>JAABKJ010007545.1:28096951-28485409 GCA_011634705.1 Andricus grossulariae | reverse complement strand
TAAATCAATTTTCAACGAAATAGTTGAATTTTCAACTGAAAAAGACAAATTTTCAATCAAACAAGTGTCTTAAAATGATAAATAACTTAAAAATATCAATATTCAACAAAAAATGGAATATTTTAATTTTCATTGGAAAAAATATTTTCCACAAAACTGATGAATTTTCAACTAGAGCAGTTGAATTTTGAACCAAAAATGTTAATTTTGTAACAAAAAAGATTTTCAACCAAATAAATGACTTTTCAAGAAAGTGGTTAAATTTTCAACTAAAAAAGATTAATTTTCAACCAAAAATGGAAAAGTTAAATTTTTTGTTGAAAAAATTAATTTTTCACGAAACTGGTGAATTTTTAACTAAATATATGAATCTTTAATTGGAATAGTTGCATTTTAAACAGAAAAGTTGAATTTTTAAATAAAATTATGAATCTTTAACTGGAAAAGTTGGCATTTCAATAAAAAAAATTAATTTTCTACCAAAAAAGACGATTTTAAAGAAAATAAATTAATTTGTAACCAAAGAGTTGAATTTTCAACTAAAAAAGATCAATTTTGAACCATAAATAAAATAGTTCGATTTTCAATCACAAAAAATGAATTTTCCACAAAAAGAAAATTCGTCATCATTTTTGAACCAATAGAAAAAATTCATAAATAATTTATTTAAGTACTTACTAATTTCAGAGAATTTTTCGAGTAAAAGATATTAGTTAATACAATTTAGCATAAACAATTACTCAAACAAATTATCATTGTTCATAAATATCTTCTGCTTCATTAATGCTGGATAGTGGTGGTTTTTTCTGAAATTTTTACCCACTTTTTACTTAGTAAAGTAATAAATAATTTAAGTTAACGAACATAGTTGTTTCAACAACAAAAATTTGATTAAATAATTATTTTTGCTAAATTGAATTAATTATTAATCCTCTCCAATTGAAAAGTAGACAAATAGTTCAAAATTTCAGAAAAAACAGCAAACTTCTGGAATTATTCAAATTGAATATTATGTCCAATAATAATAAATTGTTTAAACAAGTAATTTTTTTATTTTAATTAATCATTTACCTCACTCTAATTAAAAATCCGACAATAAGTGGAAAATTTAAAAAAATGCAATTTTTTAGCATTATTCTGAAAGGATATTATTACCTATATTAATAAATTGTTTGAACAATTATTTTTGTGAACATTAATAATTACATCACTTTTATTAAAAATTAAACAATAAATGGAAATTTTTTGAAAAAACCGCGACTTTGTAACTCTATTCTAAGAGAAAATTGTTAAAAATAATAATAAATTGTTTAAAAAATGTATGTAAATGTCTAAATATCAGTACCCCATTTTTTCACTTATGGGGTTTTTTTGTGGACCTATAAAACAGACTTATGGGGATGATATTCCAAAATTAATATTTTATTTATTTATTTTATATATTGATATTGAATAAAATTTACAAAAACGCCTTTTTTCTCATGAGAAATACTTTTCTCAAAACAAAAAAATGGATTTATTTTTTTGTGAATTTGAAAAATTTCTGGCAGCAATATGCATAAAAATTCGAAAACAAAATTCCAATGCATTTTTGAATAAAATTTACTACCGCTCAGAATAAAAAACTGCCCTTTATAGATGTTAAGATATTATATTTATTTTACCAATATTCCTGTATCTTGTTATATTTAAATATAAACAAATCCAAAGAATGACATATAAAATCTTTGAAATTTTAAATAAAATATTTTAGCCCCTAAAAAGAGTAGTTTTTTGTCTGAAAATTTAATTAATTTGTCAAAAATTAAACTATTTTGTTAAAAAGTCTTTTTTTGGTCCAAATTTGAACTAGTTGGTTAAAAGTTGAACTACTTTGTTAAAATTTAATTTTTTGGTTGAAGTTCCATCTCTTTGGTTTAAAATTTAACTATTTTGTTGAAAATTCGTTCCAATTTTGTTCAAAATTAATTCTTTTAAGTGAAAATTTAACTATTACATTTTTGAATAAAAATGTATATTTTTTAGTTTAAAATTAATTTTCTTCGTTGAAAAATAAACTTTTTGGTTAAAAATTCGATTCTTTCGTTGAATTTTTAAGTCTTTTCTTGAAAATTCATTGTTGAGGATTCAATTATTTTGTTAAAAATTCGTCTTTTTTAATTAAATTCAACTGTTTCAGAATTGTTTTCTTTTGTTTGTTGAAAATGATCGATTTTCGATTGAAAAATCGATTTTTGTTTGAAAATTTTTTTCTTTTTTGAAAATTAATTTTCTGAACTGAAAATTGAACTACTACTATTTGAGTCATATTTTTAGTTGAAAATGTAACTATTTTGCTAAAATTCTTTTTTTTTGGGGGGGAAAAAAAATTCTTCACTAAAAAGTATTTATTCCATTGCTGGTTGAAAATGGATTTTTTCTGATGGAAAATTCATATATTTTTTTGAAAATTCGTCTTTTTTGGTAGAAAATTACTTCTTGGTTTTTGATTTAAAATAACAATATTTTTTGTGGAAATATTAACTATCACATGTTTCTTTGAGAATAATTTTTTTTAAAGGGTTTAAAGTAAGACAACTTTGACAAAAATTCTTTCTTTTTTCTTTGTTGAATATTGATAATTTTAGTTGAAAATTCAACTATTTGGTGGTAAATTTACTTTTTTTGGGTAATTCATATTTTCGGCTTAAAAATTCATCTTTGTACAGAATTCGTCTTTTTGGCTTAAACATTAAACAACGTGGCAGAAAATTAAACTATTTTATTGAAAATTTACTTTTTTGTTAAAAATTCGATTATTTCGTTGAGAATTCATCTTTCTTGATTGCATATTAAATTTCTTGTTGAAAATTCTTCTATTGCGGTTTAAAATTAAATTATTTTCTAAAACATTCGACTTTTTAGCTAGAAAACTGAACTATTTTAAAAATTCGTGTATTTTCATCAAGAATTAATCTCCTTTGTTAAATTCATCTATATGGTTGAAAATTCAACTATTTTGTTAAAAATTCATCTTTCTTCATTGAATTCACCTGGTGGATAATTCTTTTTTTTTCACGCCAAAAAAATTAATTTTCTATAAAACAGTTGAATTTTAACCCAAAAACATAAATTTTTAAGAAAAAAGTTAGTTGATGACGAAATAGTTGAATTTTTAATCAGAAAAGATCTATTTTCGATTTAAAACATCAATTTTTGACCAAAAGTGGAACAGTTCCATTTTCAGGAAAAAAATTAATTATCAACCAAAAAAAAAAATTAATATAGTTACATATTCAATCAGAAAGATGAATTTTCAACTAAAATGATGAATCTTCTAGAACAAAAAAATGAATTTTTGAGAAAAGAGTTCTACATTCAAACAAAGAATTAAATTTTTTAATATTAATTTTCAACCAAAAAACTAAGATTTTTTACCAAAATAGTTAAATTTGCAACCAAAGAAATGAATTTTCAACTTAAATGAAGAATCTTCAACCAAAAAATGACTTTTTAACAAAATAGATTAATTTTCTACAATGTAAAATTGTTTTTACCCAAAAGAGAGAAATTTTCAAGAAAACATGTAATATTTAATTTTTCAAATAAAATATATTTTTTAATTTTCAATCAAAATCAGTTAGAGTAAACCAAAAAAGATGATTTTTCAACAAAACAGTTAAATTCGAACCAAAAAGGATACTTTTTACAAAATGGTTTAATTTTCAACAAAGCAGATTCTTTTACAACCAAAAACATGAATTTTTAACCAAGAAAAATAATTTTCTACCGGAAAAGACGAATTTCGAAAAGAATGCATGTACTCTCAACCAAATAGTTGAATTTAAACTAAAAAGGTACATTTTCAATCATAAATGGAATAGTTACATTTTCAATTAAGAAAATTAATTTCCGACTGAAAATGAAACAAATTTAAAAAAAATAGTTAAATTTGCAACCAAGGAGATGAATCTTCAAAAAAAAAAAAGAAAAAATAATTTTCAATAAAGTAGTTCAACTTTCAATAAAGTAGTTGAATTTTTTACGAAAAAAATGAATTTAACAAAATAGATGCATTTTCAACAAAATAATTACATTTAGAAGAAAAAAAATATAATTGAATCAAGAAAATATCGGTGCGAGTACATTTTCTTAAGACAAGAAATATTTTCTTAAATTAAGAAACTATTTGGTGAAAAATTTGTGTACCATTTTGGTATAAAATTCAACTATTCCAGTTAAAGATACATCCTTTTTGTTGAACATTTATCACCTTGGTCGAAAATTGAACTATTTCGTTAAAAATCCGTTTTTTTTATTGAAAATTAATTTGTTTTACTTAAAGTTCAACTATTATACAACAATAACATAGCATAAGCTAATTTAATTTATATAGACGTAAAGCCTAACTTTGATACATATTAATATAATAATGTGTACTCAACAATTTTTTAAAAATTATTTATAAATCAAATTTGTTGTCAAACTGTTTCATAATAGGGACATGTTTCATGATAGGTACCTTTACCTTATTCGCAAAATTATTTTCATGATTCAATATTAATACTTTTTCGATACATCAAATAGTTTTAACTCATTATTCATCATTCTACTGACGGCTATATAAAATTACATTTATATTTCTTATTTAAAAATAGGAGGGGGTCAACTTCAGTGTCACATGACATTTTGAAAAAAAACTGAAATTTCACAAATTGTCCAAAAAGAGAGGGGCGAGTCAAAAATCACTGAAAATAACGTCACGTAATATGTGGATGCACCCAAACCGGAAATAAAAAAAGAAGAAAAGTCAAATTGTCGGCAAGATTTCC
Organism: Andricus grossulariae; assembly: GCA_011634705.1. NCBI lineage: Eukaryota > Metazoa > Arthropoda > Insecta > Hymenoptera > Cynipidae > Andricus > Andricus grossulariae. The sequence goes on along the minus strand of JAABKJ010007545.1, from coordinate 28,480,598 downwards.
TCCGAGTGTCTATCTAGCACCAAAAAGGTGTTGCCAACAAGCACCTCTGTCCTAGATTCGGGTTTGTAACCTTTAATAAGATTTCAGTTGCACCTCGAGGTATTTCTTGACAATTCCGACCTTTCTTACTGACTAATATTGATACGAGTTTCTTTTGCTTGCCTCCTACTCAGATTGAATCTCGCAGAATTTAATTTATTTCCTCCGCTTCTTGACATCTTTTATGGTCGGTCTTTTAACCGACAATATGAATTACTTTCTTCATTTGAAATAAATTTTACCGACAGAAAGGATACAATAAAATCGCATATACGTCTAAAAGATCAAATAGAATTACTATGCGTTGAAAGAAAATGATACTTCAATTGTCAAGAGGAAAAACAAACATTATGAAGAATGCCGACGAAATCCGACAAGTACAAACTAATAACGTTTCTTTTCAACATTCATTGAAAAAAATTGGCTTTAAGGAAATGTGTCACTTTGGTTTATTTTCTTTGAAACAAGTTGAATTTTCAAGTCAAAAAGAATAATTTTCTACAAAACAGTTGCATTTTCAAACCGAAAATATGAATTATCAACAAAAAAGTTACACTTACATTTACATTCAACCAAAAAAGACCAATTTTTAAGATAATAGCTGAATCCTCGACCAAAAGAGATTAATTTTCTATCCATAACTGACCCAAAGCAACTTCAAAGTAACTAAACTTAAAGTTCCAAGTTACTGCAAAAATCGTAACTAAGTTACATTACAAGTTACTTTTGAAAATAGTAAGGAAGTTACCCTAAAAGTTATAAATTACGTAACACTTCAGTAACCGAGTTACTTGTAACAAGTTACTACCCAACTTTGGTTCATACTGGACCAGTTTTGTAGGGTTTTTTATAATTTCGTATGTTTTTTTCTTTCTCTAGAATAATTGTGACATTACCTTTGTCTGCACGAGACATAAGGAGATTTGCGTTATTTCTAATAAATAGTTTCATTTTTTATAACTTAAGTTCCCGAATTTTTTTAATTAGATCCGAAATAATTTTAGATATAACGTATTTTCTAAACTAAATGTTATATTATTTCTGAGACAATTTACATCTTTTCCTTAGCCTTTAGCTGATGTTCCTTATTAATGTTGGTTTGTTTCATTGTATCTTATTCCAACCTGAATGTATGATTAGCTGATGTTGATTGATGTTGAAAAGGTAAGAATTTATTTAGAAGATGTTTGGTTTTGTTAGTATACTGGTCCATGTATAGTTGGTTTGTTCCATTATTCTATCTTCTTCTAACCGGGTTGTATAATTAGCTGATGATAATTGATGTTGACCAGGTAAGAATTTGATGAGAAACGTTTTGTATGATTAGCGAATGTTGACTGATTTTGAACAGGTAAGAATTTAATCAGAAGATGTTAAATTTTATTAGCATACTGATCAATATAGTTGGTTTGTTTCATTGTTGTATCTTATTCCAACCGTGATGTATGATTAGCTTGTGTTAATTGATGATGATCAGGTAAGTATTTAACTAAAAGATGTTGGATTTTGTTGTTATACTGGTCCATGTATAGTTGGTTTGTTCCATTGTTGTATCTTCTTATAACCGGGTTGTATAATTAGCTGATGATAATTAATGTTGACTATGTAAGAATTTAATTAGAACCGTGTTGTATGATTAGTTGATGTTGACTGATTTTGACCAGGCAAGAATTTAATCAGAAGATGTTGGATTTTGATGGTATACTGGTGCATAACAACAATCCTTCGAATGAACCCATCTGTATAGTTGGTTTGTTACATTGTTGTATCTTATTCTAACCAAGAAGTATGCTTAGCTGATATTGATTGATGTTTACCAGGTAAGAATTTAATTAGAAGACGTTGGTTTTGGTTGGCATACTGGTCCATGTATAGTTGGTTTGTTCCATTATTGTATCTTCTTCTAACCGGGTTGTATAATTAGCTAATGTTAATTAATATTCACCAATTAAGAATTTAATTTGAGCCGTCTTGTATGATTAGCTAATGTTTATTGATCTTCACCAGGTAAGAATTTAACTAGAAGATGTTGGATTTTGTTAGCACACTGGTCAAGATAGTTGGTCTGTTTCATTTTTGTGTCTTCTTCCAACCGTGATAAATGATTAGCTCACGTTGATTGATTTTGACCAGGTAAGAATTTAATTAGAAGATGTTGGATTTTGTTGATATACTGGTGCATAACACCAATCCCTTAAAAGAACCCATCTGTATAGTTGGTTTGTTTCATTGTTGTATCTTATTCCAACCGTGCTGTATGATTAGCTGATGTTAATTGATGTTGACCAGGTAAGAATTTAATGAGAAACGTTTTGTATGATTAGCTGATGTTATTTGATGTTTACCAGGTAAGAATTTAATCAGAAAATCTTGTATTTTGTTGGCATATTGGTCAATATAGTTGGTTTGTTCCATTGTTGTATCTTCTTCTAACCGGGTTGTATGATTAGCTGATGATACTTGATGTTGACTAGGTAAGAATTGAATTAGAACCGTGTTGTATGATTAGCTGATCTTAATTGATGTTCACTAGGTAAGAATTTAATTAGAAGATGTTGGATTTTGTTGGTATACTGGTCCATGTATAGTTGGTTTGTTCCATTGTTGTATCTTCTTCTAACCGAGTTGTAGAATTTGCTGATGATAATTATACTGGTCCATGTATAGTTGGTTTGTTGCATTGTTGTATCTTCTTCTAACCGGGTTGTATAATTAGCTCATGATAATTGATGTTGACTAGGTAAGAATTTAATTAGAACCGTGTTGTATGATTAGTTGATGTTAATTGATGTTGACCAGGTAAGAATTTAAGTAGCAGATGTTGGATTTTGTTGGTATACTGGTCCATGTATAGTTGGTTTGTTCCATTGTTGTATCTTCTTCTAACCGTGTTGTATAATTTGCTGATGATAATTATACTGGTCCATGTATAGTTGGTTTGTTTCATTGTTGTATCTTCTTCTAACCGGGTTGTATAATTAGCTGATGATAATTGATGTTGACTAGGTAAGAATTTAAGTAGAACCGCGTTGTATGATTAGCGAATGTTGACTTATTTTTAACAGGTAAAAATTTAATTAGAAGATGTTGGATTTTGTTGGTATACTGGTCCTTGTATTTGTTTTGTTTCATTGTTGTATGTTGTTCCAACCGTGATGTATGATTAGCTGTTGTTAATTGATGTTGAACAGGTAAGAATTTAATTTGAACCATGTTGCATGATTAGCTGATGTTAATTGATGTTGAGCAGATAAGAATTTAATTAGAGGTTGGATTTTGTTGGCATACTGGTCACTATAGTTTGTTTCATTGTTGTATCTTCTTCCAAACGTGATGTATGATTAGCTTATGTTAATTGATGTTCACCAGGTAAGAATTTAATTAGAAGGTGTTGGATTTTGTTGGTATACTGGTCCAACAACATCCTACCAACAAAATCCAACATCTTTTAATAATAATCTTTATCTGATCAATGATATTTTTCAAAAACAGATTTCTATTCTTACAATGTTGCAAAAATTTGCATTGTTTCTTCATTTTCTTCAGTATCAACCTAGATTTCACCCACTTTTTAAAGCACTGCTTGAAATATTTTGAAAGCTTTTGTTTAACACCGTGAAAATAATAATAAAAATTACTATTCGATTAATATTAACTTATTATTATTGCATTAAACTTCTGAACAAATGCCACATTTAAATGTTGGCATTTTAACTGGATACAATAGATATTAATTTGCCATTTTTGACCAATAGTTCTTGTTTTATTACTTGAAAAAGCTTTTTCAACAAATTAAAAATTCAATTTTATAGCAAAACTATACCTGTATTTTGGTTGGAAATTTAACTATTTCGTTAGAACTTCATGTATTTTATTGTAAATTGAAGAATTTTGTTGAAAAGTAATACTTTTTGTTTGAAAATTTGCGTGAGTCTATTTTAGACAGATCCACCATAATTTTATGTAATCCAGAGTAGTTAATTTAGTTAATTTGTTTAACTGAAAAATTATGATTTCTTTTTTTATTCCAACTTTATTCATTTAGATAATATAATGTTAATGTTGATAATATGATGTTAATGTTTGTCTCTTTTAGTAGCAGAAAACTCAACTGTTTATTTGAAATTTAAGTATTTTGCTAAAATGCATTTTTTTTTGTAAAAAACTAATTTTTCAAATTGATAATGTAACTATTCTATTTTTGGTAGAAAACTTGTTTTTCCATAGTTGAAAATTCAATTATTTGGTTGAAAATTTAACTTTGTTAAACAAATCGTTGTTCTTCATTGAAAATATATTTATTAACCTGTTTTTAACTAAATAATTAACTATAACAGTTGAAGATGCATTTTCAACCCAAAAAGACAAATTTTCAACAAGAAAGTTAAATTTAATTCAAAAAGATAAACTTTTAACAACACAATTTAACTTTTAACGACATAATTAAATTATAAAAGCAAAAAGCCGAATGTTTTAGAAGACAGTTGAATTTTCAACGAAATAGTTCATTTTCGACCAAAAAAATATGACTTTAACAAAATTGAATATTTTTTAAAAAATAGTTGAATTTTTAATCAAATAGTTGAACTTTCAACTTACAAAAATGAATTTTTAACCAAATGATCAAATCTTAAGAAACAAATTATTAAAATTCAATGTCTTAAAAAAAGTAAAACTGACGAAAAAATTAAATTACAAACAAAAATTTCACGTAAAATTAATTTTCATTAAAATAAAAACGATTTTTCAATCAGTTGAACTCAACTAAAAAGACGTGTTTTCAACCAAATAGTTGAATTTTCAACTTATAAAGGATAGATTTTAAAGCAAAAATAAAATAGTTAAATTTTCAGATGAAAAAATGAATTAAAAAATAATTAAGAAAAAAGGTCATTTTTGTACCAAATAATTAAATTTTCAAAGAATTTTCAAGAAAACACATGAACTTTCAACCGAATTGTTTGATTTTCTACAAAAAAGTTGAATTTTCAACGAAAAAGTTAATTTTCTACCAAATAGTTAAATTTTCAAATAAATATTTTAACATTCAATGAAGCAGTAGAGTTGCCTAACAAAATAATTGAAACTTCAACCAAAAATGTACATTTTTAAGCAAATAATTAAATTTTAAACGAATTTTAAACAAAACACCTGAATTCTTAACTAAATTCAATTTTCAACCAAATAGTAGTAAATATAGTAGTAGTAGTAGTAGTAGTATAGTGGTAGTATATATATATATATAGTAGTATATAGTAGTAGTATAGTAGTAGTAGCAGTAGTAAATATAGTAGTATAAATAGTAGTAATATCACCGAAATAATTGAATTTTCAACCCAAAAGATGAATTTTCTAACGAAAAGATAAATAAAATAAATACAATAAAATACAAGAATTTTCGAAAAAAATTGCATTTTTGAAAAAATTTTGTATTTTAGATTGAAAATTAATCTCTCTAGCATAAAAATAAACTTTGTTGCCGAAAATTCCACTTTTTTGGTCGAAAATTCAACTGTCTTCTGAAAAATTATTTTTTTTTGGCTTGAAAACAACTATTTGGTTTAAAATTAAGATTTTAGATTAAAAATTGATCTGTTATGGTTAAAAATTCATCTACTTGTTGGAAATTTGTTTACTTAGTAAAAAATTAATCTTCCTGGTTAAAAATTATCGCTTTTAGTTTAAAATGCACTTGCTTGGTTCAAAATTTATGTATTTTGTTGATAAATTAATTGTTTTTGTGAAAAATTAATCCTCTTGGTTAAAAAATAAAGTATTTAGTTGCGAATTCAACTCTTTCACTCAATGTTGAACTCTTTTTTTGAAAATTCATTGTTTTTATGAACATTCATCATTTCAGATGAAAGTTCATCTCTCTGCTTTCCAATTGAACTATTTTGCTAAGATTTAAAATAATTTTTTTTTTTTAATCAAAACTATTACATGTTGTGTTGATAATTCATTTTTTCTCGTTAAAAAATGTACGACTTGGTTTAAAGTTGAACTAATTCGAAAAAATTCATTTTTGTTGGTTGAAGATTCATAATTTTTGTTGAAAATTTAACTATTTGGTCGTGAATTAACTTTTTTTTGTTTAAAAATTCATATTTTCGGGGGAAAAATTCAACTGTTTTGTAGAAGATTTGACCTTTGGCTTGAGAATTTTTACAATTTGGAAGAAAACTAAACTATTTGATTGAAAATTAAACGTTTTATTTGAAAATGTAACTAATTTGTTGCAAATTTCTTTTGGTTAAAAATTAATTTTTTACGTGAAAACGCAGTTTTTTCATTTTTGGTTGAAAATTTTTTCTTTATAAGTTGAATATTTAACTATTTTGTTAAAGATTCAAATATTTCGTTAAAAATTCATATTACCAACTAATTGATAATTTTTTTTAATACTCGTTTTTTTAACTGAAAATTTAAATATTCCACTTTTGGCTGCATTTTTTTGTTTTGTTTGTTAGTTAAAAATTCAACTATTTGGTTAAAAATTCATCTTTGTTAGTTTTAAAATTCAGTTATTTGGAAAAAATCAGCTATTTTGTTGAATGTTTAATTATATAAATAAAATTAAACTATTTTATTGAAGACATTTTTTTGTCGAAAATTCAACTTGGTTGAAAATTTGATTATTTTGTTCGAAATTTAACTATCTTGTTCAAAAAGTCATCTATTTAGGTAGAAAATTAAACTATTTGGTTAAAAATTAAACTCTTTATTTGAAAATTTAACTATTTTGTTGCAAATTACTTTTGGTTAAAAATTAATTTTTTAAGTGAAAATGTAGTTTTTTCATTATTGGTTGAACACTTTTTCTTTATAAGTTGAATATTTAACTATTTGGAATAAAATTGATATATTTTGTTGAAAATTCACCATTTTATTTGAAGATTCAACTATTTCGTTAAAAATTCATCTTACCAACAATTGATAATTCGTTATTATTTTCGTTGAAAATTATTTTTTTAACATGAAATTTAAATCTTCCACTTTTGGTTGAAAACTTATTTTTTTTAGTTAAAAGTTCAACTGTTTGGTTAAAAATTCATCTTCGTAGGTTGAAAATTCAGCTATTTGGAAAAAAATCAACTATTTTCTTCAATGTTTAATTATTTAAAAATAAAAAAATAAACTATTTTGTTAAAGACATTTTTTTGTTGATAATTCAACTGTTTTATGAAAAATTTAACCTCCTAGAATAAAAATTTATCTTTCATGGTAGAGAAATCACCTTTCTTGATTTAAAATTTGAATTTATCATTTCACTTCATTTAACTGTCTGGGTTGAAAATTTTATTATTTTGTTCGAAATTTAACTATTTTGTTGAAAAGTCATTTTTCTGGATCGAAAACTAAACCATTTGGTTAAAAATTAAACTTTTTATTTGAAAATTTAACTATTTTGTTGTAAATTTCTTTTGGGTAAAAATTAATTTTTCACGTGAAAATGTAGTTTTTTCATTATTGGTTGAAAATTTTTTCTTTATAAGTTGAATATTTAACTATTTGGTATAAAATATATATATTTTGTTGAAAATTCATCATTTTCGTTGAAGATTTAAATATTTCGTTGAAAATTCATCTTACCAAAAATTGATAATTCGTTTTTATTTTTGTTGAAAATTAGTTTTTTTTAACTGAAAATTTAAATATTCCATTTTTGGTTGAAAACTTATTTTTTTTTTTAGTTAAAAATTCAATTTTTTGGTTGAAAATTCATCTTTGTAGTTTGAAAATTCTGCTATTTGGAAAAAAACTATTTTGTTAAATATTTAATTATTGAACAAAAAATTAAAACATTTTTTAGAGACTTTTTTTTTGGTCCAAAATTCAACTGTTTTATGGGAAATTTAGCCTTCTGGAATGAAAATTTATCTTTTATCGTAGGGAAATAATCTTTCTTGATTTGAAATTTTTATTTATCAATTTTATTTCATTTAACTGTCTTGGTAGAAAATTTGATTAGTTTGTTTCAAAATTAAACTATTTTGTTTAAAAGTCATCTTTCAAGGTCGAAAATTAAACTATTTTGTTAAAAATTCATCTTTTAGGATAAAAAATTCAACTACTCAGTTGGGAAAGCAACTACTGATTTTTCTCAATAAAATTGGTCTTTGGTATATTAAAACGAATTTAAATTTGATCTTTGATCAGATAATATTTATTTTTCTTCTACGATTAATTTTTGTTGAACATATTTTTTTTAATAAAATAAAAATGAGATTTTTCATTGTTCATCCCAGACTGACTCACGGGACTCGTCACTAAGGCTATATGAATCAGTCCTGCAATTAAAATGGAACAGAATTAAATTCCATTATAATGCATATTTTCAAAAAAAAAGTTATGTTTGCAAATTTTTAAAATTTCTCAAGAATAAGAATATCCTCTCAATTTGGTTGGAGGCTGCACCAGCTCGGGCGGGTGGATTTGGGAGGAAATTCGGCAACGTCGATGCAGCCGTTTCCGAGGATTACGTTCGCGAGATAGCTACTAATAGGATTAAGTCGCACCCCAATGGCGGACTGTTATCAATTTACGTTCATAACGCCAATCTGCATAGCTTTCGCGAAAAGATGCTACTTCAAATACGACTTTTATTGATAACTCTCAAATCTGCATAGAGATCGAATTTTCAACAGAAAAGTTGAATTTTCAACAACAAAATTAATTTTAACTAAAGATTTGCATTTTTTATGAAGTTTGATTGGTTCCCAAAAATCCGAACCGACTCAGAGCGTGATCCATGAGTCGAATTTGACGAAAGTGACTCAAGTTTAGATTCAGTCGAATTTTCCAAACCGACTCAGCGCGGGAGTCATGAATCGAATTTTCCGAACCGACTCAAGATCTGATCGAATTAAAAAAATCCTAACAGACTCAGGGCTGGGGTCATCAGTTTAATTTTCCGAACCCTCTTAAGCTGATATTGGTTCGAAAAAATCTGAACCGACTCAGCGTGGGAGTCATCAATTTAATTTTCCGAACCATCTTAAGCGCTGATCGAAATAAAAAAATCCGAATAGACTCAGCGCGGGAGTCATGAGTCGAATTCTCTGAACCGACTCAGGCTATGATTAGTTCGAAAAAATCCCAAACGACTCAGCGCGGGAGTCCTAAGTCGAATTTTCCCAACTGACTCAGAGCGGGAGTCATGAGTCGAATTTTCCGCACCGGCTCAGCGCGGGAGTCATCAGTTTAATTTTCCGAAACGTCTTAAGCTAAGATCGAATTTAAAAAATCCGAAGAGACTCAGCGCGGGAGTCATCAGTTTAATTTTCCGAACCGTCTTAAACTGTTATTGGTTCGAAAAAATCCGAAAAGACTCAGCGCGGGAGTCATGAGTCGAATTTTACGAAAGTGACTCAAGTTCAGATTTAGTCGAATTTTTCGAAAGCGACTCATCGCGTGAGTTATGAGATCAATTTCACGAAAGTGGTTTAAGTTTAGAATGAGTCGAATTTTATGAAAAAATTTTATGAATAAAATTTAGTTGAATTTTTCGAAACCGACTCAAGCTGTGTTCGAATTGAAAAATCATAATGAATGATTAAATTTTTTGTTAAAAATTATTCTTTTTTGGATAAAAATTTTATTATTGTTTTAAAATTAAATTATTTGGTTGAAAATTTAACAATTTTGGTAAAAGTCATACTTCAGAGTTGAAAATTCAACTGTTTTATAGAAAATTCGTCGTTTTTGCTTAAAAATTCAACAATTTGATTGTCATTTTTTTCTTTCTATAGTTTAACTTTTACCAAGGAGTTGAATTTTTAACCTACAAAAAATGAATATTTGACGAAAAAATATATAAATAATAATAATATATAAATATTTTTAACGACAAAAAAATTCAATTGAAAATAACAAACAGTTGGATTTAATCAACAAAGAAAAATTGTCAACAAAATATTTGAGTTTAGATAAAAAAAATTGATACAAAATAGTTGAATTTTCAACAACAAAAATATATAATTAACTTTAGTTGAAAATTCTTTTTTTTTATGTAAAAAGGTAATTTAAAAGATTGAAATATGAATTTTTTGTCAAAAATTCAACTGTTTTATAGAAAATTCGTCGTTTTGGCTCAAGAATTAAACAATTTGATATAAAATAAAACTTTTTATTCAAAATTAAATTGTTTTGTAGAAAATTAGTTTTTTGATTGAAATTTAATTCTTCTCAATAAAAATTCAACTACTGCATTTTCGGTTAAAAATTGATATTTTTTATTTAAAAATTCAACTACTTGGTTAAAAAAATTTTTCAATTAAAAAAATATAAGCTAAAAAATAATTAAATAAGATTTGGAGTAACGTGAAATTCATGTATAAAAGTATTTAGTTCAAAATTTATGTAATTTGTTAAAAATTCGGCTTCTTAGGTAGAAAACTAATCTTCTTAGATAAAAATTCAACTATTTGGTTAAAAATTTATGTATTTGGTAGAAAATTCGTTTTCTTTGGTAGAAAAAGAATTTTGTTTTTTGTTGAAAATTATTTATGTATTTTGTTGAAACTTCGTCTCTTTTAACTGACTTCATATGTTTTTTATTTTTCATTGAAACCTTTTTTTTAAATTTTTAAATTAAAAAGTTTGTTTAAAGTCTTTAGTTGAAAATATATATAATTTGTTAAAAATTCGTTTTTTTCAATATTAATATTCTTGGTTGCAAATTCAACTATTTGGTTCAAAGCTTAAGCATTTTATTGAAAATTCGCCTTTTTTATTAAAAATTAATCTTCTTGGTTGAGAATTTAACTATTTGTTCAAAAGTTTATGTATTATGTTAAAAATTCATTTTTCGGTTGAAAATTGGTCTTTTTGATTCGAAAATAGTGTATTTAGTGTAAATTTTTTTGAAATTGTAGAAAAATAGTGCAATAGTTTTAAAAAAAAACTATTTTCCGTTGAAAGTTCATTCTTTCCAACTAAAAAGCCTACTATTATATTTTATTTATTCAAAATTCATTTCTTTTGATTAAAAATTAATTTACTTAACTAAAAATTTAACTAATCCATTTTTAGCTGAAATTTGATTTTTTTTTAGTTGACAGTTCAACTATTTAATTTTTAATTGAGAATTCAGCTTTTCGGTTGAAAATTCAAATACTTGGTTAAAAATTGAACTACTTTGTTAATCATTTATTTTATTGGTTGAATATTTAACTATTTTGTTGAAAATTCGTTCATTTTTCGTTGAAATTTGATTTTCTTAACTGAAAATTTAACTATTTAATTATTATCAGAAAATTGATCGTTTTTAGTTGAAGCTTTAACAATTCGGTTTACAATTTAATTATTATTATTATAAATAATAATTAAATTTGCAACCAAATGGTTGAGGCTTTGATTGTTTTTAGTTCAAAAATTCAAGTAATTAGTTAAAAAAAAATTAAAAACGAGAAAATTGATCTTTTTCATTGAAAATTAAACTGTTTTGTAGATATATATATATATATATATATATATATATATAACGTATAGCGAGCTGCGGACGAGCTTTGTGACACAAGAGCCTTTGTCCATGATACATTTTTGCACAGTCGACAATATATCAGTTTTCTGTGTCTTTTATTTCGTCGTGCTTAAGAGAGTGAACAAATTTTAGGTTCGCCTAAAATATTAATGGCGGATAATGGAGTATTAATGGAAGAGGAAAATGTGTTCTGCATTTGCGAGGCTCTCGGTTGTATTTTGCGAAAAACGTTCATATATCTTGCAAATTATATGGGAAAATTCGTGCACTGCTTACAGAATTGCACGTTAAAAATATGTTTATAAACTTATGTAAAATATGAAAAAACATATTATTTTTTTTCTCGTATAAATTTCCAATTTTATCTTCTCATCTCTCTCATTCACTGTAAGAGGGCCTCTATTCCCTAGAAAAGAATCCGCCGAGTCAGCAGATGCCAGCTGTTAAGACGTTCTCGTGCAATATCGGCTGGCGCCAAATGCCAGTGACATTGTCAAAAAAAAATTTTGACAAGCTTTATTAAGAAATGCCCAACTTGTTCGCCTCTTCTCTACCCGTAAAATCGATAACGCATATTGTACAGACAACGATCAACGACTCATAGACTTTCTATAACGTTTGAGCTTTCATTCGAGACTTCCACAATTTCTTAGGAGATACAAGTTGGGTATGCAATTAGGTCTGTCATAATCTTGTCATGGGATCCAAAATTATATCACTTGTCCATTTCATTCCTACGTTCAAACTATTTCAGAACTGTAGATAACAAAAAATAAAATCCATTTAAAGTCCTTCAAGCCGTTCTTTCATTCATTTCCTCAACTGAACGACAGCTTTCATTGGAGACAGCAGTGTTTGGTGAAACGTTGAAAGTAAATAAAATAACTTAAGCCGTTGTTTCTTTTTTGTTTTTTTTGAGGTAACGCGTCGCTCGCAGCGAAATGAACGCTATAATGGAAGTGGACAGAGATGGGAATACGCTTCGGTTTAGTTTTACGAGTTGCATCCAGACAGGAAAAATGGCTGCCTCTGGGTTAGCTTGTGTTCCTATTTCTCTTACCCTCTCTCTTGAATGGTCGCTATCTTTATGGACGTGTTAGTAGAGCCAGTAACTATGTTTATCGTTGTAGAACGAAGTGCAATGGTGGGATGAGTGGAAAGGGCGAGAGCCGAGGCCCGATTGCGCTGATTGCGAATTACTGTTTGACGTTGGTAAACTTTTCTCGGGATTTTTACTTCCCTCGTGTTCTCTCTGCTTTCCACCCTTTACTTTTTCGTTTGTCATGTCGTCTGCATTCTCAACGCTGGTTACCTTTGTTCATGCATTTTTTTTTGGTCCGCACCTCTCATTCGATATTTTTTCGAATGTTTACCCCTGTAATTGAAACAATAATGTTCAAGTCGTTTGTGAAACGAGTGTTCTCGAGGGTGGAATTACCTAACGCTAGATGCAATTCGTATCTCACCGTTTTGCAATAGAGTAGCGCAGATTTATTATATCTACAGCCAGATCGGGTGGCCAGTTACTACGGAAAACTGAGCGATTGCTCTTAATATGCGCGCCAGCTGTGTAGTGACCGACCAACCCGAAAACTCACCCCTTGAACCATTACCCCCAAGATGTAAAACCTGATAAAAATGGACTACCGAGCTCGACTGTACTTCATTACTTTACCGTGAATCGATAGTGTGGCTTCTTTTACGAGCTAACATTTAAACTCACTTTCTACGTATCGCTTTTACCTTAAAGCAAATGCCATATCATTATTCATGAACTAAGAGTCTCTTTGGAGAAACTAAAAGTTTAAGAGACCACGTTTAAACGGCGAATTTATTTTCGCGACAGGATTTGAACTTACGTTATAAACTTTGCAATTTAATACCATAATAGCAGCACTCAATAACGTAGAGGAGTAATTCTGCAGCAATCAGTAAAGTTTCGATACTACATTTGTTTCAGATGATCATAACAATCGTCATAACCCCGCACAGTAGACCTCTTTCACGAATTGCAATGATTACTATGTTCGCAGTAAAGCCCTTATAAAATTACCATCAAGACCCTCTATATTAATTAAAATTACTTGATATTTAGATCAATTTTGTTAATCAGTGAAACTTGATTTATATTGAAAGGAATACAATTGTTCTAATACACTAAACTTTGAAAAATGGTAGATTTGGAAAAAACTTTCCATCATACTTTGATCCGTCGTCTGAAATTGTTTCCTTTTTCTAATCGTAGATTTCCTACAAAAAGAGTTTGATTTACACAATATTGAATCAATTCAATAAGAAAGCGTCCTTAATTTTCACATTTAGATTTGTTAGAATTGTGCGTTAACCGCAATAAAAGATAGGAAATGTAATCGCTCATCTGGGAATCGTCGTAAAAGTCGTTAGGCAGTTAAGTCCCGAATCTTCAATCCTGGATCTCGTAATTTCCTGCTCTTCTTACAGTCTTGACTTATTGAAATCTTATAGCCTTTGGCTTATCGGTGAATTCCTTAACCAAGAAGTCCAACAAAATAAAAGCCGTAAAAGACTTCTTGAAATTAGTCATTATTGTTGCATCAATTAGATTTACAAGCGCTTCTTCCTCAGTAAAATCCACTCTCATGAAAAATGAAGATAAGAAGAAAAAAAACAAAATTCCATGGAAGTGAATCAATATGTTTTCAAATAAGTCTTGAATTCAAGATTATTCATTATTATTTTCAAAAAATAATACTCTCTTAATATTCTTTAATATATGGTTTGATTTTAAAATTGTATACAATAGAAAATAATAATTGGTTCAAAAAGGACACTGTGACTTCATTTCGGATATGGTTTAGTATCCATAGTTGTGAAAACTTGAACAGGAGACAGCTAGAGTAAAATTTGTCTAGGGTCATGAATATCCCAACAAAACCTGCAGTGTCCGCAAAACTTGAAGGAACTGCTCGCGTAACAACATTTCAACAACAACGATGATATTAGCAACAACGAGGATGTTCTAAAAATGACAAAACAATTAACCAACTCATAACTGTCCAGTTCAGTCGCCCTCTGGACACTGTTACTCGAACCGGAGTTGCGTCAAAGTGTCACGGACAACCAGGTCCACCAGACCGAACTGAAATTGCAGCCAGTTGCAGGCATAATACCACGACAAACTCGTCTCCTGCCACCGGAAGCTAACCCATTCTAATGTCAAACTTGTCACTGTGGCTGAGTCATAATCAACTTCTTCACACATTTCATGATAGTATCTTCAAAAACTTCTTTGTATTACACCTATCTTACGATTTGCTCAACATTTTTGTTGGTGAAACTACTTTTATTAGATTTTTGCTGTTCCAACTAGTGTATAATCCACGTCTGAAAATTTTTCAACATATTATCACAAAAAATTCCTTAATGGGACCCAAATCCTACAATTCTTACAAACCCTTTTTCTATCGCAAATGCAAGTTAGATTTGATAAAAGCGAAGAGCTGAATACAAAAATTGCCAAAGATATTTTCAGGATTTCACGTGTGCTAGAGAGGATATCTTGACACGCCAGTGCTTTTGGCGATAAAGCACTTTTCTTATGGTAGGACCATTCGTCGCACAAGCGTGGCCAATCAGACGACAATGGATCGTAAATTCGAGCCAATCAGGAGAGAAGCCGAGACGTGACCACGAGACGGTATTGCTTATGAATTATTTAAGCAGAGGGAATAGCAACGCTCTGTTTTGACTCTCCCTACCAGATTCATCTCGCTTTTGAAAGTGAACGTACGGCCTCTCCAGCACCATAAATTTAACTCTTGTTTCTTGTTTACACCATCTTCAGCTTCCTAAACCGTCCCACGCGATCTACTCAAAAAATCGCCCAATTGTAAGGTATATCCCTTCAGTCTAGTCAACCCTTCAAATTAACGAAATATACCCCTAGAAATAACCAAATATTTTAGAAAAGGGATTTTGTTTAATTCCATTTTTTTTAGTTCAAATTAAAATCATTTTCTAAAATACCCGTTTCATGTAAAAAAAACTCTATTCCAAGTCAAATAATAATTCTTTAGTGGAGATTATCAATTTTATCTAGATTAAAATTATTCATGTAAATCTCCCGTCCCTTAATCAAAATTATAATTTTATATGTAAATTGCCCATTCGAAAGTGAAAATTATTATTATTTACAAAAATTCCCTGTTCGAAAATCTAAATTATAATTCTTTTCAGAAATTTCCTGTTTCAAGTCAATATTCAATTTATTTCTAAACATTCCCTGTTCCAAGTCAAAATTGTACTTATTCACAACATTTTCTATTATAATTAAGAAATTGTTTTTTTTTTCAATTCTCTTTCTACAAAGTGGCCTGTTCCAAACTACAAATTATAATTCTTTACGAAATTCCCTGTTCCAAAGTCTAAATTATAATTATTTACGGGAATTCCATGTCCCAATTTTCCAAATTATATTTCTTTACTGAAATTCCCTGTTCCAAACTCAAAATTATACTAAGAATGTGAGTGATAAAATATATGAAACTACTATTAATTTGAATATTAGTACACTCGAGAGAAAAATCCCGGTTACGGAATCAAATTCCCCGTCATTTCCCGATTTTATCACGTGGAACAAAATTCTTGGTCAATTACCGGCTTTCCCGATTTTCTGGTCAGGTAGATGCCTCGATCATGAATACAGTTGATTATAGAAGGTGACAGTCCGACAGAAAATGACAGTTCGGTCATCTTGTCAAAATGCACAAATAAACAATATCGAAAAAATATGAAACAATTTTGCCATAATTAATATAATAAAAAAATTGTTTTTCTAACAAATGTTAAACAATACAAAAATTTGTATGCATCGTGAATAAAATTGGTCATAGAACTCTTTCAAATAATGAATGAATTTCGAATAAACAAAATTTATAAGCAAAAAAATAAACAATTAGAACTTCTTGAATATGACAATTTTTTCTTAGAGATAGGTCTGAAAATGATATTCATCAAAATTATTGAAAATTTAGAATTATGTAACTTTTTCTGTTGATTATATCAAGACATTAATTTAATCAATCATAATTTTGTTTGTAAAATTATGCATTTCAGTAAAAACTGCAAATATGATAAACTGCTGATTTATCCTGAAAAAGGCATTTTTTACATAGACACACATACACATACGGGAGCGGAAAGTTCTTAAAAACCTTTTTTCGGACGGCTGCGGTCGAATTATTAGAAAATATCGACGTGTCCAAAAGCTAATGTTCCATCTCGGACAGAACAAATGAAAAAGTGCTAACTCTTGGAGACAAGACGTAAAGGTGCTAAATCGTATGGTGAACTCTCGAAGCTTCAAAATACTATATAAAGTGTTTTGGACCATCAGCGCCCTCAACCCTGTAGAATTTGTTTATTTAGTCTCCACGAGTTATCATTTTTTCATTTCCTCTCTTCGAGGTGGGAGCTTGTCATTCGTACGCGTTGATATCTTAAAAAATGAAGTTCAATTTCCATCGTTACAACTCTTTCTGAAGAAGCAAGTTTCATTAATTCATAATATCTGATCTTAAAGGATGGAATAGTCTCAAGTTCGTTTTTGTTTTCGGGAAAGTACTGGCTCCAATTTAAGATGCATTGGAAGCGAAAGCACAACACAATTTGGAAAGCATGCCTGTGATTACATTCGCAATTATGGCGTGTTAATACGTGCCTCTGCGTTTATACTTAGAGCATTCTCAATAGATCCCTCCTAAATCTCACCCTCTCTTCCTCATAATAACGACTACCCCAATCCAAAAAGCTTCACATCTCGCCCACCCTCTCGAGCTTTGTGCTTTGAATGCCTTGCACACATTCGCAATGCTACCTACCTACAATGCCAGCTACCCCTTTTCTATCCCCTATTTCTCTCTTGGTCTTTCTCACATAATTTATCTCTCTTCTTCTTGCTCGAACTCGCTTTTCCCGACCTCTCAGTACTATCATTCGGTCCAGGCGTGCTCTGCTTGCACACAAGGTGTCTCGTTAATATCATCAGAGTCGATTCGCCATTTAAATGTGACCTTGACCTCTTACCAACAGAGTTCGAATTTTCTATTTGTTTCGAAAGTTTTTTGCCATGGAGCACGTTCTCCTGAGATTTTCAGAGAAAGAGTTATCGTATCGACATCACATAAGTCAATTTTCTATTCTCCAGAGACTTTGGCCCCGTATTTCATCTGAGTTTCCAGTTTCTAGGTAATATCATGCAAGTCACCTGCACGTGCGCTTGTATCAAATTTGTATTTCTAGATGCGATGGAGGAGCATAAAGCTTGGTGGTCTTCTGGCTTGTATTTTAGTGGGTTTAATTTATTTTACAATGTAAGAGGATTTCATGAAGAGATTTTAGAACCTTTCCTGTTTTCCAAAATCTACCGTCCATGAGTTATGGAGAAACATACAGAAAGGCAGAAAGATTTTCGTCTTTTCTATATCAGATTGATTTTTGACCATATAAAGTAAAGTTTTAAAAATTAGATCAATATTTAAAATTAAAATTATGCCAAATTGTTGAAATATGAGAAATAAGAAATTCTGCCTAGTCAGTAGGTACCTCTCAAGCAAAAATAACTAATTAGAACAATTCTATTGGTTTAAACACTTCATTTTAACTTTGGAAATGGCTTATATATGTCTTCTACTTTCAACAAAGGGCGTAACCCTGAAATATATAAATGGCTGAAAAAAAGTTTTTACCGTCCGTTTACAATGCATACTCATAACAAAGATTGTCCTTAATCTGCTAGTTCTATATTTTCGTGCTTCGTTTATTATTTATAAGATTAGAAATTAAATTGAACGAAATAAAAGATTGCTTTATTCGTGTAGGAAAATATTCGACATTATGAATAAAAAATGAATCAAATTGTATTTTGAAAGTCAGTTAACGGTGGAAAATAAGACGGAACATTAACTTCGAAGAAGAGGTTAGTTTAAAAGTGCAGAGAGTTCGATAAGAAGTTTCATTTTGTTCGAGACATAATGCGTGATCTAAAGTATCTTTGTCTTTTCGTAAGTATACATACATATAGGGAGCCAAAAGCACGCGCCATTGGGCACGTCGACTTGGCAGAAAGTTTCCTTAATCCCCGCTACTTACGATCCCGAAAGATTCCATGTGCGGTACCGGAGAGTTGGAGTTCTCAAGGATCAAAACGTAAGTTCAAAGTTTTCGATAATATCTTCGAAAGGAGTAGTCGGTGCAACGCTATACAACCTCGGAAATATCGACAAGTAAACAAGCCGGTGTAAATCAAGGAAAGTATCGCTCTTCTCAAATGGAAACAGTCTGGAAATGGCGGCAAGTTTCGATACTCAAACTCACTCTCTTGTGAAATTACCCAAAGAATTATAAATAGAATCAAGTCATTTCATCTGAATCACGAAATACCTTACTCACAATACATGATAATAGTCATATAATAATAGAATAGGACGTCCCTGACATATTCGGTTATTTTTCTATCAAATTTCGGCTACGATTCACGGCATTTTCTATGAGGAGGATGTCTACTCAAATCCTTGAGAAAAAATTCCCTCAGAATTCCCTGTTCTTTCAAGGTATCGAAAGATTTTTCCAGGTATAATTTTGCATGGTATGCAGCCAGTTTATTATAAATGATAATGTTCCTTCTTAGTTCTTATAAATATCTAAATGTGTAAAAATAGTACTATTCGTATGTAAAATCCAATGACTGTTTTTTATTTGTGAAAGACACGTAACAAATGGATAAGTAATTCCTTAATGGGACAAGTTTCTATGGATTGAATTATAATATCATCACCATGGAATAATTGAATAAATAAATAATACTAGAAACATAATTAATCATTTTTTATTTTTGTTTCTAAAGTTCATGAATTTCAATAATAATAAAAATTCAAAGAAATTTTTATTTTATTTCATATTTTCAATAAAACAGTTAAATTCTTAACCAAAAAGATGAAGTTTTAACAAAACACATGAATTTCCCACAAAGAAAATGAAAATGTAATTTAAAAAAGATCAATATTTATGAACAAACAGTTGAATTTTTTATTAAAAAAGACCAATTTTTCACCAAAAAAAGATGAATTTTCAACAAAGCAGTTACGTATTCAAGTGGATTAGTTAAAATTCTGTTTAAAAATTAATTTTTGGCCAAAGAAAAGGAACTCTATTGGTACGGCCTTCCGGACGAGTTATACCATCATTTAACCCCTGTCCAGCTCCCCCAATCATTTTGCCAGATTGTATACGACGAGCAGTACGAATATCCTCAGCCGAAAAATAAAGAGAATTTTCAACATAATCGTTAAATTTTTAACCGAGAAGATGAATTTTCAATTAAAATGGTGAATCTTCAACCAATAAAATGAACTCTTAGCAAAAGAGTGAAACTTTCAAAAAAGCAGCTAAAAAAGATAAATTTTCAAGAAAAGTTGATTTTTCAACTAAGAAATATTTTTCAGACAAGAGAGAAAAAATTGCAACCAAACTGTTAAATTTTCAAGCAATAAGATGAATTTTTCACCAAAAATATTAATTTTTTCACAAAAAAGAAGAATTTTCAACAAAACACATGAATTTCAATTAAAAAATACATTTTCAAACAAAAGTAGAATAGTAAAATTGTCTGTTGAAAAAATTCAATTTTCAACAGAAAAAAAGTAATTTTCAAGAAAATAGTTGAATTTAGTAATAATAAGTTACTTCTGCAAATAAAAAAAAAACTTGTTATTTAATTTCATACTATAATTTTTATAAAATTCAAGCATGGGATCGAAAAATTTCCTGACTTTAAAAAAAGTCCCCGACATTTTCAGGTTTTTCCAGGTATATAAAAATTCCCTGACAATGCTAGAATTTCCAGGTTTTCCTGGTGAATAGACACCCTAATGACATATTAACATTAAATTCATAATTTGAATGTAAAAAAAAAAATTTAAAGACTTCCTTTGCATAATCTTACTTTAAAAGTATCGAAAAGGGTGCTTAATTTATTATTAATTACAGTCACAAAACATATTATAAGATTTTTATACTAAAATTAGAGTTAAAAACAATTATAAATAATTTACTCACTCTTATAATCCTGCGTTTCTCAATAGCAAAAACTTGAAAGAAGTGAGGGGTTCTAGACACGATTAAATTTAAAAAATGGCATTAATGTCAATTGAATATGATTATTGAAAATAAAGCATGGAGTGTAAGGTTGGGCAAATCTGAGATATAAGTAGGATGAAAATAGATAAAAATGAGGTCGCTAAAGTTGGAAATCACATCACATACCTCTTGAGTGGTAAGCGAATCACTAAGCACTTTCAGCGATTTGGGGGTAATTTGCTAAACTCCTTTTGGTAACTTCGGAACGACTCCATAGAGTGATCCTTGGAGTGGAGACGAGCGAACTGGAAAGTTTCTGTATGCGGGGTGTTCTGTGCTACCAACAAGGAAGAGAGTTCTTGTGTGAGCTACGCGAGAGTAGAGTTTTACGCGTGTTTAATCTGGAAATGGATGGCCCGAGAATGTGACGCAATGAGGACGAGGTGGAGGGTTAGAGAGGAAAGAACGAGAGGAAGTGAGAAAGGCCAGCAATGCGAGGGGGTTGAGGTTTATATAGTGCATCCAAAAGCGACCAGTGGCTCTCTACGTGTGTGTTTACTTGCAATACAAGCTCAAAATTAGTTTACACTCAATTTTTAGTTAGGCTTCAAAAGTCAGCAAGATACTTGAAAATTCTGTGAAGATCACAGAAAATGCAGTAAGTTCTACATGTGAAGGTATGCTGTCTTTATTTTAACGTATGACCTCTGTAACATTAGCCGATTTGTTTTTTCTGCGTGCGGTACAGTTCATCACTTTTCCTGTAATGCATTGTAATTCATTACATGCTATAGCATTTTAATTTTTAATAAACATCTTTCCCATCTAATACTTTTCTTTAGGTTTTTATTGTTTGTAGGTCATAAGTCTTTGGCCCTTAGAGAAACTTAAATTTGTTTTTAAATATTCATATTCAAAAAAATGTGTGTGTATCGGGACGCACGGTAAAAGAAAAACTTCAAAAAAATGTTTAAGTGGAATGGATTGTTGCAATTCAAGAAATTCACGGAATTCAAGTAATTCATGGAATTCAAGTAATTTACGGAATTCTTTGAAATCTATGAATACCTTGAATTCCATGAATTCCATGAATTCCTTGAATTCGATGAATTCCGTTAATTCCATGAATTCCGTGAATTCCATGAATTCCTTGAATTCACATGTATTCCTTGAATTCCATGTATTCTTTGAATTCCTTGAATTTCATTAACTCCTTGAATTGCATGAATATGCGAGCTCAGCCCGCTACCTTGCTGGGACGTGACGTAATGTAACGTAACGCTACTTAAGGATCAATTTCTCGTGCAAAAATGCCATACCACGCCCTAAGAAGTTTAACTTCAAAAATAAACAGAAAAGCCGATTTTAAAATTTATGTTTTACTTATTTCTGATGCCAAAACACAAACTTATTTGTTCGATTAAAATTATTCAATTAATTTTAGCAAATTCACTCCGTCCTACAGTCAACTTACAATAGTAAAAGTTTCATATCTCTCGATAGTTTCCCATGTTGTAACTTAAAAATAGGTCCAGTATCGACCTCCGGCCAATTTTGCCGTATTTTAAGTTTCTAGTCCGGCATATGTTTGTGTCAGTAAGGAACTTTCTGTACCGATAATATTTTTTGGTACTTTGGAAAAATAGTGCAATATTTTACTATTTTATCATAAAATGAGGAATATTAACTTGCAAATAGACATAATTTGTCATATAATCAAGAACATTACACACTAAAAGCACACTAAGGAATTGCTCATCACTTTACTTTTCCTATAATAATACACTTTATCACTAATTTGCGAATTGTCTAGCAGATGGCAGCACTTCAAATTCGAATCACGAATCCTCACGATCACTCTTCTGTAACCCGTCACTAACACGCGTATTTTTTAAAGGGATAAACAATAAAAAAATGCCGTACTAAAAATTCGCAATACGGCAAAAAATGTCGTATCTGTATACACTACGTAAAAAATATTCATTCAAATTCAATAACTTTTCTACTGAGAGTCAAATAACGATTTGTCTGATTAGTACCCGTTTGATCTACTGGAATAACCATGCTTTTACAGAAAAAAATTACTCTGGCATCACGACAAATGCGATGGGGTGCTGTACACTACCTAAACGCGACATGAAGCGGTATGGACGGGTGCGTCAAATTATAATAAACGATAATTATTAGAAATACATAAGTGGTATGATCTATCTTTTAAAATATCAGGGTACTCAAATTTAAAACGACTTTAACGAATCACTCAACTCCTTTTAGTATGTCTCGGTATTTATTATAATTTAATAAAGTTTTTATATATAAATATAAGAAACTAGAGTTTCCCAGCTATTAATTCTTGTAAGGTACAGTTTATGGAGAAGAAGAGAACGTAACATCTTTCTGGAAGATTTTGCCTTAGAAAGTGGATTGTGGATGGTAGATGGAAGTTTTATGTGATAGGTGGAGTACCAAGTGGAGGAAGTAAGTCTCTGGTAAGAAGCATTGATTAAAGAGAATATTATTACGTTCAGCGAGAGAATTTCACTTACAGCCGGAAGAGCCATCAGAGGATCTCGTTGCGGCAGAGCGTCATGCGTAATTCAGCGAGGATTCTCGTCGGGTGTTCGTAAAAAGACGCGTATAATTCTGGCGATAGCGTTGGAAATCCCGGTGGAAGCGCTTCACCCATCCTCCTCCAATTTTCCTTCCTCCATCCCTTTTCATGAAGCTTCCCTAGTTCCCACAAACACAGGTACCAAGCTGGCTATCGTAGTCCGCCTGGGTCCCTTTTTACGAGGCTGAAAGTGGGTTTTGATTGCAAGAACGAAATAAATAAAAACTCGACCTTGGAAGAAGATACTATCGCCTGCTTATGAACCTGATTCTGAATCATCATGATGAGGATCATCGCTCATGGGAAAAATACACCCTCTTTTGCCCATTGACAAATAGATCGGACCCTTTATTAATATTTAGTGTTTTCGTCCTGTCAAAGCGAGAAAATCTACTTTTTGGTTATGATTGATTAGGCAACTTAAGCACGAAATATAATCGAAGATTTTTTTGATAACGATAGAAGCCCCATATAAAAAAATTTGATCTTATAATAAAATTCGTTCTACTTATCGATAAAAATGATTTTTTTTACGAAAAAAGTGTTTTTAGCAATTGAGGGAATTATTATTGACATATTATGTGAGATTCGTGTTCATACAATGAATCTAATTAAAGAATTAATAATTCATGATATAGATATTAATGAAGAACAGTTCAAACAAATCATTTCGATTGTTTGTATTAATAATAAACTCAAATAGAAAATGAAATGCTTGTTATTTAAATTATACTTTAATGAGTTTTGGTCGTGGGTAGTTTAGTTTATAAATGATTGGCTTTCGCCAATAATAAATAAATGAGAATTAGGATGAAATATACGAATGCACTTCTATTTAAATACCGTATACAATTTTTAATTAAGTATATAATTTTTATAAGTATGGATCTTCATTAAAAAGATGAGATAATTATATTAATTTTCCAATATTTTTGCATAAACCGGAGAGAAATATAAGGAAATACAGAGCTCAACTTCTTCGCTGAAACTTCCATATCTGCATTATTGTCAACTAACTATCAACGTATTACAGTCAAAATTGGCATCGGATTTCAAAGACGCTTGAACGAAACTTGGCCAATTTCGACATAAAATCGTATTTGGCCAACGCAGGAAAATAAATGCAAAGCAAGAGTACATTTTTCCGACAAATCCTTTTTCCTACTGCATCGCTATCGGTATTTTGGGACGAATAGTCAACCCGGGTGAATGGGGCGTGACACGTGTCACGGGATGAACGTCTTTTTTAAAAGCAGACCCGTGAAATTATCTATTTACTCGGCACTTTTTCCGAAGCGGGCGACATAAATCGCAGGCAGGAAAGCTAATTTAGCGGATAAAATATGGCCGCTCTCGGAATAAAGCTGTGGATCACGTCGATATATTGCGCCCGGCGCACCCGGCCGCAACCCGCTTATACACATATGATACTAATTATTTATATTTCATGCATGCCAGTATTGGCGGCACAGTGGGTACCCACTGCTTGGTGTTTGCACAACGCATAGGCGGTATTTTACACTTAAAATGTGTCCCACACCATTCTCCATAGAGAGGAGAGATTCTGCAAGCTCAGCTCCCTTAAGCAACGTTCAAGCCCCTCGAAAAAGCTTTTTTCACCCCTTTACATGATGCGTTACCCTCCTTGTTTCTTAAATGAGAAAAAAATCGTTAATATCTCCTGATCAGAGACGGCTAAGTTGGGATGCGTTTGTAAGATATACATACGTCGGAGAATTCCTGAATTAAAAATGTCAGGAGGCTTTTTAGAAAACAAAAAATAATCGGGACTTTAAAGCTCTTAAATGAGAATTTAATAAGAATTATTCATCAAGTAAATGATAGAATTTATCGAAAGTCATTGACAAAGAAAATTGTACAAAAAACTCTAATTTGGATGGGTGCAAACTTTAATTAGGTTACAATTTCAGTTCCTGCAATTTTTTAATTTTTCAAAGCCTCTATTTATTCCATTTACAAGACGAGTTTACAAGAGATTACAAGGTCGAGTAGCAGCGAATCAAACTTGTCAACGATTCTTTAAAGAATTCGTGTAATCGATTCGATTTTGGAAGTTACAGTCGTACGAATATATTTTTTTGGTCTCAGAGACGGTAGTGAAGAGGCGAAAAATAAGCAGTCCGCTCATCCGTAGAATAATTTATTCGAAGAGCCTAAAGCCACCGAGCTTCGCGGAAATTGTCTGCAGTCCCTTACAAAACTTCACCCTTTTTACACCCCTGCAGGCTCCCACCAAACTCGGCTTGTCCTTTCTCCTTTCCTCTCCTTCACTCAGTGAGTCAACAATACGAAAAGTGTCCATTGTCGAATGCTTTTAAATTTGAAATACAAACCGTCTGCTTCATTCAGTCATTCGCCCTCTGTTTTCCCCTCTGCTACGTCATCTTACCTACTCTATCATCTTTACCTCCCTCGCATTTACCTTCTCTTTCCTTTTCTTCGGCTTCGCTTGACTCTTGCTATTAGCAAAACGAATCCATTTTTGTCAAGCTAAAGCGTTTGTCTTAAATCATTAATGGTTTTAGTTAAAAGCTTTTTGAAATCTTTAAATTTTAAAGAACTGTTATATAAACGATTACTTTCACCCTCGAAAAAATTGTATAATACTTATACAATAATCACGAGTTACTGCATAAGTTGAATTAGAAATTACCGGATTATACAATAGAAGCTCCTTCATTAGGTACATGTTTAACAAAAACATTTTATTCAAAAAGAAAGTGGATAGTGTGAAGTGGAAGAATATTTACATGTCAGCATTTTCCTTCTAGTGTTGGTTATTATTTTATAGCTGAAAGACTGCTGTTATTCTGGAGGGTAAATTCAAGAAAAAGTCGTCGAGTTTTCTGAAGCTTCATTCCATCCTGGGGTCTTATTTTTATTAATCTTACCCCGTTTCGTTAGATTCTCGACTGCAACCCCACTTTCATCCCTCTCCGCCTTCTTAAGCCGCAAATCCAGACGGTAAACTATTTTACCACTGATCTTACGGAAACATCAAAAGAAAATACACCAGCGTTCGTTTTCCTGAAGAAATGATGTCGCTTTTATTTGATTTCTCGGTTTGCTTCTAGACCATTTGCATTCGCTACTGGCATTCATTAGAGGACAGTCAGGGGAACTGCGATGCTCAAAGCTTTGAGATAAGTTGCTTGACACTTGACCGAGTTTGTAAAGTTTATTTTATTTTTTAATGAGTTGTTTATCTTCGAATTATTTGACTCTTTATAAATTCCACTACCGTTGCAAATTGTGGAACTCTATTGAAAGAATACTTCTATTTTCTAGGGGTAGAGTGTTATAAAAGTTAACAAAAGGAGTGTTAAAAATTACCAATTACAAATATAAAAGAATCACGGCAGCTATAAAAATGGAAAGCCATTTGTTGTTATAATCGTTGGAGAAGCTCGGAAAAGTCTTTTTCTCTGGGTAAAAGTGCAAAAGGGCGAAAGGCCTTCCTTTCAACGACGGTCTAGTGCCTCGCCTTCTGATTTCCGGTTTCGGAGAAACGCGATCCTCTTAATGGAGCATAAAATCAACAGCAATTCTCTCTCCTTCCCAACCACCCCTTTCAAACAAAACTCAGTTGGTCATCGATATAACTTACGATCTTTCAAGTCAAATGGACAAGATTCCTTCTTTACTCTCAAGAATGAAATATGGATTGGTTAGTTTTAGCCAAATATATGGGAAAGTTTAAATAAAGATAACCTAAAATTAATGGAAATTTAATGCCTCCTAATTAAAAAAATTAAGATCAAGTTTTTGTTATTATTAAAAATTGATACCATCTTTCATAGTATAAAATAAATAAAAATTATGAAGCTAATTATTTTATTTTTTATATTTTTTTAGAATACAGTTTTTATGATTAAGCGAACATATTAATTTAATTCTATTCTAGATATCATAATGTTTTAAATTTAATAAACAATTATAATGAAGATAAAATAAACCATTGAAAGGAAATTATTTTTTGTTAGAACCTTGGTACTCTCGATTCTCTGGAAACAACAGTTTCTCAAAATAATCCAACAGAGCGATCAGTTCGTGGTATGAGTTAAAGGGCTCAGGGGTTCGATACTACTAATTACTTATGTTTAAATAATCCCTAATCTTCGATTGTAAGCAAGATATTATTTCAACCATATACATAAATAATTTCACAAGCATTTATGTATTTAAACAATTTCTCTCACTTATTTTGATATTCTATTTGACCTAAGGTGCTTCAAATCAGGCAGTTTCTATACTTGAAATCGCAGAATCTTTCGCGGATTTTACGATTTGCGAAAGAAAAAAATGTCCATTAAGTTATGCGTATTTCAATTGTGTGCTTTGCTTTTTGAAAAAACTTAATTTTTTTCTTTAAACCACTATAAATTTTGACCACAATGACATTTCTGATTCTGAAAGCGTCTATCCCCTTCTTTCGAAATTCACCAGAAAATTTTAAAAAAGTTTCAAAGTTAACAATATGGCGGCGTTTCTTCTTGAAATATTAAAATTTGATTTTCTCATCGAATCCACACTCATATTTTTTGCCAATTTTTTTGTTCAATTTGTACTTTCACAAGAAAGACATCTTGTGAGTTTTATGCGGGCTAAATAAATTTTGTGGCCAGGATAACTTTTTCATCATAAAATGGAATTTTCGAATTTTTTTTCGCAAACGGTAGATACGAAAAAATGTTAAGATAGGAATTTGCACTTCTAAACATTTTTTGATGAAAAATACCTTTTGCTCTTTTGAAATATCTTGAATCGCTTACCAGAAAAAATCAAACATTATATTTTTAGCAAAAAAAATTCTTCTGGCCTAAAAAATGGCTTAGCCTACCTTGCTTCTATTGGCAGTAAATAAAAAAAAAATTTTAAACAATAAAAAAGTGGTGTTTTCTAGAAAATATTATTTTCATATTTCTAAAAATTAAAGAAAAAAAAAACAAAAATCTGGAAGCCCCCACATTTTTTATTTTTTCTCATATTTTTGTACCAGGAGAATTTTTTTGCTTGAAATATAATTTGGAAATTTTTCTCATAAATGATTCAAGATATCGCGAAGGAGCAAGAGTTACTGTTTATACAACATTTTTAGACGTATAAACTTTTTATCTGAACATGTTTTCCTATCTCCTGACCGCAAAAGTTATTATGCCCGCATATAACTCACAACATGTCTTCCTCATAAAAGTACACATTAAAAAGAGGAATTGGCAAAAAATATAAGTGTGTATTTTTGGAGAAAATTGACTTCAAATGTTTTGAGAAAAACAGCCGCCGTTTTGTTAACTTTAAACCTTTTTTTTTAATTTTAAGAAGGATTTCAAAAGAAGACGATAAGCGCCTTATTTCCGGTGAAAAAAAAAACACAAAATATTTCGTCCCCTATTTTCAAACAAAATATAATGCAAATATTGTCGATTTTTATGGTTTCGTAGCCTCGGGCAGAAATTCTTATAGTTTCGGTCATGTGTCCGTTCTCCTGTCCGTCGTGCTTTATTACCAGGGGGGGGGGGGAGTAGTGGAAATGAGGGGAGGAGAAATGGGGGAATTAGTAGAAGTGTGGGGAATTGGAGAGGGGAAATGAGGAGAAGAGAATGAACGGAAGCAGGGAGTAAGGGAAGAGAGGAGAGGGAAGTAGAGAAGTGACGGTGAGTAGGGGAAGGGTAGCGGGGAAAGGAGAAGTAGAAGAGAGAAAAGTACTGTAAGGGAGGGGAAGTAGGCGAAAGGAGGAAGGTAGGAGAGGAAAAGTGTGAGGGGGGGGAGATTTGAGCGACTTACTTAACGTCTTAATAGGCTACGAAATCTTCATTTGAGGCACGCGTGCCTACTTTCACTAATTTTCGGCAAAGCACCAATTTATCCAAATCGAAGAAGGCGTCTACAAATCTGTCTTTAAAATACGCTCTTAGTACTGGAAATTCACCAAAAAACTTATTTCATGCGTCAGCACGCGAGGAGACCTTCCCCAATTACGTCATTTAATTCTGCAAGCTATTCGCGAAGGGATGCACTCAAGGGTGAGGCTGAATTCTCGAGGCATCATCGAAAATCGATAACCAGTCATGTGAATCCCATAGCCTCTTCGTGGATCTCCTCCAATCAAATCCACCTCTCGTTTTTCTGATCCCTTTCCATTCCCTGAACCCAGATAGTTCGACTCTCTTTTCTCCTTACCCCATTCCGTAGGTGAAAAGACATTCAAAGGGTTTAAATCTCTGTTCTACTTTCCGTCGCGTCTGTGCGGTATCCTTACTCCGCGAGGAAAAGTACTAAGGACAGTGCTATTACGAAAGCGGTTCCGAATTGTTCCAGAAAAGGCAGCTACACCCGTCGATGCGGGCCGTGCAGAAATTTCTAAAGGGCTTTGACAATTTCTCGCAAGCTCGTTTCTACCTCCTTTTTTGCTCATATGCGTTTCTAAAATGTTATCAGCATTCTCTACTCTGTGACAATTCTTCATTTTCTTCTAACATTTGAACTCTTGCTTATTACAAGCAAGTGAACACTAGATGGATACCGTACATGTGACATAATGCAATTATGAGAACAAATGTCAAATCTCTTATTTTCTGACACATGAAAATGTGAATTATATTTTTAGAGGTAGTGCGACAATATCGCTGCAAGATTTATACAAATTAAATAATTACAGAAGATGCACAATGTCTTCAATTTACAGAAAACACTTTTTGTCTTTAGGGAGTTATCTTCGCTGAGATATTATCGTGATTGTCTTATGTTCCAACACTGCGGCCTTGGCAGCCACGCTGGCGCGGGTTCAATTCCCGAAGCAGGAAGCGAGGCTTGGATGTGTTTTTCAGAAAGCTTCGCTTCAAACATTCAATTAATAAAACTTTTTGTCTTTTTGAAAACTGTTTTATTAGAATAGTTCTTCCGTTGCAACATTTTGTTTTTATAGAAATCTACAGGGCAAAGAAGATCAGATAGTTTTTAATTTGGAAATATTCTGCATCTCGAGCCAAAAAAGGCCTTACTGACACAAATGAAAATTGAATTTCGGGATTTCATCAAATCTCGGAATTTTCAGACAAACTGGCTGAAAAAAAATGGATTCTGGTTTTATCTATAGAAAATGCTTTCCAAAAAATAAGAAATTCAATTTTCCGGTGAAAATATGTGAGATGCGAAAAAATGATAACAACCAGAATTGTTGATATAAAAAATCCATCCACAAATTTTTTAGAGGTCACTTTTTGATAAGACGCATAGTTTTTGTTATAATCCTAGACACTAGTATCAAAAATAAAAAATTTAATTTTCCCGAATGGATGTAAACAGCCTGCGCTAATTCTCGCCTGGAAAACATCCTGAAAATTTTGTTTTTCTTGTTGAGATATTTAAGAAGAATGTGTACTTTAACCCCGATAGAGCCTTGAGTAAAATAATTTAATTTTTAGTTGAAAATAAAAACAAATATAACAATCCTTTTAAAACAGAGATTTCGACAGTTTCGTACTACTCGCTAGTAAGCTTGTTTATACGTATATGTTAGAGTGGGTCGAAAAAAACTCTTTTTTCAGAGTAGCAGATTCTAATAGGCGGTAAATGTTGTATTTTGTCCAACAGCAGTAAGCACTCCAAATGTAAGATCGATCGAATAATACCTTTTGTTCTGTGTAAGAATTTAAAAATTCAAATTCACTATTTTGAAACCAGAACAAGAAATGATTCAATGATAACGGTGATTGCCAAAAAGTTGAACATTTTAGACAATTAGGTTTTTGAAAAGATAAAATTCCCAAAACACAAACATCTATATATAATTAAAAACAGTAGGACCGCGGTAAATCCCATTCATGGTCACGTCTCACAACCGTGAGATGGGTGGTCACAGGACACGACGAAATCGTTTGGGCCTAAAAAACGTGAATAGTTTTCATTTGGTATTGTAGAGTAAAATAAACACAACTTTTGTATAAAAATATTTGTTATTTAGGAAATTGTTTCCCAAAAAAGCCAGTGAGTTATGCCACATTTACTGAAGTTTCAATTTTAAGCTATCAATTCAATTGTTGATCGATCCTTCAACTGTAACAGTTATTACTTAATAAAAAATATTACGAAAAGTTACGAAAATTTGTTTGACAATTATTAACCTAAAGTTATTCATTGTTCGCAACCTAATTTCGTAGATAACATAATTGTTTTCCAATTAGCGCACTCTAGGCGCAAAACGATTCTTATTCGCAGTCAAATTCTCAAGATAATTATTAATTTTTGACTCTGAAAACCAAAACAAATTTGTCATCTTTTCATGGCCAAGATGCATTTTTGTAGATCATTCCAATTCAAACGTTTAAACCTAAAAATGTTAGCAATAAAAGTTATTATTCAAAGCTAACAGGCATTATGTACTTTTTGGTTTCAGGTTAGTTCAGATTCTTGCAGGCATTCAGACGAAGTTTCCGTGAGTTTAAAATATAAATTTTTTAATCATAAGAGCTCTTCATAATCTAATGTAAACAATTCCAAAAACAAGTACTAAAAATGTATACACTCACGATTAATCTTAAGTTTTGTTTCCCCCAGACAAACGTTTGTTTGTATTAAACTAGCGAACAAAATTCTTGTTTGAACCAAAGAAACAAATAAATGTTTGAATCAAACAAACAAAGAAATATTTCGTTGAATCTATCAAATTTTTCTTTGACCCTATATCAAAGCAAATATTTGTTTGATTCAAACAAACATTCTTTTGAGTATTCGAAAATCACCTGCACGTGAAAAATGAAGATTGACAATAAATTAAACTTTTTTTTCAATTTAGGGTTATTCTTTTTATTTATTTATTTGTCTGAAAAAGCTTTTTCTTCTTGTGGATATCTTCAGGTCAAAGAAAGCCATATCATCATTCATTAGTCAAAATAAGCGTTCAGTAGGATTCAGTTGAATACCATCTCATTTGAAGATTTTTGAACCTTTTAAAATCTATATAAAATAATAATATTCATTACGCATAACATAATAAAACTTTATTTTTCACTCTGTACATTGAAATAAGTTATATTTTACAATTTATCGGTTTAAATATCACTAATTTAGTTGAGTAACTCATTTCTAAAAACTTGAATTAGCCAGTTTGCATCATGAATCAGTGGAAATTTCTACTGATTAAAATCAGCGACCTATTTCTCACTATTGTAATTTTAGGTTGTACCCTTTTCCTTGATAAATATGTGATGAACCTATCAATGAGCATATGATAATTCTATCTCCAGAACATTTTAGTATTGGAATGGAAAGCAACTTCTTGTATTTGCTTCTGGAATATATTGTCTGAAAAATTGACCCAAGTCTTGAGATCCATAATACATTGCCTCTTTATTACTAGCTCTAATAAAAAGTCACATGGAACGTTTTGATCCAAATTTAGATTACAAAGAATATTATACTTTAGTTTTTCATTTTCTTAAAAAATGAAGCAGAGGTGTGGAGGATTGAGTTTTAGGCGAATTTTTCCCGGGTTATCCGAAAATTTCGTCTGATAAGGAATTTGGGACCTACTGGAGATTCATCCATTTCTTCTTTGGTCAATGCGTTAACTGTGCCGCTTCGAATATTTATTTTCACCCGTCTTATATCTTTTTTATCACGCATATATATGCCAGCAAAAGAATCAGGATTCTCCAGTACTGCAAACGCATCACCATCGGTTGATGATAAAACAATTTGTTCTTGGGCTGGCATTCGCTTATATTCATTATGTCCTTCTTTGAATTTACATGGTACATTGGCAGGAAAGATGTATCTTCGAAATTCGAATATTCGGTGCGGATTCGTTTTCGGAATCAGCTGAAGAAATGGCAGTTCTTCAAGTGCATATCCTCGTTTGTCATTAGAAGGGAGCCTGGTAGGTGGAGCCATTATCCTGGCAGGAGGAGCAGGCTTGACAGGAGAATACCTGGCATGAGGAGACCTTGACCTGGACCTCTCAGTAGAAGAGGAGCTGTCAGGAGAAAACAAATGTCTTGCTCCAGGAACAAGAGGGACTTGTGCGTCATTGGGTGAAGACTCCAAACTTAACTCTGCGACAAAAAACAGAGGATTTATATTTTCTTGAAAAGTGATGGGAAGTAACTAGTATACTTTCACTAGTTACCGTCACTAGATACTGTCACTAGTCACATTTTTGGTAGCGATAGTGAGACAAAAACAGTTCTGTAAAATATCATTCAAAGTTCAAATAAACACAGAGAATTTGATTCCAAAGTTGCAAAGCTGCTGAATGATGGCGAATTGGGTTTGATCAAGAAATTCGACCGTCTAAAATGCGCTTTTTCACTATTTTGGATGCTACTCAAAAATGTATTTGTCAATTCACTTAAAAATTGAAAATCAGCTTCGTAGATAATAGGTTGTTAAATGGAGAAGAATGTTTAATTTAAACAAATCCACCGCATATGAGGGGACAATATTTTTTTCTTAATATGATCATCTCAAAGTACAAGCTTCTTCGTTTATTTTGAGCCCTCAGGAGGTCTGAAAACTTTGATAATTAACGAAAACCGGTTAGGTAGAACGTCGGATAACGTCTCAAAACTTTGAGAATCAAATTAAACTGAATAGATCTAAGTTCACATCAATTTTCGTCATAAATGATAAGGATGTGAAAAATAATTTCAGACTTGAACGTTCATTTTTGTTGCAACTTTTTCTCTTGGGTGGAAAATCCAAATAATTTGGAATGATTGAAAAATGATATTTTTCAGTTGAAAATTTAACTACTTAGTTAAAAATTCATGTGCTTGATTGGAAATTCAGCTTTTTTGATAAAAAATTATTCCTCTGGTTTGAAACTTGTTTTTTTTTCCTTGAAAATTTAACGAAACGTGGACAAAGGATTCACAGTGTTGTAAACAGTTTCTTTTTTAGTTGCAGATTCATCTATTTGGCTAATAATTAAACTATTTTCTAAAAATTTATCTTCCTTTGTTGAATTTAACTGGTTTCGATTTGAAAGGCAAATATTTTTTGATTGGACAAATGTGCTTGGTTGAAGGCAGAACTATTTTGTTAAATATTCAGTTTATTGGATTAAGATTCTTCATTTTAGATAATATTCCAGCTCTATCGTGGGGATTTTAGTTTAGATCAACTGATTTGAAGAGATTTTGAAGAACTTCCCACAATTTGAAATATTTTAAAGGATTCTCAAAAATCGCCACTACCTGCAAAAACCTTTAAAAATTTTGTAACAATGTAGATAGGCACATAATCATATTTACCAATGCAATTAAGGATGACGGCCATTGCCAGAACCAGAATAGGAAGTATCCTCATTTTTTCTAACTGATGAAGAAGAAATTATTGTAATAATGAAGAATTCACATAAAAGTGTAACTTATGATAATTCTGGTTCTTAATTAGAGTGCATAATACACGTAGTATATACCTTATCGCATGTATGATATATGCCTCAAGCTTGTCCTTGTGCGATATTTGCTATGAGTAAAAAATTCAATTTATAATTATTCCAGATTCACTGGTAAGAACCGTTTTCTAAGTGTACACAAGATTACAAAACATTTTTAAAGAAATAAAAAGGTGTCAAAATATTTCAAAGATTTTCATAAATTCAAAAGGATTTTAAGCATTTTGAAAAGATTTCAAAAATTTAAAAAAGGCGTTCACGCCAGATTTCAAATATTTCTCGAAAATTTCACAAAGCTTTTATAACTTTCAAAAGATTTGAAGCATTTCCAATATTTATAACAGGGTACAGTAGATCAGATTTCAAAGATTTTGGAATATTTCGAAGATTTGATACGATTTCAATAATTTCTACGAATAAAAAAGATTTCACAAACAAAGATTCAAGGAAAATTTCACAAATATTCAAAAGATTTGACAAAGATTTTAATGATTTCACCAAAATTTCCTAAAGATTCCGAAAATTGTATAAAGATTGCAGGGATTTCAGAGATTTCACAAAGATTTTACACAGAGTGCATATGTTTTCATGATTTCAAATAAATACAAAAGTTTTCAGAAATATTTCAAATATATTTCAAAGATTTTACAGAAATTTCATGAAGATTTCGAAAGATTACAAGAATTCCAAAGACATCAAGAAGGGTAAAGGGCACTAGATTTGAAATATTCCAAAACATTTCAAAGATTTTAAACGATTTCAAGGATTTCAACAGAACACAAGAGGTTTCACAAACATAGATTGAAGAAAGCTTTCATAAATATTTCAAAGTTTTCATGAAAATTTCAAAAGATTTCAGAAAAGTTTCACAGAAATTTCGAAGATTTCAGGTATTTTGAAGATTTTAAAGATTTCAAAGATTCAAGAAAAATGTAGAAAGATGTAAATGTAGAAAGAACTTCCAGGATTTGACGACGGTTTTACTTACTTCCAAGTATTTTAACAAATTCATAATTTTTTCTTATTTTATAATTATTATTACACAATTCGTACACACGGTTACTCACACATGTAATCGCACGTCTAAACGTTTTAAGAAATTGCTCACTTGCTGAAGATTCGAACCTTACCTAAACTACCTAAACCCATATTTTCTACCGCGTGCACTAACCAACTGAGCTATCGAACCACTTGGATCTTATTTACCAAATTTCGGCCAGGTATTTTCATTGTTATTGTTCAATTCATAATTCAGAATAACTAATCATTTTGCTGCAGATTTACATTTTTTGCATTTTTGTAACCAACTCAAAAAAAAACTCAAACTCTCAATATAAATATGTCAGGGTTTTTTCCAAAACCAATAAAATATTTTGAAAAATAATTCTTCTTGGTAGAAAATTCATCTTTTTGTTTGAAATTCATCTTTCTTTGTTGAAATATCATCATTTACAATTTTCATTGAGAATTCATCTTTTCAGATTCTCATATTTTATGATTGAGGAAGTATCAGGTCGTATAAAATTTCCCTCAAACGTTTTTTATAGGACTTTTTATTCAGTTTTTATTTGTGGAAGCCAAACGACATGAGATAGGAAAAAACGTTATGAAGAAGAATTGCAGCTTTCGAAAAGTCATATGAAATTCTTTTTTTAAGCATGTTTCAATATGACTTGTCATTAAGGCCTTATTTATCGAATGTACTATTTGAAAATTCTTTCAACAAAATCAAACATTTGAATTTTGAGCCAATTGACGCAAAATACGGGAAAAATTTTTTGAAGAAGTTTTTTTTAGAATGCAAACTCAAATTCTTTGAGAAAGTCATCTTTCCTGGTTGGAAGTTCAACTATTTTGTAGCAAATTCCTCTTTGTGTGTTGAAAATAAGCTTTTCTTTTTAAGATTCTTTTTTTCGGTTTTAAAGTTCATATATGTTGGTAGGAATTTCTGATTATTTTGCTGAATATACAACTGCTTGGTTGAAAATTAATATTTATTGGTTTAGGATTCAACTATTTTGTTCCAAAGTAAATCTCTTTTGGTAGAATTCAACTGTTTTTCATCAAAAAATATAATATTTTTTGGTTGTAATATTTAATTTTACATAAGCCTTGTTTAAAATTCATCTTCTTGGTAAAAAATAACTACTCTCTCAAAGAAATTGTTTTGTTAATTTTTTTAAAACCGAAATCGGGTTGAAGTTTAAACTGATTTACAAGAATATCGTCTTGCATTTGCCTAAAATTCGTCTGTTTGGTTGAAAAACTTCTGCGCTGAAAGATGACCTATTTCATGAAAAATTAGTTTTTGTTTGGGTAGAAGAAGCATAATTTTAGTTTGAAAATTCATCTCTACAATTGAAAATTAAATCGCTTATTGTCAGCTAAAAAAAATGACGAAAAATTTATTTGCAGCTGTTACGTTAAAAAAAAAATCAGCAAGTTCAATAAATTTATAAAAACTTGTAGAAAAGCTTCAGAATAAAATACTTCGATTGAATTGTGTTAAACTATTACCGCCTGAAACCCTCTCTTACGAAACTGTTTTTATTGGCATAAAAATGCTCTAAATTCAAGACTCTAAACTTTGCCTATTTCGATTGAACTAAACTGTTCTGGGTTTGATATCAAAATATTTTTTGGTTTTATTATCAACAATCAAATTTTTAATAAAGAATTCATCTTTTTTTCAAAGTGAAACTATTTTATTAAAGATTAATTTTCATTGTTGAATATTCGTCATTTTAGTTGAAAACTCATCTCTTTCGTATGAATTTTAGTACTGGTCACAGGATTTCAAGGAATTTTGAAGCATTTCTCAGAATTTTAAATATTCCAAGGGATTTTAAAGTAATTCCAGAGATTTCGATTATAACAGAATCTTGATTATGGTAAAAAAAATGTTATTTGCCGAACCGTTTTCAATTTTTTAGAAATATGCATATAATTTTATATTAGGTAATAGAATTAGGGATGAGTGACAATGACAGGACCAGAGTAGAAAGGATCCACATTTTTTCTAACTGAGAAAAAGCCAATTATTTTATTAGGGAAATATTTAGTTAGAACTGTAACTGATTATTATTCTTGTGCTGAATTACAGTGTATATTCTACATAGAACATTCCTTATCTCCCTTATCTCATTCATTATCTACAAATTAAGCTTTGCCCTTGTGAGATATTTGTATTTCATTAATAATTGACATAAAAAAACGTTTTTTCATTGTTAATTCACGTACACTCGGAGTTATCATTACCACAGATATAACCAATCCTATCGGTTACTCCAATATGCAAGCGATTTTAAAGAAAAAAATCTTAAAAAGTCACAGAATTTCTATAAGAATAAAAATTGTATTTGAAGTTTTTGTTAATTCGTTTATAAACTATTCTATCTTGAAAATGTTTCAGACCTGAAATTCTGCTCTTCAAATATTAATGAAAAATGAAAAATTGTCGAGGGAAAAGTCAGGGAATTGTAAAAATAAAGCTTTCTGAAGATTATATTCTTATTTAAAATTGTTTTGTCTTTTAGGTTTAAAAATTTATCTTTTTTGGTATAAATATTAGGAATGATGATATATTTCCAATAGATATAAGGCAAACAAAAGTTACAATGAAAATTAAAATATTCGAAATTCGAGTTTTCGGTGCGGATTAATTTGGTTTACAAACGTTTCTTCCGGTTGATTAGAAAATATTTTTTGATTGGGCGTACACGACTCACTGTAGTTTCATCAATTACTTCTTGAGTCAAGAAGTTAACTATGCTGCTTTATACGTTTTTTTCCCCCTTTTTAAATGTGTATTGTCAAGAATACAGAATCAAAGAGCATTACTACTCTCAAATATCACAATGACGTCACCATCTGATGTTGATAAAACAATTTTTTTTTGGGTTGGAATAGGTTCATAAGTATTATTTTTGATTCTGAATTTAATTCGAATACCGAAAGAAAAAGTGTAGCTTCATAATTCAAATACCTGGTGCACATTAGTTAAAAATACACTATACACCTATACATCTGACAGGAGGAGGAGACCTGGCAGGAGGAGACCTGGCTCTGGAAATTCGAAGACAATGATGTGATGATGATAAAATGAATAAGCGAATCTCCATGTTATTCTAGTGGAAAACAATATTCACTTGAATTAAGCGTAAACAAAATCTGCACACAAGTGGGAATTTCATAAAATATTAGGTGATTGGAAGTGTGTAAAAAGAAAAAAAATCTAGAACAAATAGCGCGCTACACGCGCTCATAATATGTTTCTTATTTTGATTGCCCAATTCTCAAAAACGTACATTCCAGAAATCTTTCTGTTGAATATGAAAAATTGAATTTAATAAAATAATATCAATTGTTTATGAACAAATTGACTTAATTTAGAAAAATAGTATTGCCTACTCTTTCAAATAGATCAATGCAGAATATGCTCTGAGCACTCGCGCGTCGCACTGCAAAATATATATTCCATGAAATTATAGAAACTACTTAGTATTTCTTTTCGCATTGTTTTCCAGAAAAAATGTAGAATAATGTGCAGACAAATTTTTCTATGAAGAGAATAAAAGTGCAATTTGATTATAAAAAATTGGGTATTGTTTGAATAAATAAATTATAATTTTATATTTAGAAATTGTCAAAATCCATTCAGTCGTTCACGAGAAAAATGATAATCATATTGTAACATTAAATTTCTAGTGTTAATAACTTTTGGAACAAAATGTTGTTTGCGAACTAAAACTGGAAAAATGCGTTCTAACAAAAGGCTATTATAAAATTAATTTCACGGCACAAAAAGCGACTTTCCCATCATGGTGGCCTACTCGGAATTTTGGTTTCATTATCAAGAATTTAATTTTTATTGAAGAATTTATCTTTTATTTTAAAGTTAAACCACGAAATGAAAAATTATTTTTCTTTGTTGAAGATTTCACATTTTAGTTGAGAATATATGTATATATGTATAATATACATAGAACGTTCCTGATCTCATTCATAATCTACGAGTTGAGCTTGCCCTTGATAACTATTAAGGATAATTAATTTTTATTTTCAATTTCCTAAATTTTTAAACTTTTTAAGCCACTTCGTGAAACATTCATTTTTTTGGTTGAAGGTTCCTCTCTTTGATTACAAATTTATCTATTTTGTTGAAAATTAATCTCTTTACTAAAAAATTCATCCTCTTTAGTATGAAGCTTATCTGCTCTGTTGAAATATGCTGTTTTTTTATTTGAAAATGTAAGTTTTTGGTTTGAAATTGAACTCAGTGTTGGAAATTTCTATATTTAGATTGAAAATTCAATTTCTGTGCAAAAAATCATCTTTTTGGTTGGAAAATTCAACTTCTGCATTTAAGATGACTTTCTCAGTTTAGAAGTAGTGTTGTTTTGGTAGAAAATACATTTTTTTGAAGAACATTATTATTTGATTGTTAAAAGGTCAACTGCTTTTTTGAAAAATGTAATTAATTGGTTGGGAAGAAAGACGGCGCCAGTCCTTTGACAGAAGCCATTTGGTTCTCATGGAAATATATAAACGACTTTTTGTATCAATAAAGTCAGATAGTTTATGATAAAGAACACAACTTATTTATCATGCCCCTTCCGTGCTTCACGTGTGCTCAATAGGTTATGGGCCCAGATTAGTTTTTCTGGACAGAGACTTGAAAAAGTGAGTAAGTGCGGAAAATCGATCATTGAATTAGAAGCGTGGGTGAAACATAGTATTCGAGAGGAAACGCGACTTTTCAAGAATCTTGACGAAAATGAATTTCACTTAAAGAGCAAATGAAGTTTTTTCATCTAAAAAGAGACTTGGAAATATGTAAATGGCGTTAGAACGCGAGCAGCGCGGTGGCAACGGCAGATGTCGAAGCTTTCAGAATAGCCGCATTGCAGTGTAAGAAAGTCGATTTTGAGGCGCAATCAGATTTGATTCTGTTAATTTCTTCTTAGTTATACAAATTTTCTACTTCATAGTTTACCGAGAAGCTACGAAAACTTAAATTGTGCCATAAATCACGCGATGAACTTCCTAGACGCGAAATGTTAAAGATCGAGATTATCGAAGAAAGCGATGCGCGAAAATGTGAAGTGCGGAAGATGGACAAAACCGCAATGATATTGAGTTGCGGGGAAAACCAAGACTATACTCGAAGGAAGTTTGGTGGTCCCAAGAGGCAAAGAATAGTTAAAAGGGATGGTAGCCAGCTAGGTGCTACAGCCGATTTAAATACAGGAGTCATTGCATCAAAAAGATAGGTCACGAAGCGACTGAATGCAATGAAAAGTAAGCGAACAGTACAGAAATGAAAGGAAGTTTAGAAGGAGTCTGTCATCTAGAAACCAATGATGAACCGACAAATGTGTGCAAGGGCGAAAATAAGTTCGACAAAATTTTGTCAAGAGAAACATTTACGCGCAAGCGGAGGCCAGAGTAGTCATGTCGGCTCTGCTGCATCAGTACACTGATGAAGCAGAGCCGGTGAGAGAAATTGCAGGTATGGCATACAT
This sequence comes from Andricus grossulariae, assembly GCA_011634705.1. Taxonomy (NCBI): domain Eukaryota; kingdom Metazoa; phylum Arthropoda; class Insecta; order Hymenoptera; family Cynipidae; genus Andricus; species Andricus grossulariae. Next base: position 28,439,406 of record JAABKJ010007545.1, on the reverse strand, counting down.
TTCTATCCAGGAATAAATATTGAGTCGCTACGCTGCTCAACAGCTTGTCGATCGTTAGATAAATCGAAATGTACCGGGCGGGAAACCAGTAAGGCAAAAAGCAACTCTCGTAGCTAGAGGATTTAAGCATCGTTAGGAATCAAATACCATTAAATTTAGCACCTTTAGTTTGGCTAATCAGAATTAAGACTCTTTCGACACTTGCAGCAGAGGAAGATATCAAAACCCTTTACTTAGACATTCCAACCACTTACTCAAACGGAAACCTAGAAGGTAAGATTCTCTAGGAGTTACCAGATCCCTCCAAGAAAGCTTTGACGGGGATGGCTGAAGAGAAGAAAAAGATGAGTATGACAAAAGCTGACACATGTCTTTTGAAAGTATCATTGTATGGCTTACGTCAAGCAGGAAGGCAGTGGAATCAGCGATTAGATCATAAACTTTAGAAATTAGGAATGAAACCTCTTGACTTTGACCCTTGTGTCTACACTGCGAAGCACGGCAATGATACCACGTTGTTTCCAGTGAAATTTCAAGTCATTCTGAAATGCAGAAGGCAAAACCAGTTAGTGCTCCCGTGAAAGGATAATCCATTTTAGGAATCAACTGGCACATAGATGTATTTGGCAATGGGAACTCTGCCTGACATCACTTCAACTCGTTAAGCTAATACAACAAGTGCTACAAAAAGAAGCAATGAGTAACAGCTAAGAGGGCGCTGAATTACTCGAAAGAAACTAAAAATCATGAAATTATGCTTATGAAGACGAAAATTGACTTTGAAGACTACGATGATGCGGACTGGGCCAGTTGTGTGACTTATTCTCGGCGGAGTAGAGAGCAATGCGTGAAGAACGTCGGGGTCAAATCATGCGTACCTGGAACAATTTGAAATACCAATAAGGGAGCTCAGTGGCTGGCTGTAAATGATGTGTTCCAGTCCCGAACGAAACAGATCGACGTTCGTCAACACTTTATTAGAGAAGCGCTGGAAGCTGCGAACATCAAGGTAGACTAAATGTTGATAAAAGAAAATGGCAGGATTGAAAAATTCAGAGCTGCGCACTTACGTTCGAGGAAAACTGTTAGAACATCCCGCAAATATTGTTCACCCTGGTGCATAGTGGGAAGAAAGATGCCACCTTTCCTTTGTTGGAATACATTTGATACTTACGTAAATATCTACTCGTCTCGTTGTATCAATGAAGTCAGATAGTTTGTGTTAAATAGAACAAATTATTTATTATGCTCTTTTTTCGCCCTTCACATATCATTAGGGAAAATGAAAAATTGGCCAGGTACGTAAAAATACGTCACGATCTGATATTCATAGAGAACATTTTTCTTGGGTTCTTAACTTCATTCGTGTGCTTGGCAGGCGAAGCCATGCACCTAGTGAGGGGTTGGCTGACAGGAAAATTTGTATTGAGTTGGAAGCGAGGAAAATTTTTTTTCTGAATAGAAGAAGACACATATTGTTTATTTTCGACATTTCGATTAATATTGTTATTGAGTTTAATTTATCAAAGAGCCTCCCTACGTGATCAACTGATCTTTTGATAATTTTCCTTATTTACCTCTGAAGTCAGCTTTCTTACCCTAGGGCGTAAAGAATACGAATGCGTAAATCATAATCATATTATATTTGGTTTTACATTTTTTTCCAATTGAATAAGTTGCGCGAAGGATTGCGGTTTACTCATCTCCTTCCAGACTTATACGAAAAAAATTGCTTATTGGGCGTTTGCGGCCCACTGGAGCTTCTTCGAGTTCTTTTTTGGTCAGTGGAGTAACATTGCCGTTTTCCATGTTTATTTTTGCCCGGCTTCTATCGCCATTATGATAGATATACATTCCAGCAAGAGCATTAACACTTTCCAATATTGCATAGACTCTACCCTCGGATGTTGATAAAACAATTTGTTCGTTGGTAGGCATCGGCTCAAAGTTATTAAATTTTGATCTCAATTTAACTTGTGTACCGACAGGAAAAGTGTATCTTCGAAGTTCGAATATTCGTTGCGGAATCGTTCTTGAAGCAAGTCGAATACATTCAAGATTTTCAAGTCCATATCCTTTTTTGTCATTAGAAGGTAGCCTGATAGGTGGAGCTATGCACCTGGTAGGAGCAGGAAGCCTCAAACGAGGAGATCTGGACCTGGACCTGGACCTGGACCTATCAGGAGGAGGAGACCTGGTTGAAGAATTATATTTATCAGCAGAATGAGAAGTTCCGGCACGAGGAACACTAGGTACAGGGTTGTTATTAGGTGTAGACTCGAAGCTTCGTTCTGCAACAAGAAACAGAAGATTACGTTTCTTTGAAGTCTGTGGGCAAGACAGAATGCGGATTTAAAAAAATGTATCTAAATTTCAGAATAAGTCCACACGAATCATGCAATGTAAAATCTTGAACATTATGGGAGCTCGAACCTCAATTTATAATCTTAGCGACAGCTTTAGGTATGAATTTCCAGCCAATTATAAATTAAAGTGACGAGAAATATCTACATATTGTAGCTAGTTAGTTTTTTTGGTATCAACAAAGATAACGAAGTTACTTCTGTATCAGACCACATACTTTATAACCTATTCAAAGTAAGCCTTGAATTTGTAATGTTCTAGCGCCGTCTAGAGTAGAGACAAAAATAATTAATTCAAACCGTTGGAAATCTTATTCAATTCTGAGCATTTTTGTAGGTCTTTTCAAGACTTTTCAAGTCTATTAATTGTATCTGGCTTGCTTTTGTGTGGAATTTTAATTTTTTATTTTTGTCGATTACATTCCATAGCTAACCCCGTTAATAATCAAGATTTTCTAATATCTCTAGAAATACTTTTAGGAAAAGAAAAATTTAATTTGCCAGTTGAATATTTATTTCTCCAACTGTAGATGCAACCTTTACTGCTAAAGATTCATCATTTTAGTGAGAACTCCATCACTGGTTGAAAACTGGTTTTGATTTAAAAGAAAAATAATTTCTGATTGGAATATTAAAGATGCCATTTTTGTTGAAATATTTTTAATAATATATTATTATACTTACCAATAGAATTAATGATGATGGAAAACGATAGGACCACAGTACAAGGGATCCTCATTTTTCTAATTGAGGAAAGAGTAATTCCTGTATAGGTGAAGAATTCAGTTGGAAGTTCAACGAGATATTATTCTGGTGCCTAATTATAGTCTATATTATACAAAGTACAGTCCTTATCTCAATTATTATCTACGCGTCGAGGTTGTCCTTGTGAGACGTTCGTATATAATTAATTATTTGAATAAAAAATTTGTGGAGATTCACATGCATTGGGGGCTATTCTTTCCATAGTAATTCGTACATTATCCAAATTAATTTGAATTTATTAACCATAAATGATGAATGAATTATGATTCGGAGAATTTTTTTCTTTGGAATTGAAATTACAACTATTTTTGTTAAAATTTATCTTTTTGGTTTGAAGGTTTATCTTCTTCGCTAGAGAGTTCAACTGTATTGTTATAAAATTAATCTTCAACTATTTTGTTATGAAGCTGTTTTTTCTTTGGCCGAAACTTCATCTATGAAGGTTGAAAATTAAACGATTTGGTAGAAAATTTAACTATTTTTGGAGAGTTTAATTATTTTGTTGAGAATTAAACTATTTTGCAAAAAAATTACCCTCCCTATTCAAAAATTCAACAGCTTTGTTGAACATTTTTCATTTTGGTTTACACATTCACTTTAGATTATTATTTCGCATGGAAAATGAGTCGAAAATGAAAAAATTATCTTTTTAGAAATGTTAAATGCTCCTGAAGGAGAGTTAAAAAATTAAGAAACTTTGAAACAAAATTCATTCAAAACTGTAGCTTTAAATTGAAATTGTAAATTGTTTGAGGATAATGGGAATTATCTCATGTGACATTAAAAATGATCAGACAGAATTTTCTAAACAATAAAAAAAAAGATTTCTACTTAAAAGTACCAATTTGGTTTCATTTTCTTGATCGACCCTGAATTGACTGCTTTGAAAATGAATGAATTGAAAGTTGAAGCATTCACATAAAAAAAAAAAAAATTTCAAACATCGTAGGGAAAAAAAGTGTATGCAATAGTCAATGAAAAGACTGGCTCAGGCATTGATAAACCATAATACATTACCTTTTTCTTATTATTTATAATTACAACGAACACTCAACTCCCGTTTCTTTGCCGTCCGATGAATTGCCGGCTTCACGCTTCTGAGCGCTACTGCGGAACACTATTTCGAGGTCAGAGACTACATAATGCAGTCCTAAGAACTAACATGAAAAAACGTGTCCGACTCTTTGCCGACCAGACCCGAGGCCGGCAAAGAATCGGGAGTTGAGTGTACTTGTAACAGCTTTATTCGAGTTTGGGTCACAAAAAATATTATATTTTGGTTTCACATAACCAAACCAATTTTTATTCGAAAACAACAGCTAGAGGACACGGTGGGCTTAAATTGAGTTCAAACCTGCACCTCTCCTTTTCTTCCTGAAATTATTTCAGTGATGTGTCCCGATTATGTTGAGGCCTATAAGAAAAAAGCTCTGGACGGATGTTGGAAGACATTTAACGATCAGATACTTTTTTTGAAGCTAAACGAAAATATACTTGATAACCTAAAACCAAAACATAAAATATTAAATGTGCTCAAGGATCCCTCTAGTGATTGTTTTCTTTTTAGTTCAAAAATAATTATGAATCTTCCCTGATGTGATCTCAGAAGAAAACTAAAAGGTGTAAGCCCTTTTGGGTTGAACTTGATCCAAGCCCACCATTGGGAGCAAGGTGGGAAGGTTAACAATAATGAGTCACTCAAATCAGGTCTATTAGGTTTATTTTAATAATTTGCAAATGGACTCCAGCATTTTCTTGGGCATCTACATTACCAAGATTTTATTATGGGATTGCTTGCGATCAATTCATCCGGGAAAAACGACGTCGCGGAGAAACCTCCGAGAGAAGTCTTACATATTATTAATCACACTCAATTCAAAATAAATTTACCAGATAATTACGACAAGTTTTTTCATATTCGACAACAGTTATTTTAGTGCACCACAGTTCTTTGAAATTAGTTGACGAAAGATTAAAACCTTGAGATCCATAATACATTTACCTTTTATAATTATTTCTAATGACAACATAGTTGTGACATTTTGATCCGACTTTGGATCACAAAAAATACTATATTTTGGTGTTACATTTTTAATTAGATTTCATAAGTATTGTTGAAGATGCGGTTTACACGCGATTTGCCTCGTGCTTTATTTCAAAATATCGTGCAATTGGGCGTTTTAAACCTACTTGAGCTACGCTGATTTCTTCTGAGGTCATTGAGGTGATCTTGCCAGTTTTCATGTTTATTTTCACCCGTTTATCACGTTTATTATGATCATAAATTCCAGCAAGAATATTGCTACTCTCCAATATTGCAAAGACTTCGCCGTTCAATGTTGATAACACAATTTGTTCTTGGCTTGGCAGAGGCTCATAGACATTCTTCCCTTCTCTCAATTTTATCGATGCATCGGCAGAAAAAGTGTATCTTTGAAGTTGAAATATCCACTGTCGATTCACGTTGGAAATAAGCCGAATAAATTTTAGTTCTTCCAGACCGTATCCATTACTGCTGGAAGAAGGAAGCCTGGTAAGTGGAATCATCAACCTGGCAGAACGAAGATTCCTGATTAAAGGAGACCTCGACCTTGGCCTCTCGGTAGAAGGAGACATGTCCGGAGTATCAGATGTTCCGGCATCAGTAACACCAGGAATAGGTTCGCCATTAGGTAAACAGTCAAATTGTAAACTTAAATCTGCAACAGGAAATAGAGGAATTTATTTTCCTAAACTATGGAAAATTTGTCTGAACTTTAAAATCAGTCACATCTGATTTGAGAGGATTTCAAGGATTTTATTAAATATTGAGAGACTTTCAGGGCGAGCAAGCACTTGATATAATTCTCTTGAGTGAAGATCTTATTGCCGTTCTCAGATTATCGGTTCCTGGGTTTGAATATTTGAGGAAAGAAATTTTTGAGCTGTTTTTTGTAATAAAGAAAATATTTTTTGACATTAAGGTTATAAAAGCATTTTTGAACTTGACTTTTTTTCATTGTTCATTACCTTTGGATGGTTTATGAACTTTTTCAATATTTCAGAAAAAAAATGAATTGAGCTTTTTTTGTAATAAATGAAATTCAATTATAAATTATTTTGACACCGAAAATTTTCCATTAGAGTCGGTAACAATTTTTTTATTTGCTTCGGAACTACTTATTTGAAATCAGAAATGTGTTTTCTCTAAAGAAACATTGAGTTCGAGAAATTTTACGTTTGACTTGCTGAAAAATTTAGAGAAATGAATAATCGAATCTACGGATTATCATAGTAACTAAGCGCTATTCTTCAAAATAATCCGGAAAAATCTGCACGCAGACGCAGAATTCAGTCTTTAAAATTAACTTCAGGAAAAAACATTGAATGATTGGAGATATTTGTAATTAACTAAAAATGAGGTAAAACAAACATCGCGCTCTGCACGCTTATATCACGTTTTTTATTAAGATTGTCGAATTATCAAACTGAAGCATGAGCTTTGATTTAAAGTGCTATAAAATATAATTAATCATCATGAATTATAATAATTATTAAGATAGCTACATCTACTTTTATAAAATTTTATTTTACCTCTAATTATAATTTTATTTCTGATCGGGTTTCAGTAATCTGTAACTTTTATTTAAATATAAGCTATTATCTTATGAGGAATTAAAAGCAAAGAAACAATTCAATATGATAACTTGAAGTTTTACATTACAATGTGTCCTTAAAATACATGTACATGAAACAAGTATTTTTTGCCACGATTTTAATATTCTGAATCATTTTTATGTTTTTGATTTTTGACAGTGATTTTAAATCAATTTAATTTTAATTTATTTCAATTTTTAATCAATTTTAAATATTGACAATCAAAAGTTCTACAGTTGGTGAGAGATGCAATTAAAAATTCTTGAATTTTAAAAATATAGAATTGACAATTATTTAATTTTTAGGAATTATATTTGCATGGTATTTTATTTTGAATGTTCTGGTATAGTTTAATTTTGAACGTTTACAACTTAGAAATATTCCATTTAGGCGATTTGGAATTTAAAATTTTCTAATTTTCGACATTTACAGTTGCAGATCCATTTGTTTGAATGTTTATGTTTGAAATAATGTAGTTTTGATTTTTGTTTCGATATACGTAGAATATTTTTGAAGATTTACAATGGAAAATTCTTCAATTTTCAAGGTTTTTAGTTAAGAATTCCTTCACTTTGAGTGGGTAGGCTTCAGAATAATATAATTTTAACTGTTTTGATTTAAAATAGTTCAATTTTAAAGATTCGTTATTGAAATCCATTATATTTTATAGATATGTAAGTAGAAATGGTTACATTTTACAAACAATTTTATTACGACTTGTTACATGGGGGCCGGGAGGGCTAAAAATTGACGAAAAATGTACTACGTAATTTATGAATGACCCCTGAGATTATAATAGAATTTCAAAAGATATCGCAGGGCTTTGGGATATTTTAACAAATTTCATAGGATTGTAAGAATATTAATTTTAAGGGATTTCAAAGGATTATTTTCATAAATTCAAATAAGGGTAGAATCTGCATGACAGCGAAAACATTAATGTTTGAATAAAGCTTGAAAACGTTTGTGAGAATATAGAATTATTATTATAATATTGCATTTACCAATAAAATTGAGGATAGCAGCCAATGATAACACCAGAATCAAAAGGATCGTCATTTTTTACCATAGAGGAAAAATTTATTACTGTGTTAATGGAAAATTTGCTTAACAGCGTAACGAATTAGCATGCCGGTGCTGTAATACAGTATGCATAAAATATATATTATATCCCTTATCTCATTCCTCAAATATTCCTGGAGCGTGTCCTTGTGAGATATTTGTGTGTCGTTATTCGTTAATTATGATAAGGAGCAAAAAAATGTTGCCAGCATCATTAAAAAGGTATTTTATAAGATACGAAAAGAAATTTTTTTTTCGATTCATATAGACTTGAGAAGAATATCATAACATTCTTACTGATAGGGCTATTATGTAAAAAACTTTTTTTGTTCATAAATTTGTCAAATAATTTCTTTCTTCAAAGCTTATTAAAATTAAAACTTTTAAATATAGAACATTTTTAAGTATTACATCAATACTTAACTGCAAAGTCAAAGCATGAGAAAACTTATGCCTTTAGGTTATCTCAAACTAAAATGAACGAAGTCTAAACTCATAAATGTATCAGACGCTTAATAATTTAGAATTAAAAGCGAAAAGCTCTTTAATGTACGAAGCATTCTTTTTGACTGTTATCTGCTTTCGTGATCTGATATAATTTTAACTTGAATCAAGTTTAATTTCTATTAATAATTAATCTAATGAATATTCGTCTACCAGAAGATCAAATTGTCATGCTTTAAGTATTTGAATATAGGTTGCGACCGTTATATTTCTGCCAGTGAATCTTCCATTCTTTAGTCGTCTAAACTGTTTTCTGCATAATATTTATTTTACAACGTAAATTCAGAATATTTGAGTACATGCAAGCAGCAATGCCGTCAGTATTAGGAAAAATAATACACTGAAGAATTAATATTATTTATAATTACAAGTTACTTATAAAATTTCGATTCGACTTAGAACCATAAATCAGTATGAAGGAATGCGGTTTACACGAGTTTTTCCCGATATATTCGATAATTTCGTGTGATTGGCCGTTTTGAACCTACTGGTATTTCAACGATTTCTTCCGATGTCAATGGGGTAACCGCACCGCCTTCCATGTTTATTTTGGCCCGTCTTCTATCGTAATTATGATAGATATAAATTCCAGCAAGATTATTAGAACTCTCCAATATTGCATAGACTTCGCCATCGGATGTTGATAAAACAATTTGCTCCTGGGTTGGTAGACATTCATAGGTATTATATATCATTGTCAATATCATTCGTGAATCGGCAGCAAAAGTGTATCTTCGGAGTTCGAATATCCGATGTGGATTCATTTTAGAGGTAAGCCGAATAAGTTGAAGATCTTCAAGTCCATATGCACCTCCGTTATTAGTAGTGAGCCTACGAGGTGGAACTCTGCACTTGTCAGGAGGCGGAGGCCTTGAATAGGGCCTCTTTGGAGAATGATGTTTGGCAGGAGGAATCCTAGCAGGATTATGACTGGCAGGAGGAGACCTGGACCTATACCTCTCAGGAGGAGAAGACTTGGCTGGAGAATGATTTCTATCAGGTGAAGAGGTAGTCCCGGTACAAGGAAAACCAGAAATAGGGCTGCTATTAGGTGAAGACTCGAAACTGAAATCTAAAACAAGTAACCAAGTTACCGCGGAATAAATGTTTTCCTCGCCTGTATAGACAAGCAGTGATGGAAGGTAGAGCTAATTTCTTTGGACTTGTTAAAGATCATGCATAAAATACGGGTTATGATAGTAAGTAGCACTATCACGGAATTTACTTTTGAAAAAATCTGAGTTTCAAGATTTGAAGGGATATTGTTGCTCAAAGGTGAAATCATTGTTTTATTCATGTAACTAATACTTATAGAAATATGATATACAATAATGTAGGACTCAAAATAAAAAAAAATGGATCAATTCTACATCTTATTGACTTTAAAAGAATCATTGACTGTTAACTGGTCGGCGCTGCCCCTCCTTATCCTACTTGAAAAACTCTATTTCTATTACACTCGTGCGCCTTTTAATACCGTTTACAACGAAAATATACATAATTTATAAAGTACTTAGAGGCTTAATCAACTTCAAATAGATTTGGAAAAACTAAATATGCCTAATTGTGGTGAGCTGATGCAATTTATAAAAAAAAAGTCTTGAACAACATAGGCACTTTATGAAGGAGGAAGTTAATTATAATTAAGAAAAATAATTCAAAGTTAAGTAAATTCCATTCTGGTGAATTCGATCAAAAATTTCATTATACTTTCAGGTTTTCTAGGTCTAATTTTAAAAACATATCCTGTCAATTATATTTATTTCAACACATTCTGCTGGTCGCAGACTAATTTACTAAAAATTTCTTATACAATTATTAATCCATGCAAATGTAAAGGGCTTTTCAACAATTACTGAATTCTAGATAATTCTAAATATTACTATAAGATTTAAAAAAATTCCAAAATTATAATCATATCATTTTTATTGGTAAAAAATTAGTTTTGTATATTAATTAGAACATTTTAAATTTACCGTGACCAAAATAACTAATAAAACTTTGAAATGGACTACCAGGTCTTGTAGCAACCCTGGGAATTAAATGTGTAATTAAATTAAATTAATTGGAACTGATTGCACAATCCACTAGAATTTAACAGAATTTAATATAATTACAGGAATGTGTGGCGACAAATAGTTTATAAGAAATGCATGAAGAAGAGTGTCAGTGTAGTGAGTCACGCTTACCTGGAAAAGGGCTTAATGGTATAATAATAATAATAAATGAAATTTAATGTTCTCCAATTCTCCATACTGAAACGAATGATGATGGAAAGAACTAAGCGAAATTCAATTGAACTAAAGATTTAATGAAATTCAATAAAATCTAATATCAATGAAAAAATATGAATTATGAAATAAAATTGAATTCAGTGGAATAAAAATTTTTAAAAATACTTCGGAATGACGAATGGCGGTTCGTTTTGTCAGTAAACAAATCCTCTAAGGTATCCAATTAATAAGAAAAGTAAATTAACTTAAAAATTTAGTTTAAAAAATAAATTGAGTTTGTAATTTTTTTCATTTAAAAAAATCACTAAAAATATTATCATTAATAAAATTGCAAATCTGGAATCTATAATTATACATATATATTCCAAGACCTGTCTTTTCGTCCTTAAAGTATCTCAGCGAAGTAACCCGTTTCGCGTTATTCTTTGACACGCTGAATTTTGCTTATTCTTAATTAAGAATATTCAGTATAAGCTGCTCCTATATTAAAAAATATAATTTATAAAAGTATCCCATAACCTTGTTTATTGGAACATTTATTATTTAGTAATAGAATTCAGAAAAAAACTTGAACAAGAAAAAAGTCGAATACGCCAGTAACTGTATACGGTAGAAACCAAGAATGTGCAAGAATGGCCCAAAATAGGCATTATTAAATTTGTTAAATTGAATAATGTAATCCTATAATAAAATTAATTCATCTATATAAGTTCAAAAATACAATTTTATAAATAATATAAAGGAAATCCAAGAAATTCAATCGGCGCATTCAACATATTTTACTTTACGAAGTGTCTCGTCGTCACGAAATTCGGGATGACTACTTTAGTTTATCCCCTTTTCTAACTCACCCAGTTTTTCGGGACACCTAGTCACAGCCTTTATTTTAATATTTTTTGTTCTTTATTATAAATTTATAAACATTATTACGTAAAAAAAGTAACAGTGTCGAATACGCTGATTTATTTTCTTTGATTTCCTTTTTATTGTTAGCAAAATTGTATTCTTGAACTTAATAAATTAAACACACTCAACTCCCGATATAAGACCCCCCCCCCCGGTTTACGATATTACTAGAACTGACGGCCTCCGCAGTTTCGTGATCAGAGGAGCCGCGGGGCCGAACGAGAGGATGTGCTCAGTCAAGCGTGACAAACAGCTCGAGGTCCTGTCTATTTACATTTGGATTCCCCAGATTTAGGATCAAGGCCAAGGCAAGGCATGCCCGAAACCGGTATTATATCGGGAGTTGAATGTAATAGCCATTTTGGGCCATGCTTGCACATTCTTGTTCCCCACCAAACAGTTACTGGCGTATTCGATTTTTGCATTCTCTTCATAATGAGAAGGTATTGTTTTTATGTGAAAACCGAGTATCACGGATTTCTTTAAATATCCACGTTTCAAGACCCCCTGAATCCGAAAAAAAAGGTTTTACGATGGTGTCTGTCTGTCATTGTCGATGTTGTTGTTGTCGTTGTCGTCTTTATACCGGATAACTTTTGAAACCTTAGCCGGATTGGATTGTCCTTTGGCACACAGTTTTAGGGACCAAAAAAAAAGATTGAGTTCATTAACCAGCTATACTCAGGGAATTTTTAACAAAAATGTTGAGACCAGTTTTTTCCACATTTGAAAATTCTATCTACGTTTATTCGTAGTACTCGAAAACTTGAACAATTTACTCTTACGACTTTTTTCGATAAAAAGAAAATTAACAGAATTATAGGATTTTCCAAGTCCAAAAAAGCACCCAAAAAATACTTACAAATTTGTGCTCAATAATTTTTTGATAGGATGCGTAGTTTTTGTTTTAGTGGTAGTAAAATAAAATTCAAAATAAAAAAACTAAATTTTTTGTAAAACGACACAAACGTTCAACTAAAGAAGGTCTACAAATTTGTTATGAACTCTGGTTATAAAAATATATTGAAAATAAACAAATTGATTTTTTGGAAAAAGGATACAAGCTTCAATAACATTTTATTTGATAAAACTTTTCGCCTAAATTATATCTACAAATTTGTTTATAACCACTTTACGCTAGGATGCGTATTTTTAGTTTAAATCGTAAAAAAATGACATTGAAGATAAACAAATAAGGTTTATGGACAAACGACACAAGTTGCAATAAAATGTTTAATAACAAAATTATTTTTTTTTACATAGGATGTGAACTTTTTTTAATTATAAAAAGACAATGAAAATACCTATCTTTCAATACCAATGCATATTATAAACAATTGTAATAATATAAATTGATTGAAATAATACATTTTCCAGGGTACCTGAGAATAAAATTTAATGCAAAATAAGAAAAAAATATTAAAGCAGTCATGATCAATAAAATTTGTACTTTATTTCGCAATATCTGAATAAGCAATCCCAGGCCGAGGTACAGAAATAAATGTAATATACGTTTGATATGATGGTGTTGAACATAATGTAAAAAAGTTCAAATTTTGGATAAAATCGAGTGCGAAGCACGAGATACGTGATGAGAATGTGTTCGTTAAAACCGAAGGAGCTTTAACAAAAGAGAATTCACAAACACCAAATTAACGTTGCCGGTGCTTTGACCTTTAATTTTAAAAATTCTGTTCACAAATGTGAGGTAAATACATTATCGAGCGCGAAACGCGAGAACCGATAGTCGCACGTCCTAAGTAGGCGCGCTCAAACTTATGAAAAAAGGTCAAAAAAATATTATCACTTTGAAAAAGTATTATTTATTAGCATAAATGGGGTCAAATATAATTAGAGGAACGTTTCGGTGAGTTAGAACAGTTAGGGTTTTTTATAAATGGGTGGTTAAAACAAAACAAAAACTGGAAATGGGGTCAAATATAATTAAGAGGTAGATTTTGTCGAGTTGGGGTATGTCCAACTATAAACGGGTGTTTTTTTTAATATTAGAAACGCGGTCAAATATAGATGAGGTCGATTTTTCCGAGTTGGGGTATGGCCAGCTAGAAACAAGTCGTTTTTTCAAATACTGAGAATGGGGTCAAATATAATTGAGAGGTAGATTTGGCTGCATTAGGGTATGGCTAACTATGAACAGGTGGTTTTTTTAGATACTGGAAATGTGGCCAAATATAAATGATGTAGATTTTTCCGAGTTGGGGTATGGCCAACTATAAAAAAAAATTAATACACATTTGTAAAAATGGAAACCGATGGACATAAAACCGAAATGAATATATCCAAGAAAATATCTGCATAAAAGTATTTGTTTTTTAATTTAAATAGTCTGAAATATATTTACAAGATTCAAAATTTAAGTTAAGTTCGAATTTTTACAAATTCTGAAAATTCTTTAAAAAATGCAATGTATAACAGTATATGGGTAATTGTCAAATTGGAGGCAAACTTGAAGTCCCAGTAATATAACATTAGCTTAGAAACTCATAATGATTCTTTTTTAAATTTATTAAATAGTTATTATCATCCTCTACAAAATGGGCATTTCTTTTTTTTTATTCGTGTTCCTATTTACTTTAATTTAATAAAAGAACACCCCAAACGTCATTACCGTACAGCGCCCGAACCTCACTTTGCACACGGTTAAACTGTTTTTCTCCTTTTTTTATACAGTAACCTAAAAAACGCTTAACGTATCAAGTTTGTGAACTTTAGATAAACATAAATTTAATTGGCACACACATTTCAAGTCAAATAAATAATATTGTAAGAACTTTAAAGTCTGTCCCTCGATTTTTGCCGTTTCAGGCATCATTACCGTACGTCTTTTTTTCTAGTAAAATATTGTAGTTACAATTGAGTAGTAAATACAGAAATATTAAGCGTATCGTTTATTACAAAATTCTATAAAATTGAGCTTGAAATATTAACTCTGTTTTTTGTGAATTAGATATTAAAACTGAAAAGTGCATTTTGAAAACAAAAACATCATTATCGTACGTGAGTTAAAAACTAGTTTCGGAGTGAAAAAAAATGATAAAAACCATTCCGTTACTTGCTCAACGGTGTTTTCTTTCATAAGTAGGTGACTTTTCATGACTAAAATCTGTTATATTTTTATAAATATTAAAAAAGGCTAAATTTTATCAATTTTCTCGCATCATTCCCATACGGTACAATACAGGAGTGTACGACCAGTTATACGCGCGTGCGCGTGGATCAGGTGGGCCGGTTTGTTTTCTGTTTCCTAACCTCTATTTATAAATATACAGATCTCATGAATTGAGCTTAATAAGTTAATTAGAAAGGAAGAGATGTGTTACAAATTATATTACAGCATAGGTAGGTAGAATTGTTATTAATAATATGCTGTATGCTTTATGTAATTTTTATTCACAATTATGACAAATTAATGAATTTTGTTGGTTTCAAATTTTATATGTAGCCAGTCTCAATCGTCTCAGTAAAAAGTAGAACTTCTCTTGAAATTAAAAAAATAATAATTTTATATATTGCTCAAATTTGAAGAAATCTTGTGTAAGTCACAGACTGTATAACAAAAAAAATAGAGTTTTTCCTAAATGACATACGTTATTATTCGCTTTTAACTTTTTAAAAGCTCGCGCCCTCTTTCATCAAACTCCTAACCTCAAATCCACTTTCCGTATTTCATGTAAGAATTTCATTATTATTTCTGATTTTCAAAACTGCCCCTTTTGGATTTTAAATTTTTAGATGTGATAAGATCAACCTCCGTTATGAAATATTTAATTCCTAATAATAATGTGATCGCCGCTGTAGGTACTAAAATTTGCCTACAATTTGACAATTACCCGTATTTTTGGCGGATGATTTAATTGATTCGGACGTCTATGATGAGCCGAAACTTCCATTTGAGGCGAAGAAAAGAAGACGTGAAGTGCTTGATGATGTTTTTGACTTCGATTACACTGCACAAAAAGAAAAGTTTGCAAAATGTAAAGTTTGCAAAATGCAAAATAATATGTTTCGCCACGACTAATAAGGACAAAATTGTGAAAATGAAATACGGTAACACGGCAGGAATAACGCGGGATCTCAGAAATTACCATATAAAGAGGAATTTTCCCATTTTACCGGAAGTAAAGAACCATCCATTCTCAAAAGTAATTTTATTTCTTTTATATAAAATAAATTATAAAATTAAATGAATAATATAACCATCAAATATAAAATGATAACATGAACGAATAAATAAAATGCCCTATTATAAATATTTTAGAAATTTGATCAAATCAAGCTAAACGAGATGATTGTGGAACGGGCTGTAAGGAAATATTTACCAATTAATGTTTTTGATAACGATATAACTCAAGAATTTTTGGAATATTATTTAAATAAGAAATCAAAAAAGCCTCAAGGAAATCACTTGCGCTCATTGATAAAAGAATCATTTAAAGAGAAATAATTCCACGTAAAGAAAATATTTATTGATTCGAAAATTTCCTTCACACTGGACGGTTGGACATCTTCATTTCAGCAATCATTTTATGGTATGACTGGTATTTTCATTGTTACCCTTCTAATATTTACCTTTGAAACCTTTAAAATTTTGACTTTTTTAGTTTTTAGAAATATGTACATGTAAATAAACTGGCTAAATCGGCTTGCTACATGAATAATATCTAATTATAATAATATGTAAAATATATTTGTAATAATCAAAAAAGTGAATTTTGAGGTTATAGCTTAAATTGAAACTTCCTCAATGGATTAATATAATTAATAATTATTTTAAGTATTAAAACATCTTTGACTACAAAATAAGTAAATAAGCAACTAATCGAACGAAAATTACACATTATATGGGGATAATTTCTCAATTGTACCCACTACGTTGGGAGTCAAAAATACAAAATCTATCAAAACTGTACTGGTCAAAACTTTTTTAATAGATATTAAGGGATTTAAAAATTGCTGCAAAATATAATAACCATAAAAAATCCACACGCTCACCCTCAACAAATAGTTAACCAAATGCAAACTTTTTTCTCCACAATTTATCATCAAATAGGATCATCGGTCTGATTGGAATTTTTTTTTATGGGTACACTTGAGAAATTAATCCTCATATTAAATTTAATATAATACTTGTAATTTCTACCATATAATTTAAAAAACTCATTTTGCCTAAATTATTTGAAAACAGGACACTTTATTAATGAAGATTTAATTCTTCAATCAATAACACTGGATCTAATTCCATCCAAAGGATGTCATTCCGGAAAGATTGTTGCTGAATTATTTGAAGAGTTTTTAAAAGAGTTCGGATTAAGGAAGAAAGTACAGGGAATAACCTTAGACAATACGGCTTCAAATACTAGTCATGGCTGAATTGCAATTACTCATGGAATCTACAGACCAAGATTTTTCTTCGGAAGATATGCACTTTAGATGTCTTTCTCACATCTTAAATCTATGTGTACGGGATTCACTAGTTCAACTAAAACTCGAAAATGATGCAGATCTTAAAGATTCTGATGAAATCGACGACGACGAATGCGAAGGTGAAGATGAACTAGAAATATCTGTCGAAGAAAAGAGTAATACTACACCTTTAAATAAATTAAGAACTTTGTTTTTCAAATTGAAATACTCAGAAAAGCTGCGTCTGAAATTGGAATGTTGCTGCGGTTCCAATAGGTATAACAATGTTGTCTCCAAGTTTTGACATATCCACTCGGTGGTATTCATCACTCGATAAGATTGTTAAGGGTATCAAGATGGAAAAAGCTTTAATTTTGATATGTGATACGGGCCCAGATCTTCGTCCTTTGCGATTAGCTGAATCGGACTGGTGTCTTCTCAAAACTGTCGTGAAAAAAACTCTTTGTGGTGGAAAATATGTCACCTTCCCACTAGTCGACGTCGGTTTTAATATACTGATTGACAAACTAGAAAAATCAATTGATGATTTGAATTCAAAAACGAATAAAAGTTGGACTGACATTAGTGTTCCGAGGACCCTTCAATATGCCTATGAAAAGCTAATGAAGCACTACAGTAAGACAAATTGGGTCTATTGTGCAGTGCTAACACTTGATCCCAGACATGATGAAGAAACGTTCTATTTGACATTTTGGGGTAAGGAAATAATCAAGTGGTCAATTGCCAAGTTCGAAGACATTTATAAGGCCAGATACTACCGGGAAGAAGAGACAAGAGAATCTTAAACTTGCGCAGAAGATTGCATTGCAAGTGACGATGATGACATTGATCCAACTTCTCTTTTTGCAACTAATGATGCAAAGTCAGGAAACTTTCCTGGCAGTACTAGTTACCAAGGAGACTGGCGGAAGGAAATTGACCACTATCTCGGTCTAAAACGAGCAGATAGGAGTACGAATATTCTAAAATGGTGGAAAGAGCATGAGCACAAATTTCACAATTTAGCTCGGATGGCTGTTAATTCCTGTTGAGCGATTTTTCTCACGTGCTTCTCTTAAAATAAGGAAACACAGAAACTCACTTGGCAAAAACACATCATCCGAGCTATTGTGTTTAAATGATTGGACATCTCGTAAAAGTTTCTCTAAATTTAAATGTACAGTCTAAAGTCTTTAAGTTAAGTTACTGTAAAAAAGTATTTTTTATGCATATATGCAAATAAAATATATAACATGAACTGCATTCTAAAAACATTGGACAATTTTCTTTATAACATAGATATGAGACTTTCATGGGAAAATTAAAAACAAAATAAATACCGTTTCCCTAAAACATTAAATTTGTTAGTACTTTTTGGATAGATATAATTTTCAAAATAAAAATATACTAACGTAATACAAATTGATTTAATTTCCTTTGTCAGCATATACTATTTGTGACGAAAAAAAATTCAGCATATCAATGATAAATATAAAAATATATAAAAGCACAGTTTCCTATAGAAAAAGAAAATTTAAATAACATAGGTGTTTTAATAATCTTATAATAATGTAAACATTTAAATAAAATGTATTAAAAACACTAAAACTCAATGTTTTGTGTTCAATTTGAAGATAACAATTTTTGTTGTAAAAATAGCTTTTAAAAAACGAGAATCTCTTTACGATCGATCGTTTTCCTAAGAATCACGATCGAATAAGACGAGACGATATTAGAGAGAAGGCTTACAAAGAAGCATGTTTGAAAAAATTAGTTTAAGAAAAAAAATGTATACTCAAGAAAGTCAACTTGTGTAACATAATTGCACAAAACTATTCAAAATCATAAAAATATGTTTTTTCCCCTCTCTTCTTTCAATTGCCATATAACTGTCTCCAATTAGCCGATTACAATGTTTTTTAGAAACATATTTTTCTCATTTTAACTCTTTTTGTGCAATTATGTTACACAAATTTACTTTCTTGAGTATACGCTTTTAAAAACTATTTTTTAAAAACATACTTCTCTTTAAGCCTTCTTGTGCGATTTTATTATACAATTTGACTCTTCTAACTGTGTTTTTTTTTATATTTACTTTCAAGCATTATCTTTAGGTACCTGTGTTCCTCGCACTATCGTTACCAATATTTCAACAAAAAAATCATGTCAATATGTCAATCCTATCGAAAGTTATGGCGGAACATAAAGGACAAAAAAATGTGACAAACATATGTCTTCTTTTTGCTGGGCGTATTCGACTAAAAAGATAAGGGGTCTTGAAGAGTAAAGAGCGCTTAGACTTAGACAATTCTCAAAAGGGGATTATAATTAGTGAATGGAACCACTGGACTGAAGAGGGGTTGGTCTTATGACGGTTCAGAATGCTAATAAGACCAGGTTGCTTATTCATAAAGTGTGCCAATGGAAATGAGAGGGTCAAACTCCCTCCACAGGCGACAGATTCAGGTTCCACGATTCACCTGCCTTAATCCTGACCCGCTGAGAGGCGATTAATATTTCGAAACATTTGCTTTGTTCACTAATCACATTTTAGGATTTAACTTGGGGTATAACCGTTGAAAAGTATCTGCTACTGCTTATTTCTCAAATTCTATTGGTTTATTTGTAAATACAAAAGATTTTCGGGAATATGATAATATCAGCATAATCTTAAGAACAGTTTAAAATTCACACAGATAACTGCAATTTATTTAATAACTACATAGTATTAACTATTCATTCGTGGTTGTATATCAAGAAATTGAGGTAAATTTACTTCTAGGCAAGTCATTAAAACAAATTAATTAACATTAGGTCGAAAACTTTTCAAATTTGGAGGACAGATAAATTTGGTTGCAAAAACAATAAGGCCTATTTTGCAACCATATTACAGGTATGATACGTATTAAAAATGGTAAAATTCTGATATTTTGCACTATTCAAACAAAAAAATAAAAACTTTGGTAAATTAGCCGCGACGTTTTTCAAGGCTTCTCCAACCATTTATTAGATTTTCAACCATTTTAGAGATCCGAATCCTTATTTTTTTAAATAATTAAAGTATTCACGAATAGCTTAAAGGACAAAATTACAACAGTACTGCAAATCTAATAAATTGTGGAAAATGGCTCGAAAAACGTTGCAACAAGTTTGCAGAACTTTTCATATTTTTGTAACACTATTTTCGACAAATATAATAATGTTTTTTTCGGATTTTTGAAGCAAGTGTTTATGTGTACCGGCTGCTTGTATCAAAATTTAATTAAAAATATTCCGCTTTCCAGGCCCCGCTATTCGTACCGAAAAATACGGCTGTCCATCAATAAAAATTGAAAACTTTTTGAATTGAAGTGAATTTTTCTATGTTTTATGTCTTCGCTGACTGGCCTATTATATTGGAGAAGACAATGTTTTTTTTTTTAATGAATAAATATTAATAATTTCTACGTGATTATTTTCGTCTTGGCTGATAATTTCTTATGTACATCCACAAATCTATATAAAAATATTATGAGTACAATGAATATAATATCAGAGTTTGCAGCCCCAAATGCTCTCAAAACAGGGAAATTTGGTGATCTTTCACGAAAATAGGAGACTAATAGGGGAATAAATTATTTAAATAAATAATGCATGGATGCCATACTGCATTCAATATGAAATACTTTTGATTTTAGGTATAAATATATTGTATTATCAACAAATTAGTTTCATTTTCAATTAAAAATATTAATTTTCTACCAAAAGGGATGTATTTTTAACTAAAGAGTTGAGTTTTCAAGGAATCTACTATCATTAGAGAATAGCAGATATTTCTAACGTCTTTTCAGACTAGATGGAGCTATGAATTAAAAATTATTACCATTAATTTTTTTTCTGAAAAAAGATCTCTTTTCGCTCCGCTGGCAGCGAAAAAGTCGAATGTTTGAGAAAACAGTTGGCTTTTAAACTCGAAAAGATGAATTTTCAACCAAATAGTTAAATTTTCAATGAACAAAAAAAAATTATTTTACACTAAAACGTTAAATTTACAACCAAATGGTTAAACTTTCAAGAAAAATACAGAAATTTGCAACAAAATAGCTAAATTTTCAAACAAATGGTCGAATTTTAAAACAAAAAAGATTAATCGTCAAACACAAACAGTTGCATTTTTGAACAAATAGTTAAATCTTCGATTTTTTAAACAATTAAACAATTTAAAAAAACATTACTTTTTAACAAAATCGTTGAATATCCAACTAACAAAGGTAAACTTTCATCCAAATAGTTGACTATTTCACACAACAAAATTAATTATCAATCAAACACTTGCATTTACAACCAAATAGTTGAACTTCTAAGCGAAAGGGACGGATTTTCAAAAATAGTTGAATTTTCAACCAAACATTTGATTTGTCAACGTATACAAAGATGAATTTTCAACTTCAACTAAAAAAAGTTGCATTTGGAACCAAATAGTAAAATTGGCAGTTCAATTTCCAATACAAAAATACTATGTAATCCCAACAAAAAATGTAATAGTTGACTTTTTGAACAAAAAATTTGATTTTAAATAAAAAAACAGTCGAATTTAACCAAAAAAGACGAATTGTCAACAAAATAGTTGAATCTTCAACCAAAACAGATTCATTTTTAACCAAACAGTCGCACTTTTATCCAAAAAATAACGTTCTAACAAAAGAGATAAATTCTCAACAATGTCAAGCAAGAAAGATTTTTCGTTCAAGGGGGGAAAAAATATCAGCCAAATTTTGGCTTCAAAGTTTCAAACAAAATTAAACCAAAAATTTAAATTTCAACTAGATAATATAATTTTACAAAAAAATAATAGAATTTTCAACCAAAACAAAAAAAAAAAAAATTCAACAAGACAGTTGAATTTTTAAGGCAAAAAAAGATTTTTCTAAAGAAAAGTTGAATTTTCAACTTAAATATATGAATTTGCCACAAAAAAGGTGATTTTTAAACAAATAGTTGAAGTTTAAACTGAAAAAATGACTTTTCAACGCAGTAGTTCAACTTTCAATCAAATAGTTAAATTTTCAATCAAGAAGAATAATTTTCTGCCAAAAAAAACGAATTTACAACAAAATACATCAATTTTCAAGCAAATAGTTGAATTTTCATCTAAAAGCGATCAATTTTCAACCATCAATGGAATGCTTAAATATTCAGTTAACAAATTCATTTTAAAACAAAAAAATAACGAATTTTTAACGAAAAATTCCAATTTTTAACCAAAGAAATGGATCTTGAACTAATAAAATTACCTTTTAACAAAGCAGTTCATCTTTTAAACAAGTAGTTAAATTGTTGACAAAGAAGAATAATTTTTTACGAAAAAAATACGAATTTATAACAAAATACATCAATTTTCAAGCAAATAATTGAATTTTTATCTAAAAACAATCAACTTTCCGCCAAAAATGGCAAGAAAATTACTTTTCAAGTGATAAAGAAATTTTTAACAAAATATTTAAATTTTCAACCAAATAGTAGTAGTTTTTACCAAAAGAGATGGATTCTGAACCAAACATTTAATAGTAGACTTTTCAGTTATAAAGAATTAACTTTCAACGAAAATAGTTGGATTATCTTATTGGTTTCTATCAATTCAGTAATCAGTATGCACTTAAACGAAAAAAAAAAACTAGAAAAGGGGGATTCTTGAACACAGGAAAGAGGGATTCTTTAAC
Source organism: Andricus grossulariae (assembly GCA_011634705.1). Lineage (NCBI taxonomy): Eukaryota > Metazoa > Arthropoda > Insecta > Hymenoptera > Cynipidae > Andricus > Andricus grossulariae. The sequence goes on along the minus strand of JAABKJ010007545.1, from coordinate 28,416,813 downwards.
AAAAAAGGGGAAAAGATGTGAATAGGGAAAAGAGTGTGAAGTCTGCATTAGGCAATAAATAAACAATAGCATCCATATAAAACTATAGATAAATATTGTAAATTCTAATCAAGCCAAAGTTTATTTATAGAAGTGACAAATCAAAGTTTTGAGAAAGTGTTCTAAAAATAAGGTTTCAGGATGGCTATTCCTTTGGCTATTCCGGATTGGACATAATACGTTCGGTTTTTTTCCTGGTTGTGGCACCTGCAAAGATTAGGAGGACATAGGAACCGCTGCTTCAGCAAACAATACTGGCGATGATCTACGGTCGGAACATATTGTCTGCGGCGAGTAGTAGGCGGTAGATTTATCTGCCTACTCTTATACTCTTAAGTCAGGTAGAAAGAGAGACAGAGAGTCCAGGTCTAGGGTCCTCGACCCTCCAGACTCCAGAGTCCAGACTCTCCAGAATCCAGAGTGCCGACAGAATCATCAAATTCCTCCAAGTCTAAGGACTCATTTGTTTCGGATCACATTCGATGAGTGGGATCTACACGATTGTGCTGGTGATTATCTTGCGGCCCTTTCAAGCCCTTTCATTTAGGTGTACTATTTAAACTTTAAAGGGTCAAATCCTTACGGTAGATTTTATATACTTCGATATATCACGTGTCAGCTTCACACTGCCACGTATGTAAATCGTAAAAGATAAGTCTAACGTGAATGATATATTCTTGTCAAAGGTAAAAATGGTTGAAAATGTAAAGGTTTGTAGTTAATGAGAATTAGATAAGGATAGAATTCTACTAGATTCGAAATATGAATTGAATATGAATTGAAGAGAACTTTTATTTAAACGCTAGGGCGCTCAATTTAATCGAAATATTTTAGGCTTTAAGAAAGAATTTTTTTAATTGGTCTATATATCAGGGTGTCTAGTGATCAGCCAATTTGAAATTCCCTGGTTTTTGCCGGCATTTTGCACATAAATTTTCAAACAAATACTTTAATTTGAAAAAAAATATAAATTTTCAACCAAATAGTTGAATTTTCATACAAAAAAGATGAATTTTCAACCAAAAATAGAATAGTTGAATTTTCGTTAAAAAACTAATTCTTAGGGGGGATGCGGGTAATGCAGCGCGCATAGCATATATCAATCGGTAGATAGAAAAACATATTCGGTAATTTAATGGAAAAATGTGTAACACGTAGATCAATATCTGAGCTTTGATTTATTCATATAAAAATCGAATCTCTATCAATTAAAATACTTAATTATTAACATTTCCAAAAAAGTTCACGTGCGTCAGCTTATCCTACCAGTCGGGTAATGCGACGCGCAATATTAATTTTATCTGTGTGCAAATTAAAAATAATTTTCGTACAATCAAACGCACAATTTCAGTAAAATCAGATTTCTATAATCATTTGCAGTTTGAAAAAATAAATTTGAGGTTCTATTTTTGAAGTGATTACCATCCAAAGCTGTGAGCATACAATATTCAACATTTCGACATTTTACCATTAAAATGAGTGTCCGCGTCACATTACCGGCTTGTGTAAAGTATTAAAATAAGACTTTTGTTTGCAAACATTAATTAACTTTACGTATTTGTGACACATGACATCTTTGGGAATAGTCAGAAGATCAATAGTATCAAAGTTTTAATACATTTGGATCAAAAATAGTGTAAGCTTCAATGATTTTTTCGAAGCTGGCATAATAGGCGAGAAACACCCAAAACAAACTTTTCAACTTAAAAATTAAACAATGATCTTAAATAGACTAATTTTATTATTATTGGATATTGCATGCATAATTGCATATACTGAACCAAACCTCACTCGCTAATAACACAGATTTTTTTTAAATCCACCGTGCCGCATTTGCGGCCGCACCGCTTAAACCGCTTCCCCCTAACCAAAAAAATGGATTTTCAGAAAAATAGTTCAATTTTCTACTGGAATAGTTCAATTTTTAGTTAAAAAATTGATTTTCAACAAAGAAGTTACATTTTCAAAAAGAGATGAATTTTCAATTAAAATGATGAATCTTCAAAAAAAAAAAATTAATTGTTAACAAAAGAGTTTGACTTTTAACTGCAAGTAGTTGAATTTTTGACTAAAAAAAAAAGAGATAAATTCGCAACGAACAATGTAACAAAACTTTCTATTATAATTCAGAAATATTTCCTATTTGAAATACTATATACTTTTACTCTAAAAACTAAATGAAGTACTTTCTTTTCATAAAATTTGATAGAGGGAACTTTTAACTTGTGATGAATTCTGACTTGGAACAGGGATTTTTTAAACTCCTTTCTTCTAAATCCGAATTATAATTCTTTTAAAAAATTCCCGTTTCATGTAGAAAATTCCCTGTTCCAAGTAAAATGATATTTGTTTACGAAAACTCTTTCTGTTCTTCTCTTCTTCTCTTCTGTTTACGAAAATTCTTTCTCTCATAAAGTATAGATAAAAATGTACAAAATCAAGGAACAAGAAACGTTACATTCTTTAAATTATATGATTAGATCTCTTTTTAATTAATAAAAAGCAAGCGGTCTTTTCTCGGGTTTTCAAGATTCAAAGGTTGTTTTAACATCACCTAAAAATTCAAGAAAGGAAATCACTTCAGAATAAGTGTACAGAGCATCTGCTACCAGAAAAAATGTTTTAATTCGTTTTAAGGGTTGTTGTAACATCTCTCAAAGATATAAATTAGCAAGCCATTCGACTTTCCTCACAACCAAACCAACGGGAAATTTTCTAATTATCTTTTCGAGTCCGAAATTACTTAAAAATAAGTGCAGAAAGCGTGTTCTGCCAAGAAAAGTGTTTGAATTTATTTGAAGGGATATTAAAACAACCCTTACAAATTTTAGCGACTTTTCCTGCTAGCATATGTTTCCCACATTTATTGTAAAGTTATTTCCGACTCTAACAGTTTTATTAAAAAATCTCCCGTGGTTTTGGTATTTTAGCAATGTCGTTTTTCTTGCTTGAATATTTAAGAGATGTTCATACAACCGTTAAAATAAATTGAAGGACTTTTCTTGCTAGAAGATGTTTTCTGAACTTATTTTGAAGTGATTTCTGACCCCAATAGTTTTATAAAAAAATCTCCCGTGGTTTCGATTGTTAGAAAATCTGGATTTTTTTTTAAATCACTAAAGGATGTTAAAACAACACTTTAAATATATTTCGACGCCTCCATTCAATATGCGCCTATGTGCTGACAGCGCCCTGTATGAGACTATACCCTGTGCTTATACACACCGCATAGTCTCATACACAGCGCTGTCAGCACATAGACTCATATTGAATGGAGGCGTCGATTTAAATACTTATTCTGGCAGAGGGCGCTTTCTTTACTTATTTTGAAATGATGTTCCAACACCTTAGTTTAATCAAAATCTCTTCCGCAGTTTGAGATTTTTTGTAAATGCCGAGTTTCTAGCTTGAATTTTCAAGGGGTGATAAAACAACCCTTAATTGTTTTTTTATTTGTTTTCATTTCTGAGAATGTACCCTGCTCTACCGATAGCCTTCTTACCCTCATTCATACGCCTATCTAACTCCTCATCTATTTTCCCGTCGCTAGTGAATAGGCTACCCAGATATATGTATTTGTCAACTTTCTCTAATCTCTCACCATTCAGGACAATGTTGCACATTGTTTTCTCACTTTTTCCTTCAAAAACCATTACCTTTGTTTTATTTACGTTAATTTTGAGGCCCATGTTCTTCATGCTTGTCCTTTAATTAGAGGTCCAAGAATAAAATGCCATAAGACCTAATACATTTTATAATTCCTAGATTATTTGAATTATTTATTCATGCATGTTCTCCTTTTGCTTATATTTAATTATTAATATTTATATTATAACTGATCCTGAAGGCGAATCTGAAAATTTTGTCCATTTTGACTTATCTCTTCCTCTTTACAAGATACATTACATTTATCGTAATTTAAAATGTTGTAGGGAAATTTCAAAGTATCTGAAATCGTCGGAACCCGTAGATTCTGATTTTCTAACTTCTGAATCTGTATATGCAACATGGAAAAAGATTTATTTTTAATTTTTAATCCTTTTCGTTTGACCTACCTGCTGTCCTAGCCGATTAGCTACGTGGTAGGATGTGAATTAGCATATCTATGTAAATAGTCAGACTCGTCAGGAAGTTCTTCAATATTCAGAACTTTTGACCATTTGTGACGATTCCTGACATTTTTTAGTGGGAGCTTAATATGCTTTAATGAAATTGAATTGCAAGATTGGATCAGGGATTATCTATTTTTTAAGGACTAAGCTTTTGAATTTCTCAATGATACTGTAAATCAAGCAATTTTATGACGTAAACAATAATAATAGAAATTACTCTTTTAGATTATATTTATGTCCATAAGTGAAATCCGCCTTTTTTAAAACACTTTAGGGACGCATTGAATTCCCACGGATGAGGAAATTAATGTTTGGATGTAGCAATAACCAAAGAAAAAATAGCAGAAGGGATATCATTCTTTATATTGAACTATTTTCAAGTTAACTATTTGTAAAATTTGTTCAATTGCTCACTACAGATAGAATAAAAAATTGTAAACATTTTTAAAAAATGAAAGAATTCAACAATATTTTCCAATTTTTCAGCCCGAAAAATGTGAAAACATATGCAAACTATAGGACAAAAACCATTCAAGGTCCTTTAATGTTGTATTAAAATTATACTTCAGGTCTTACTGCATTTTGTATTTTGACTTATTTGATCAAACATGGTGATATCAGAAGTTTGTTGACTTACCTGTGATGAATTTTAATTGTCGAGCCTCGATCATGATTGAATTTCCTACACACTTTTTACGCTTTCAAGAAAATGTAAGTTTATAATGAATTGTAATTGGTAAATGTTGTACTTAATAAACTCCATCTAAAATACATGAAAAGTTTAAAGTTAATGTGAGAGATGCAATATTGCAATACTGGAGACCCATTTGGAGACATGAACACTAGGAAAGAAACTAAACAAGCACAACTGATGCTACAAATAGTATTGCTATAATGAGGGTAGATTCACGGTATTGTGGGATAAGGGAATGTTAGAGATTTGCATGAATCACTTGGAAACTGCACCTACAGGAGGGGGGAAACTCAAAGGTGCTCAAAGATTGGTTTGAACTGAGCTACAATCAGCTTGTAATTGGCCAATAGAAAATCCCCAGAGAAAATTATATTTTTACCAAGAATGTATGTTATTTTTATAATTGTAAATTTGTAGTGACAAATAATTGTCTAAACAGTAAAGTGGAAAAGAAATAAATTCACATTCTGTGCAAAATTGAAGCCAGTAGCAAATTTCCCAGCAGCATAACGAGGTAACCCAGTGAAGAACATCAAATGCGCTCCATCGCATATTTAGTCAAATATTTTGCACCCCTATGATAACGGAGATATAGTATTTATGTATAATTATTTTATGTAAACAGAGACCGAGATAGAATTTGAGAACGACCGTCCTATTTTCCGTTTTTGATCAAATTTCGATTCAAACTTCCACTCTCTGCATGCTTCAGGGACGGTCGAGTGGTGACTACAGTCTTTCATCTGTTGTTTTCCATGTGTTAACAAAAGATGGAAGTTCGACTGCCGCTTGACGGACGGATTTTCGTCTTGGGCACGCTCCCATATTTTTAATGATAATTTGCGAAACAGTAAGTATTTCATTATGTTCTAGTCTCATTTTAAAGAGGAAATTCTAAGCTTTAATTTAGTTAAATTTCAATTTTTGCCATTAACTTGTATGAAACATGCAAAAAGTGGAAATTGAGAATCAAAAATTGGTCAAAAACGGGAAATTGGTCCATCTTTCTCACATGCTACCTCGGCCACCGATTTATCACTTTAAGTATGGCTCAATCGAAGCGAAATTTAATCAGGAATCTAACGTTTTTTCAATCTTTCTAACCTAATTTATCGCTGAGATAACCACGGAAGAAGACAGCTATGTTTTTAATTCAATGTTTTCTGTGGACTGACAATTATGTCCGTTGATGAATGTTACATACAGGGGCGTTTCCCTGTTACCTTTAAATTGCACGTTCTTGACGTTTTATATTGCTTTCGAAAAAAAATTACTTTTCACTTTCCGAATATTGTTAAGCATAATAAACTTCACACTAGACACAAATTATAATTTACGGGTCTTTTACAAAATACGTGATAATTTCAGGTTAGTTAGTTAAGAACAATGGAAAACGTGTCTCGCAAGCGGCGGGGGGCAAAATCTCTACAATATGTATCACGTATTTTGTACTTAACTTAAGGCTCTTAAAATGACTCAGTTTATCGCCAGATCCATAATACGTCTACAAGATTGCATTCTTCAATATAATATTTGAAATACATAATCTAAACGCAGTTAGGTCGGCCGGAAGAGAGAGATTTTTTCGAAAAATGTTCTTGTTTTTTTTTTGTAATTGAAATTTGAGTGTTTTTGGCGCTTATAAAATACAACACGCTAGCTATTGTTATGCCGGGATGCAATCATCCCATCTAGTTCCAAGTCGCATAAAATCTGCAAGTAGCGTCTCTTCGTCGCTTAGACTGTTTATAGTAATATATAATATAATAATCTTACTCGAAAAGGGAAATAGCTTAATGGTATATATATATATATATATATATATAAATTAATTTTTTTGGCTCTGGATTCAACTATTTTCTTACAAATTCGTCTTTTTTGGTTGAATTAGGCTGGTAGAAAATTCTTTTTTCTTGTGCTGAAAATTAATTTTTCCGACTGAAAGTGCATCTATTACATTTTTGGTTGAAAATGCATTATTCTTTTTTTTTCCTTAATTCAAATATTTGGTTGAAAATTCAAATATTTTGGTAGAAAATTGAACTATTTGTTCAAAAATTAAATTATTGATTTGAAAAATTAACTGCTTCGTAGAAAATTAACTTTTTGTTGAAAATTCATAGGTTCAGGTGGAAAATTCAACTATTTTGTGGAAAATTAATGTATTTCGTTGAAAATTCGTCTTTTTCAGCAGAAAGTTAATCTTCTTTGTCGGAAATTAATTTTTTAAACTGAAAATGCAACAATTCTATTTTTGGGTAAAAACCTATATTTTTTAGTTTAAAATTCAACTATTTGGTTAAAAATTCATGTATTTTGGTAGAAAAATTAACTATTTGGTTTTGGGTGGAAAATTCAATTGTTTTGTGAACAATGTGTGTATTTTGTTGAAAATTCGTCTTTTTGGGTATAAAATTAATCTCCTTTTTCAAAAATTCATTTTCAGCTGTGGATTCAACTGTTTTCTTACAAATGCGTCTTTTTAGGTTGAGTTATACTAGTCAATTTTTTGGTGTGAAAATCATAGGTTTTCAACGTGTGCAGGTCGTCAAAGTGTATAGGTTGTCGACCTGTATAGGTGGTCAACGTGTATAGGTTGTCAACGTGTATAGTTCGTCCACGTGTATATGTCAGCAATGTGTATAGGGCGTCCACGTGTATAGATTGTCAACGTGTATAGGTTGTCAACGTGTATGGATCGTCAACATATATAGGTCGTCAACGAGGCAGGACGGGAGGGTGGGGTCAAATATATCCCGAAATTGTGAACACACCTCATCGATGATCCCTTAGTTACAAAAATCAAATTTCTGCTTCAGAAATTACCATAAAAATTATTATTTAGCAGAGACAGAGATGTTTTTAGCATGAAAGAGAAATGAAGTGGTATACCACCCATCCGGAATTTTTTCACGGCGCTGAGAAATTCTTCAGAAGCTAGCAATAGTCACGTAGTAGCCGGTAAGTGATAAAAATTCTCGCGATCACCGTTTCCCAGATTCCAGAACGAGATCGACCTTTTATCTTATAAATCCAACCTGGCATTCTCGCCGAGTCACGAAATCGGGCTCGAGAGAAAATATAACCGGATGAGCGTTAGAGAAGTCATTCTGTTGGGCGACAGGGTCTGGAGTGTTGACTAGACTCTCAAGTCCTTGACATTAGGAGGCATAAGCAGATTATATAAAACAATTTTTGGAGGGGGCTTTCGTAAAATACTACTGCTTCTTAGGAGGATGGAGGGGGAGGAAGTGCAAGATCATACGGAAAAAAACTATTCGATCAAAAAAAAAAAAAAAATGAAATCCAAAGACTAGGAGCAGAAATGAAATTTCTCTTGAAGGAAATGCCTAATTTATTGCGTAATAAGTTCTTTAATAATGTTTAACATTTTTAACAAACTATCTTGTTATTATGAAAGAGTTTGTAACTTCTTGTTTTATCTAATTTGATTGCTCAAGGACTGTTCTGTGTATTTTTAAATCATTTTTTTTTCTGAAAAAATATCTTCTCCTTTCACTCCGCTGGGATTCGAACCACAGAACTCCTTATTTTCGGTCAAGTGCTGTTTCCATTAAGCTAATAGAGAGATCGAAAGAAGAAAATTTATTTCAGAAAATATACGCATTATTATGCTAGATGGAACAAATAAAATTATAAACAGAATCTGTATTATCATTATAGAGTAACAGAAAAATGGTAACGCCTTTTTCAGACTAGATGGAGTTATAAATTGAACATCATTTTTCAATAATTTTTTTTTGTGAAAAAAGATCTTCTTTCACTCCGCTGGGATTCGAACCGCATAACTTCTGACAAAAAATGATTTTTAAATCATAACTCCATCTAGTCTGACAAAGACGTTAACGATTTTCTTTTATTCTTTAATGATAATACAGATTCCTTTAGGAATTTTATTTGTTCCATCTAGCATAATAATGCGTGTATTTTCTGAAATAAAGTTCCTTCTCTCGATTCATCAGAAGTTCTGTGGTTCGAATCCCAGCGGAGTAAAAGGAGACGATCTTTTTTTTTATAAAAAAATTATTTAAAAATGATTTTTAATTCATAACTCCATCTAGTCAAAAAAAGACGTTGAAAATTGTCTGTTATTCTCTAATGATAATACAGATTCCTTTTTAAAAGTTCTGTGTATTATTTTTCTATTTTCAACCAAAAAGATGAATTTTTAACCTAGAAATAAATTGTCTACCAAAAAAGAAGAATTTTAGAATTCGACGACAAAAAAGATAAATTATCAACGTTCATATATCAACAAGACAACATTTTCATTTTAAAACAAAAAAGTTGAACTCAACCAAAAAAAGGCAAATTTTTAACAAACTAGTTGGATTCTGAATTGAAAAAAGATCATTTTTTAACCAAGAAAGATTTTACTCTCAATAAATAAAAACAATTTCATACAAAGTTTTGCATTTTCGAGCAAAAAGAAAAAACTAATTTTCCGTTTCAAAAAGTTAAATTTCCAGCTGGAAAATATAAATCTTCAACAAGAAGTACGAATTTCTTACCTAATACTTGAGGTTTAAACATCAAAACCTAAATTTTCAACGAAAAATGGAACAGTTAAATTTTTGGCTGAAGAAACTTTATTCAACTAATAATAAACAAATTTTCAACAATAAAGTTCCATTTTCAACAAAAAAAGTGAATTTTCAACTAAAATGATGCATCTGATTATGATTAGTACATTGGCATTTTTAACGAGAAATATAATAGCCAATATTTCAACAAGAACATAAAATGGAAAATGTAATAGATAATATTTCAACAACAAAATATCTTAATTCTATAACGAGATTAGTTTAATTCAACCAAATAAGGCCATTGTTTAAGAAATTATTCAAATTCCTAATGAGCAAAGATTATTTTTCTATCAAAGAGTTCCATATTCATCTAAGAAAGACGGAATGTTTATCAAAAGAGATGACTTATCAAATAAAAAAGACGAATTTTTAAGAACAGAATTAAATTTTCAACCAAGAAAGATTGAGAGCCGAGTTCTCTATAAAAGAGATTAATTTGCAACATGAAATTTAGATGAAAATATGAGAAAAAGGGGAAATATGGGAGATAAATGAAAAATCCTCATTTTTGTTGAAAATTTGTTTGTTTGGTTGAAAATTGAACTATTTTGTTCGAAATAATTTTTCCACTGTGTTGAAAATTCACTATTTTAACAGAAAATCGAACTTATTGGTTAGAATTTCATGTGCTTTGTCAGAAATTCATCTTTTTTGGTAGAAAATGAATCTTTTCGGTAGAAAATTTATTTTTTATTGTTGGAAATTCAACTATGTGAATAAAAATTGGTTTATTTTGTTGATGGTGAAATATTTTTATTTAAAATTTTAGGAAATTATGGCATGTCAAATTAAATTCAAGATAGCACCCACATAATTTTAATCAATAGTATATCATGCACCTAGGGGGAGAAGATGGACTTTTTCCATGAGTACTGAAAACATGCACAAGTCAAAAAAGTGCCTCTCCCCCTTGGTCCATACGATATTTTTTATAACAAATGGATGATTTCAGACATTTCTCGAAATACAGTCATGATTTTAGTCCATATTAGATTTTGAATGTAGAAGCATGAAACTTATGGTAACTTATTCCAAATTATAAAAAATTCAATAAAAAATTGCCGGAAATTTTTGTAATTTACAGTATCCTTAGAGTCGATTTATGGTAAATTACCATAAATTTTCCAAAACTCAATTTAAAAAAGTCTATAAATTTTCGGTCATTTATGGTAATTTCAGAGGTCAATATGGTAACTTACCATAAATTACCCAATATTCATTTTTTCAAATTTTCATAAATTTCTGGAAATTCATTCCAATTTTCGATCACTTATGGTAATTTTAGCGGCAAATATGGAAAATGACCAAAATTACCCAATATTCATTTTTGAAAATTTCCATAAATTTCAGCAAAACTATCAACATTTTTGGTCATTTAAGTTTTTTCCCCGGTGAATATGGTAAATTACCATAAATTACCCAAAACTCAATTTAAAAACATCTATAAATTTTCGGTCATTTATGGTAATTTTACCGGTAAATATGAAAATTACTATAAATTACCAAATATATATTTTTCAACATTTCCATAAATTTTTGGAAATTTATGAAAATGTGTGGTCATTTATGATAATTGTACCGGTAAATATGGTAAGTTACCATTAATTACCAAAAATAGATTTTTTTAAATTTTCATAAAGTTCCGGAAAAATGATCAACATTTTTGGTCATTTAAGGTTTTTTACCGGTATATATGGTAAATTACCATAAATTACCAAAAATTCATTTTTTTAAATTTTCATGAATTGACGAAAATTTATAGAAATTGTTGGTCCTGTATAATAATTTTCAAGTATATGGTAACTTACTATAAATTACCAAAAATTCATTTTTAAACATTTTCATAAATTTCCGGAAATGTATGAAAATTTTCTGTCATTTACTGTAATTTTATCAGTTATATATGGTAACTTTCCATAAGTAAACGCAAAATTCTATTATCTGCAACCAAAATTTTCTCACATTTTTCACGATGAGTGGACTGATAATAGTGAAATGCGAACTCATAGACGTATAATTTTCATTGTTAACCTCTGAGTCACTTTTTAGTCCCTGGGGAGTAAAAACTACTTTTTACTCCCTAAAAAAAAGTAGAGCTTCAGCCCCACTTGATAGGCGCCGGAAAGGGCTGAAATCATGCATGTGTCATGAAAAATAATGTTTTACTCTATTTTCGTTAAAAATATCCTTGTTTCCGCCATTTTCAGAGCATTGAATAGGATAAATGTGGACTTCTATAATATTTAGACTAGTAAAATAATCATTAGAATTTACTTTTAATACTTTAAACATTCCAGGCCATATAGAAATTATAAAATTGTACATTTGTAAGAGGGTCGAAGTGAGGGGAGGAGAAGGGTTGAGAAGTGAAGAGGAAAATTCTAGGAGAGCTATTAGAGAAAGATAGGCAAATAGAGGAAGTAGGGGAAGTACGAGAATAAGGTCAAGAGAGAGTCACTGTGGCAAGGGAAGTAGGATAAGGGGGGTATCTTCAGCAGGAGAATGGAGAAGAGGTAGAAATAGTGGAGGGAGAAATAGTGCAAGGGATGGGAAGCATGTAAAATGAGGGTGAGCGGGAGAAGTGAGGATGGGGAGAGGGTGTAGGCTAAGTCTGGGCAGGGGAGGGTATGGTTAGTAGGGGAAGTAAAAGGAGGAAAAAGTAAGATAGAGCAAAAGTAAGGAGAGGGAGAAAAGTATGCGAAAGGAGGAGAGGGGAATGGTTGGGGAGTGATGATGAGAAATCGAGGTAAAAAAAGTATAAAAAAAGAGAGTATGGGTAGTAGGGATAGTAAGGAAAGGCAGAAGTAGTGGAATGTAGAAAAGTATTGTAAATGATGGTGAGTAGGGCAAGTGAGGTTTAGGGAAAGTTTGGGAAGTGATGATGGGGAGCGAAGGTAGGAGAAGTAGGCAAAGGGAGGATATGGGTAGTCAGAAGAGTAAGGAAAGAAAGAAATAGGAGAAAAATTACTTAATTAACGTCTTCATAGGCTACAAAAGCCTTTTTTCTAGGCGCGCGGCGCCTACTTTGATTCATTTTGTAGTTAAACCAATTCATATATATGTTTGATTGTTTGTTCTCTAAGTTTATAAAATATTATTGAGACTTTTTTCTCAGGGATAGGGGCCAGATCAAATGTTACTGTATCACACGTAGGGGGAGGGGTGTTCAAAATATCAGAAAAACACTTTAGGTAATTTGTGGATGACCCCTTAGGACAACTTTGCTCTTGACTCTTGAGATTTAGCTTAAGGTGGACATTGAAAATCAGAAAGGAGGCAGTAAGAGTAGCTAGTGAAGGAACTTGTGTGCCAGGATAGTTGAATACAGTTGGATAGAGAAGACACAGGTTGATGAGCTGAAGATAGGATCTACTGGCCAAGGCTGGCAGGCTCCCGATGAAGGAGTCCAAGATACTATCGTTATGTTTCTTCCTCAGCTATGTCGCTGTCATGTCAAGGTCCGAGGCTGCACGCCGCTCGCAATGGACAACGTGCAATGTCCTCAGACTAGCTTCTGCTTTTCAAGAAAATTTACTACTACTTTGCTGCATTTATGTTTTTATAGTTTATTCCCATGGTGCATAGTGGTTCAGTAGTGGATTTTCGTCATGTTATTTATAATGTTAGTGATGATGGATTGAATTAAAATAAAATACATTCATTAAGATAAATTTAAGGAAAGTCCAGATTTTGCAGCCATCAAGCCTCAGTATTGATGAAAAGGGAGAGTGCAATATGCAGGGATGAATAGGGATGAATTAAAAAAGAACTGATGGAAAGGAAGAGGGAGAGGACAATCAATATTAATGAACAGGGAGAAGGAAGATGTAACAAGAGGCTCTTGAGGGAGGTAACCGAGAGTAATTTTCCTAATTCTATGCATTTTTGAGAAAATATCAATAAACAGAGCGAAGTATGTACTGAAAATATTAAAAAAATTACGGGTTTCCTTCATTTTGTAGCTTCACTTACCTGCTATAACTGGATAATAAAAATTGAAAATGTGCCTTTGATCCTAATCATATCTTCATCTTGAAACGATGGAGAAGAATTATTATAAAGGAAAATTGTCTGGAAGTTTAAAAATGTTTTTACCTTAAGAACTCCTTATATATTTATCTACTCATGATCAGCAAAAGTTCTACTTTTTGCACTTGTACAATGGTATCGATCAGTGACGAGAAAATAAAGAAATAATATTTATGATTTAATAATCAATATCAGCAACGCGCTATTTTTTAATTAGAAATTTCGTGTTCGTATACATTTAATAACACATATTTAGGAGCATTCTACTTTCTGTTATTCACTGAACTAATTGTAAATTTATTACAAAATAAATTTACAGAATATTAATAGTCATAAATTCAAATATTTTCACTAAACAGTTTTCATTATTACTTATTTTATACTGAAAGAAATCTCAAACTGCATGAAGATAAATAAATTACACTTATGCACGGAATAAAAAACCATAGAAGCCATAGTTAGTCATATGCGAACATGTAGCAAAATTTTGAATATCCAGCCAAACAAATTTTCAAACCAATCTTTTCACAGTGAATATTGTATATAAAATTTGTGAACTCCTTATTTATTGATCCGCAACATATTAATTATGAACGTGAAACTTCTTCATCTCCTGAGACTAAGAAAATTTAAATCTATATGATACACCACATAAATTTCATGAGAATAATCTGAAAGTGCAGGTATTACTTCAGTCTCTACATTTGGAAAAATTTTTGTTTGAATGAAACAAATTCTTCCTTCGATATAGGGTCAAATATTTATTTGATTCCAACACGTCATTGCCTAACTCAAACCAATTTTATTTAAACAAAAAAAATGCTATCTTTGATATAGCCAAACAAATATTTTTGTTTGATTCGAAGAAACATTTTTCTGAGTGTATGTGTCCTGGTTTGAATAGGATAACTTCATGGAGTTAGTTTCAAAGTTAAAACAAATGACTTCGGGTTCACACGAGTGGTCTTCCTTAAGACTATTTAATTGATCGCTGAAGTATTAATTTAGTACCACTCGAGATTGTTTTTAGGTTCTCATTTCAATATCGTAATGCAGGCTTGAAGTGATTCTTCGTTTTAACCGTCTTCTTTCCAAACGTAATAAACAACAGCTTCCCCAAGGAACACAATCAACGAAAGTAGGTACCCAATCACAATGGTGCTGATTAATAAATAGCGCAACTTCAGCGAATCTTCACTTTCTTCTAAGTTGATTTCATTACCAATTATTTTCTTATCTCCATAGAGCTCCCAACTGTCCATCACACCATCTTCCACTAGCCTTTGGATTATTTGATTTAGCTGATCAAAATAAACAGATCCAGGTTCCGAAATCCAATTGTAAATGCCATACACTACAGGTTGATCTACTATTTTTATTTCGTCAGTACTTAGTTTCATCTTCTGAATCCAGAATTTTGCCTTGCTCAACAGTAGTATACAGCTTATATTCTTATGTGTTACTGCATCTTTCAGGCACATGGGTGGCGTATAGTTCTTAGTATAAAATTGAGCTTTCTTTCGCAAATCTTGAAAGTGAATAATATCAATACCTTCTGTTAACCTGTGCACGTCACGATTAAATATTGGTATCAGGTTGGATCGATCTAGGTCTTCCATAGAATTAATTTTGAGTTCGGTCCCCACAAAGAGGCTAAACTCCGTCAGTATGGTAAAAAGATAACCTGTTAAAATTACACATGCGAGAAGTACACTACCGAAAATTATTTTGTCTTTTAGCCTTTTTGGGTTCTCAACCGACATCCCTAACACGATCTGCAGCAAGTTCATTGGTTGCCAAAATCTCTTTTCAAATTTGCAGTTCGAGGGCATGATTTGAAGGACAATTAGAAAAGTAATAATAATCATGAGTGAATAAAAAGATTCCCACGCTTTGGCGAGCTGTACCCTTTGAACAACTATTTTTGGAACTAGAGCGTTTATACTACCCATCATGATTGCACGATGTTTTAAATACGGTGGCTTAGAGCAATTTGAACCGAGCGAAAACTCTAAAGTTGCATCAAAATTCACTTTGTTTCCGACTAGTTCAGCTATTTTTCCTTCGCATTCTTCCCTATGGCAAGAAAACGTACCATACTGAGTTTCATTAACTTTAACTGAATTCGAGGTGAAATTCATTACTTGAGACAGGGTTTTCAACATCGGCACTGAATTCAGTAATTCAGTTTTCAAGATCACTGACTTGATTTCGGAACCATACAAGTTGTGGGCCTTATTTGGAAACCATTGTGAGTCCGATGAGAAATTTTCTTTTGTGTAAACCTTTTTAAAAGGATTAAGATAATGAAGAAATGCTTCAGAATGGTGTTCCTCTACTTTCTCAGCAATTTCAACAAAAGTCACATCCAATAATTGCTTTTTCCATAAATCTTCCAGCAATTCATGGTAGCTCACGGGGTCTTCTTTTACTAACTGTATGATCAAGCACTTTGGTCGCGAGTTTACTCTTGCGAGACTAATTAAAAACTCGATAGGAACAGATAACCTAGAGGATAAAGATTCACTTTTCGAAGCCAAAATCAGGATAAACATCGTTGTTGATCTCGGATTGTTTTCCAATACTGGGTATCTGTTACTTGAATTGATTGTTGCTTCAAAAGTCATGATGAACGATGGAGTTTCTCGGCTTATTGCACCTTCAATGTCTTGAAGTTTTGATGCTTCACTTATTATCTCATCTTCGATTAACAACACAACTTGATGCTTCTTAGAGTAATTTTTGATGTACCTAGTCAGATTCTTTGACCACTCGGATTCCAACAAGTTTTTTCTTATCCATCCTTCAGTGACAATGATGTATATCATCCATATAAAATACCACCTCAGTAACATTGTTCAAAATTAATATTAAAAGGGGACTGTTAATTAATCTTTCGCAGAACGATTTTCATCAGAATGAAATTTATTTTTGCGTTTGGCTTTATTCTGGACTGCTCACTATGATATATCTCAGAGACTAAGGGAAGAATAAAGGAACAGCGCCTCAAGTGTTCAGAACTTTATTAACTCTTTAGATTCTTATTTTTATTCTATTTTCTTAGAAAATGCACTTTTTTCTATTCATTTTTAGAAAATTCCATTTGTAAGTAAAGTTTGAAGATTCATATCTACGTAAACTATTCATCATTGGAAATCAATAGGGGAGAGATAGTACTGTCCAACTATGTAGGTTACTTTTCCAATAACTTAGCTGATAGCGATCTAAATATGAATATAGAAGAATAGGTAGAGTTTCAGAAGTCATAGAAACATAATATTTAATTTCAAACGTAATAAATGAAAACCAAGAATGTTTTAGAACATTTTTAATTTTAGGGTTGAAGAAAAATTTCAATTTTCCTATAATGGACTATAAACTTCTATGGCTCTAAAAATTAATTTTCTTCTTTCGAAAATTTTTTCTTTAATCTTAATCAGCTTGGATCTTTAATTCTTGAATATTTACTTTTCAGTAGGATCAGCAGCAAAATTATTTAAAAAGCTTTGAATTTCAAAGTGAAAAGTATTAATTTTCAACAGAAGAAGATTCTTCAGGAAAGAGTGAAAAAACTTTTCAACCTTTCAAATTTTTAACAAAAAAGATACATTTTTAAACTAAAATGATGAATAAATTTTCAGTTTGAAACATTTTTTTCCAACCAATAATATGAATTTTCAACTAGTTTAATTCAACTAGAAGCGGCAATTTTTCAACAAAATAGATTAATCCTCAACCAAAAGGATTAATTTTCAATAGAAGAGTCAAGTTTTCAAGCTAAAAAGTTGGATGTTCCAGCCGAAAATTGAGGTTTAAACGGAAAAACAAGAATTTTGAACAAAATACATGAATTTTAAATTAAAAATTGTATATTTAACTTTTCTGATTAAAAGATTAATTTCCCCCAAAAAAATAGATCTTTAATAAAAATAAATATTTTTAATGAAACATGTAATAGTTCATATTTTAGCTCAAAAAGATTTTTATTTGAAATAACCATCAGAAGAATTCACTCAAGAAAGACTAATTTTTAACAAATTAGTTGAATTCTCAACTAAACAAGAATTCATTTTCTACCAAAAAAGATGAATTTTCAGACAAATATATACATTTTTATCCAGGAAAGATAAATTTTCAGCAGAATAAGTAAAGTTGAGACTACAAAGTTTATTTTGAACCAATATGATTAATTTTTTATCAATAAAGACAAATTATCAACAAAATTCATGAATTTTTAACCAATGACTTGTATTTTCAATTTAAAACGATGAATTTCAACAAAATAATTGAATTTTGAACCAGATAGTCAAATTTTTGATCAAGCCAGATGAATTCCGAACGCAAAAAATAAGGGTAGAATTTCGAACAAAAAAAAAGTATATTTTTTCCCCAAAGAAAAGTTGAATTCTCTGATTGGATGAAGTTAAATCAGAAAAAAAATCAGAAAAAAGGGAAATTTCTTCAAAACAGAAGAAAAAATAACAATTTTCTCTTGTGTCTAAAGTTAAAATTATATTAAAAAAATTAAAATTAAAACAAAAACAGCTTCATTTTCGACCAAATATTTGAATTTTGCAGTAAAAAGATGAATTATTCAGAAGCTGGTTGAATTAAAAAAAAAATACAACTATTTGAAATTAAGCAAGAAAAGGAATTGGAAGAAAATAATTGAAACCTCAACCAAAAAGATGAATTTTTAACAAATAACATTCATTTTCTATCCAAAAAGACGAATTTTTAACAAAGTATATGAATTTTATTTCAAATAGTAAAATTTTTTACTCTTTAAGGATACATTTTTCACTGAAAGTGGAATAGTTAAATTTTTAGATAAAAAAATTAAGTTTTAACTCAGAAAGTGAATTTTCAAAACAGTAGTTTAATTTTTAATCAAAGAGATGAATCTTGAAAAAAACGAATTTATACAAATTAGTTTTACTTTCGACGAATTAGTTGAATTTTTATCCGAAAAGGTACATTTTTAATCAGAAAGATGAATTTGATACCAAGAAGATTAGTTTTGTACCAAAAAAGACAAATTTTCAACCAAAATGTTGAATTTCAAAATCACAAAGACAATTTTCCTACAAAAAAAAAAATTTGCAATCAAATAGTTCCATGTTCTACCAAATCGTTGAATTTTTAAGTAAAAAAATACATCTTCTCTGCAAAACCGTTGTATTTCAATGCAGAAAGCTAAATTCTCAATAAAAAATAAAATAGTTGACACTTGAAGCAAAGGGAATTTTCATTTGAAATGAAAAATTGTGCAATGCTAACAAAAAAGTCAAATTACTTACAAAATATTTAATTTCTCAGCCAAAACAGTTCATTTTCATTCAAAAAGCTGCCTTTTTAACCAAAGAGAAATAATTTTACACGAAAAAAAAAACAAATGAATTTTCAGCAAAATACGTGAATTTTCCACCATATATGTAGTTGAATTTTCAACGTGAAAAGATCAATTTTCAATAAAAAAAATGCTTTTATTTTTAGTTGAGAAAATAAATTTTCAACACAAAACATAGAATTTTCAAGAAAACATGCAGGCTTCTAGCCAGAGAGATAAATTTCAACTGAAGTGATGAATCTTCAATAAAAAAAGGATTTTTGACAAGGTGGTTTAACTTTCAAACAAGTAGTTAAATTTTCAACTAAAAAATATGAATTCTCAACAAAAAATGTATCCGTCGATATTTCAACCAAAAAATATTTCAATTTGAACACAAAAAACTTTTAAGTAAAAATATTAATTTCAAACTAAATATTTGAATTTCCAACTAAAAAAGACAAATTTTCTACCAAAAATTGAATAATCAAATTTTTAGTTAATAAAATGTATTATCCGCGAAATAATATAAAATCAATAAAAAAATTAATTTTCAACAAATTAGTTGAAATTTTGACCAAATATATATAATAATAGATTTTCCAACCAAAAAGGATTAACTTTTAACCACAAATGGTTGGATTTTCGTATAGGGTTCTATTAATTTAGTTTGTATTTAGGCGATAAATCAGGAAAAAGGAGAAGAAGGAGAAATTTTTTGAAAATGGGGGAAAAAGAGAAATTTTCTGAAAAGGGGTAAAATAATGGAAAAGGGGAAAGATTGTGAAGTCTAAAATATGAAAGTAATTTCAAAACTTACTAAGTTACTATTAAACTGTACCATTGCAGGGGCATCTTTCTCAAAATTCGCAAACTCTGTTAAAATATATCATCAGAAAACTTACTAAATGTTATCTTATAATAATATAATGATATAACGTTAGCTCTACTAACTCCTCCCGCTCCTTCTGTTACCAATCATAGTTTTTGTCGCGAGCCCCTCACCCCCTCAAATTTATAACGTAGTTTATGAACGGCTCCTAAGTGAATAATGCAGTACAGGCAAGGCAATTGGCCATTTAAGGGACGGAGTCGTAAAATGCGTAAAACGCGTAAAACGTAAATAACTCTCTTTGAGAGTTGGTAGCATTTTTCAGTACCATTTGCAGACAATCGACGGGGTAATCACGGGTTGGGCGCCGGAAGCCGGGAAGATATTCGCGCGCTTGCATCAGATAACCCGGCTATCCGTACCTGACCCGTCGCAGCGAGCCCGAAGGACTGCCCCCTCGAAGCAACCGAGATGGAAGCATATTGCCAACAACGAGATGAAGATTCTCGTCCGATATGCATGTCAGATCCTCTTACTCCAGAGGGTCTTAAAGAATTTCGAGTTTCTCGAAGAAGAATTTCTGTCCAAACAATTTAGGGGGGGGGGGTGCGCTAAAAATGACGGTCAACCCTTGTGTGCCCACCCGGTTGCCCACCAGGGTTCATTGTTGCATGTGAGTGGAGTACAAACTGAAATTTCTTTAGGGGCTTTCAAGTAGTCGCTATTTAGCCTAATCATGAGCAAATGCTCAATCTAGAATTTATTCAGGAGTTTTTTGTGCAAAAATACTCGAATTCAAAGTATACGTACGTCAAGGACACTTCCAGGGTAGCCGAAAACTCACCATGAAAAATACAAGTTTGAGTGTTTTTCGGGGATTGTTAAATATTATTGTGGGGTTGGAAATATCACATGGGGTGTACTCAAATTGAATTATGTGATAATTTCGAATTTTCTAATTTTTCAAGTGTTTTTCTGAGGAAACTTGGAATTTGTGCAGATGGAAGTGGTACAAATGGTTTTAAAGGGTTGTTGAATATTGCTGTGGCGTTGGAAATATAAGTTGGGGTTTTTTCAAGCTGATTAATGTGATTATTTCAAATTTCTAATTTTTCAAGTGTTTTTTCGGGGGAACTTGGAATTTGCACAGCTCAAAGTGGAAGGAGTTGTTTTAGGGGGTTGTTGAATATCATTGTGGTGTTGGAAATAAAGGTTGGGAATTTTTGCAGCTGATTAATGCGATTAATTTAAATTTGATAATTTTCAAGTGTTTTTGCAGGGGAACTTTGAATCTGTACAAGTCAGAATAGTAAAAATGGTATCAGGGGGTTGTTAAACATTATTATGGGGTAGGAAATATCACATGGGGTTTTATCAAATTGAATTATGTGATTATTTCCAATTTTCTAATTTTTCAAGTGTTTTTCTGAGGAAACTTGGAATTTGTACGGATAAAAGTGGTAGAAATGGTTTTAGAGGGTTGTTGAATATTATTGTGACGCTGGAGATATAACTTGGGTTTTTTTCAAGCTGATTAATGTGATTATTTCAAATTTCTAATTTTTCAAGTGTTTTTTCGGTGGAACTTGGAATTTGCACAGCTCAAAGTGGAAGGAGTGGTTTTAGGGGGTTGTTGAATATCATTGTGGTTTTGGAAATGAAGGTTGGGGATTTTTGCAGCTGATTCCTGCGATTATTTCAAATTTTATAATTTTCAAGTGTTTTTTCAGGGGAACTTTCAATTTGTACAAGTCAGAATCATAAAAGTGGTATCAGGGGTTGTTAAATATTATTGTGGTGTTGAAAATATAACATAGGGTGTTTTGAAGTTGATTAATGTGATCATTTCAAATCTTCTAACTTTTCAAGTGCTTTTTCGGGGGAACTTGGACTTTCTACAGATAAAAGTGGTACGAATGGTTTTAGAAGGTTGTTGAATATTATTGCGTTGTTGAAAATATAACATGTAGTTTTTCGAAGCTAATTAATGTGATTATTTCCAATTATCTAATTTTTCAAGTGTTTTTTTATTGGAACTTGGAATTTTCACAGACAAAAGTGGTAGGAATGGTTTGCGGGGGTTGTTGAATATTATTATGGGGTTGGAAATATAGCTTGGGATTTTCTGAAGGTGCTTGATGTGATTATTTCAAATTTTCTAATTTTTAAGTGTTTTTCCGGGTGAACTTGGGAATTTTACAGAAAAAAAGTAGAAGGAATGGTCTTAGGGGGTGGTTAAATATTATTGTGGGGCTGGGAATATAACTTGGGGGTTTCTTAAGCTGATTAATGTGAACATTTCAAATCCTCTAATTTTTCAAGTGTTTTTTCGGGGGAACTTGGAATTTGTATAGGTCAAAGTGGTGAAAATGGTCTCAGGGGATTGTTGGATATTATTGTGGGTTTCAAAAAATAACTTGGCGTTCTTGGAACCTGATTAATGTGATTATTTAAAATTTTATAACTTGTCTAATTATTGTTGAATATTATTGTGGTTTTGAAAATATAACTTGGCGTTTTTTGAACATGATCAATGTGATTATTTCAAATCTGGTAATTTGTCAAGTGCTTTTTTGGGGGAAATTGGAATTTGTACAGGCCAAAGTAAGAAAAATGGTGTCAGGGGGTTTTGAATATTATTGTGGGGTTGAAAATATAACTTGGGGTCCAATGTATTTGATCAATGTGATCATTTCAAATTTTCTAACTTTTCAAGTGTTTTTCCAGGGGAACTTTGAATTTGTACAAGTCAGAATGGTAAAAATGGTATTAGGGGTTGCTAAATATTATTATTGTGTTGGAAATATAACATAGGGTGTTTCGAAGTTGATTGATGTGATCATTTCAAATTTTCTTACTTTTCAAGTGCTTTTTCGGGGGAACTTGGAGTTGCTACAGATAAAAGTGGTAGGAATGGTTTTAGGGGGTTGTTGAGTATCATTGCGTTGCTTAAAATAGAACATGTAGTTTTTCGAAGCTAATTAATGTGATTATTTCCAATTTTCTAATTTTTCAAGTGTTTTTTTATTGAAACTTGGAATTTTTACAGACAAAAGTGGTAGGAATGGTTTTCGGGGGTTGTTGAATATTATTATGGGGTTGAGAATATAATTTGGGGTTTTCTGAAGGTGCTTGATGTAATTATTTCAAATTTTCTTATTTTTCAAATGTTTTCCCGGGTGAACTTGGAATTTGTGCAGGTCGAAGTGGTAAAAATGGTCTCAGGGGTTTGCTGAATATTATTATGTGGTTGCGATGAATGCAAATGAATTGCTGTGAAGATGACTTATATAATTATTTCAAATTTTCAATTTCTTTGAGTGTTTTGGGTGGGTTCTCTTTGGATTTATCAAGGTTAATGCGGTAGTGGTGGTCTTGGGTGGTTGTTGAAATTTATTATAGGAACCAGAAATATATCCTCTTTTTTGATGATTGATTAAGTTCTCTTAATTTTAATTATATCAGAGCTGAAATTTTTCTCTTTGAAGTGTTGAATACGCTCAAAATTCTGTTTAAAATGAGCCTAGAATAAAGCCAATGTGTCTATTTTTCAAGTAGAAATTGCAAAAATAGTGTAGAAGTCAATGTCTTCTCAAATTTTAGGTAATATCCGAAATGATCAACATTTTATAATGTTCTTAGGGTCATTTCAAAGCTATTTTCCACAGTAACGCAACAGCTTATGAGCATAAATCTAAATGATTTTCCCATCACAGTTCAAGAACTTAAAGTTGTAATAAAAAAATTGGAAAAATGTTGATATTCTATGTGATAAAAACAATATTTTGGTAAATATATGAAACATATAACCATAAAGTTTCTATAAGAGTGCCCAAAAATATATATTTATTTGAAGTTCAACTGATTTCTTAAAAGATCCTTTTTTTGGTGCAGATTCATCTCTTTAGTTGCCAATTTAATTTCTTTTTAGAAATTTGTTTCATTTTTCTGAGAAAATTACCTTTTTTACTGAAAAATTAACAATTCTATTCTTGGTTGAAAATGTATCATTCTTGGTTAAAAATTTTAACTAATTGGTTGAAAATTTATCTCTTTTAACTGAGAATTCAACAACTTGGTGGAAAATGCATGTATTTTGTTGATAATTCGCCTTTTTGCTAGAAAAATATTCATCTTTGTTAAGAATTGAACTTTTTTGGTTTAAAATTCAACTACTTGGTTCAAAGTTAAATAACTTTGTTATATACAGATTTTATTTTTTTTACTCTAAAGAATGAGAATTAGGTTTTCTTTTTTTGGTGAAAGTTAATTTTTTAATCCGACTAATCTAATTTTTGGTAAAAAATGTATCCATTATGTATTGAAAATTCAACTATTTCGTAGCAAATTTATTTATTTTGTTGATAATTTTTTTCCTGGTAGAAAAGTAATCTTGCTTATTTGAAAATTATATTTCTATTTGAGGCTTCAAATATTTTATAAACAATTTGTCTTTCTTCGTTCAAATTAAACTGGTTGAAAATTAGTTTCTTTTTTGTTGAACATTAGCTTCTCTAGCTGAAAATTCAACGATTCTATTCCTGATATAGAACTTATCTTTTTTAATTAAAAATTTAACTACATAGTTGAAAATTCATGCATTTCGTTGTCAATTTATCTTTTTGGGTGAAAAAATCTTCATTTTTGAAAACTTATTCATCTGGTTGAGGATTCAAATTTTTTATTAATAATTTTTTTTTTTCGTTGAATTCAACTCGTTGAAAATTCTTTTTTGTTTGTTCGGGAATCATTTTTTGAACTGGAAATTGAAATAATTATTCCATTTTTGGTTGAAAATTAATACGTTTCCGTTGAAAATTCATCTTTTTGTGTTACAAATTCAGCAATTCGGTTAAATATAGAACTATTTTTTTGAAGCCACCATGTTTGGTCGAAAATTAAACCATTTTGTTGAAAGTTAGTCCTTTTGGATTGAATATTCATCTTTCATGGTGGAAAAGTCATCTTACTCGTTTAAAGGTCAATTTTTCTGTTAAAAATTAAACTTTACGGTTTGAAAAATTGAACTCTTTACTGCGAAATTCGTCTTTTTGAGTTCAAGATTCAACTATTTGGAAAAAATGCATCTTTGTAAGTTAAAAATCCCGCTATTTGGTTGAACATTTAACTATTTTTTCGAAGTTAAATTTTTTGTCGGCAATTCAACTATTTTTTCAAGGGCATCATGTTTGGTTGAAAATTAACCCGTTTCGTTAAAAATTTGTCCCTTATTTGGATAGAAACTTCATTTTTAATGATAGAAAAGCCATCTTTCCTGGTTGAAAATTCGACTATTTTCTTAAAAATAAAATATATACAAAAACGAAGACTGTTACACGCCGAAAAAAAAATCCGTATAATTTACAACAATATGGATTTTTTTGTAGATTTTACAAAAAGTTCAGTTAAGTCACCAATACATAAAAAAAGATATGTTCCGACTTAGGGTATGTTGTCCACATTTTTTCCGATCATCTTCTAAATTGTTCGGATCCTTTTCCTACGTGTACATTCTTGGATTATTTTGTTTAGAATCAAATTGATACACTCAGCTCCCGATATAAGAATGGTTTCGGGCATGGCTTGCATTGACCTTGATCCTAAATCGGAAGAATTAAAACGTTAACAGACAGGCGCGGAGATTGCGGACCTCAAGCTGTTTGTCACGCTTGGCTGAGCATCGCCTCTCTTTCATTTCCGTCCTCCCCGCATCACCAAATTTCGTAGCCTCAAGTTCTAGAAATAGCATAAACTGAGGGTGCTTATCTCAGAAGTGTACCTTCAAATTTAGTGTGAAGTTAAATTAAAATGATTATAATTCGCAATCTCGGAACTCTAGGATTCCATCTCTCTGAAGTGGTTCTCGTTTCAGTGTACTCATTTTAGGAAGAACAAAGTAATAATTATTATGTGCTACTTCATGAGCAAGGAGCATGACAAGAAGCAAATGTATGTGGCACTCACTGAATCATGGAGAAGATACATGTATTCTCAACGAGTTCGTAAATTATGAATTCTTTGCTATAGCTACTTTTCAGCAATTCAGTTCACAAAGGTCTCTGGGAGAAACTTGTCGAGTTTTATACTGAAACTTGCAGATCCTCATTTCTGTTGTGCATTTATAATGAGTGAGTCTCGAGAAGTTTCTGTTTGGAGGTACAAGTGCATCAATTAATGTTTGTGATGTGTAGTTTCTTACCTAGTTCTTCCTGCTCTTTGCGAAATAGAAGACTTAGATGTACAAAATTAGAGTTAGAAGATTAGAACAGAAGATTAAAACTAAATTAGAAAATAGAATTATATGTCAAAAATTATATTTAGAAGTTTAGAAGAATAGAAAAGAAGACTATAATTAGAATAAAAGATTAGGTTAGAAGATTAGATATAATTGGGTGTCCAAAAAATCAGTTTTTGATTTTTATTTTCCAAATTAACATTTGGTTTTAAATAAGAGAATCTTCATTTTCGAGAACTCAGCGAAAACATTTTAATTAAGTTTTTTCTGGAAAAAGACCTCTTTCACTCCGCTGAGATTCGAACC
This sequence comes from Andricus grossulariae, assembly GCA_011634705.1. Classification (NCBI taxonomy): domain Eukaryota; kingdom Metazoa; phylum Arthropoda; class Insecta; order Hymenoptera; family Cynipidae; genus Andricus; species Andricus grossulariae. Next base: position 28,390,630 of record JAABKJ010007545.1, on the reverse strand, counting down.
ACGGAACTTCTAATTTCCGGTCAGGTGCTTTTTCCATTAGGCTATTAGAGAAATCGAGAGAAGAAACTTTATTTTAGAAAATATACGCATTATTATGCTAGATGGTACAAATCAAATTTTTGAAGGAATCTGTATTATCATTAGCATTTTCGATTTTTTAAGAAAACTCAAAAAGTGATCATGAGAATCTTGTAGGACTATCAAAAAGTGACACTTTTCTTTTCACGACATTTTTTCATGTCATGCTCTAAGTGGCCTAAAATGATAAATTTCGCATTTTTGGGGAGATTTTGGAAATGCTGTAGCCCTGTCAATTTTCTTTGTATTGAAAAAAGTCGCGGAAAAAATTTATTTTAATTTTCGAGTACTACGGGCAGCCGTCCATTGAATTTATGAATTTTGAAAAAAATGGTCTAAAAAATTTGGAAAGTTCCGTAACTTTTTGAATTTCTATCCAAAACAGCTGGTTAACGAACTTGATCTTTCTTTTTCGTCCCTGAAGCTGTGCGCCAAAGCACAATCCAATCCAATTAGTCTTTCGAAAGTTATCCGATATACAGACGACGACGACAACGACAGTCGGACAGACACCGACGTAAAAACTATTTTTTCGGATTCAGGGGGCCTCAAAACGTCGACATATCATGGAATCCACGAAAGTCTTCTTGCACATAAAGCCAATCCCTTCTCATTATGATGAGAATGTAATAATTCATTATGTTTTGTGCCAATAAAATTTGCATTTTCGATTTTTCAAGAAAACTCAAAAAGTGCTCATGAGAATCTTTTAGGACTATCAAAAAGTAACACTTTTCTTTTCATGACATTATTTCATGTTATGCTCTAAGTGGCTTAAAATGATAAATTTCGCATTTTTTGGGAGATTTTGAAAATGCTGTAGCCCTGTCAATTTTCTTTGTATTGAAAAAAGTCGCGAAAATAATTTATTTTAATTTTGGAGTACTACGGGCAGCCGTGCATTGAATTTATGAATTTTGAAAAAAATGGTCAACAAAATTTTGAAAGGTCCGTAACTTTTTGAATTCCTATCCAAAATAGCTGGTTAACGAACATGATCTTTCTTTTTGGTCCCTGAAGCTGTGCGCCAAAGCACAATCCAATCCAATTAGTCTTTCGAAAGCTATCCGATATACAGACGACGACGACAACGACAGACGGACAGCAACCGACGTAAAAACTATTTTTTCGGACTCAGGGGGCCTCAAAACGTCGACATATCATGGAATCCACGAAAGTCTTCTTGACATAAAGCCAATCCCTTCTCATTATGATGATAATGTAATAATTCATTATGTTTTGTGCCAATAAAATGTGCATTTTCGATTTTTTAAGAAAACTCAAAAAGTGATCATGAGAATCTTGTAGGACTATCAAAAAGTGACACTTTTCTTCTCACTACATTTTTTCATGTCATGCTCTAAGTGGCCTAAAATGATAAATTTCGCATTTTTGGGGAGATTTTGGAAATGCCTTAGCCCTGTCAATTTTCTTTGTATTGAAAAAAGTCGTGACAATAATTTATTTCAATTTTCGAGTTCTACGGGCAGCCGTCCATGGAATTTATGAATTTTGATAAAAATGGTCCAAGAAATTTTGAAAGTGTCCTACTTTTTGAATTTCTATCCAAAATAGCTGGTTAACGAACTCGATCTTTCTTTTTCGTCCCTCAAACTGTGTGCGAAAGCACAATCCAAGCCGATTACTCTTTCGAAATTTATCCGATATGCAGACGACGACGACAACGACAGACGGACAGGCACATTGAAAATGCTATAACTCTGATAATTTTCATTTTATCGAGAAATTTCACTTTGATAAATTGTTTGTCTCTTGGAGTACTACTAATAACCGTACATAGAATTTTGAAATTTTGAAAAAAAGTGGTCTCGAAAATTTTCAAAATGTGCTCACTTTTTGAATTATGGTCAGAAATATCTGGTTAACGAACATGACCTTCATTTCGGGACCCTTGAAAATTTTATCAAAGGCTGACTCGATTCGACAAATCCTTCAAAAGTTAGCGTGGCTACAACATTCAGGTAGCCATACATACAGACAGACAGACAACGACAAAATTTTATGATTTTCGGACTCTGTGAGTGCCAAAACGTACAGATCCGTTAAAAACGAGAGATCGTAAATTTGGACGTTTACATTACACTCTCAAGAATGAGAATGTAAAAAATGTCATTGTTGTCTTCTCTGCCATATATAAACTATATATATATTTATATATTTATATATAACTTTGTCACCTGGGTCTCTACCAGTAGAATACTTGTAGCCGTAGGCAGGGCTTCCTTGTTTATTTACAGCTGATGCAGGATGATCCACCTGTCAATAAAAGCTATGGATAAATTTATCTGACAGATACGATACTTTTATGTTGACCCATTTTTGGGTAGGACTATCTGACAGACAAAACGCGAGTTAACAGAAAGTTTACTATCGGCCGGCCAAAGAGACCAATAACGAATTAATCCAGCGGATTAGCGCGAAATATAGATAAAGTGAGGTCAGAATTTATTGTTTTGTCAACGTGGAACTTGAAAATGTTACTATGTTGATTTTGGTGATTTGGGTGATAATTTCTAGGACGATACTGAAGAAATAGTCGAAATTGCTATTCTTTTTTTAAATAGAAAACCCTCTACAAAAAACATGTTTCTTGCACATTTGAAAATATTCTATTTGGGCGAAAAAATTCCTTTTGATTTTATAGCTTGATATCATTATTCTGTAGTAATAACCATAAATATAACAAATGTTTCAGAATTTTCAAACCGATAATATAAATTTTTAAAATTTTGGATTTTCAAATCCAACGAACAAACAGAAGATATTCTCTGATCGAAAGAAGATTTTTTTGATGAACAGTTGATCTGAGTAAGCAATTTTTGAGTGCTTGTAAGAAATACAAATAAATTGGACACCTCTACTATTTAATAATAATTAATAATATCACAACTGCAACAGAGCGATCGAGAACAATTATGTGTGGCTCTGCTGCATTTGCGCCATTTCTGTCAAGCTCACAAAATCACAGACGTACAAGTGACCTTAAAACGCGAAGAATATTAGCATTCCCTATATCACCCTATGCTTAAAACTGAAGGATAACTATCCAACACATGAAATATAGTCCCCGTACTCATGGTTTTTGCAGTACCTGAGTTTCTCATCCAAGTCCGATGTGTATAAATTAAAGAGGAAGGGTGCAAGAGTAGAGCCGTGTGAGACTCCTTTCTTGAACATGGACCAGTCAGATTGTTCCCCTTTACTATCGATTACTTGCAAACATCGATCATTTAATTTTGATTCTAACTACGCTATTGCTAAACTGGATGAATTAAACGCCCTCGGTTTTCGTACACCGAAAAAAAATATTCTAAAATTGAGGGAAAAATATTATTATTCTTCCCACTTGGAGAATATTTTTAGATTTTAAGAATATCTTCCACTTACATCAAGAAAAACAGTAGGTACTCTTAGAGTTAGAATATCCTCATGGAAAGTTAAGGATATACTTTTAAAATAAGAATAACTCCCCACCTCTCCCCACCCTCATTTATATAATATATGCTCAACATATTTTCTATCAAAATATAACATTTCAAACATGAAATTAGTTGTTCTTATTGTCAGCATGCAAATTATTACTATAAAAAAATGTAAATAATGAAAATATTATTTGATTAAGTGTATTTCATTTATATAATATATCCTTAACACCTCTTTTAAAGGTCTTTATTCTCAAATCATGTTGGAAATTCTAAATTGCGCAACATTTTTTTTAGAGAAAAAGAAGTTTGTGATTTACTGAATCAAATGCTTTAGAAATATCAAATGAAACCACCATTGTGATCTTCGTGATAAAATTGAGATCGGCCTTAAATCTGAATTGAATATGAAGTAATATTGGGAAAATTGTGGAAAGAGAAAGTCAAATCAGATAAACGGTAATCCATTCAGATCTACGGAACTACGACTTGATTCACATAAGTTTCTTGGAAAGAGCCTCAGGTGTTATGCCGGGGAAAAAATGAATCTGTATTGCTGAAAGTTGAGCTTGGAGAACTTATAGTAGATGGTACTGAATTATTGCTGTGGAGTAGAGATAAAAAGACTTTTAGTAGTTTTTAGGAAGATAGCATGAAAATTGTATTTGTTTGACAAATCTCTAATTTTTGTTTGCACTAAGTCTTTTAGTTTACGAAACTCGGCGTAATTACCTCGGGGCTTTTTCCTCTTGGCTGGACGGCGCTTATTATTCAGTTCCTTCATTAGATTTTCAATTTTAGTCGTAATCCAGAGAGAAGATTCGTTATATTTATGAGAAACATGTAATGGCACAAACCGCTTGAACCCTGAAATTAAACTCATTCGATGCTCTTGAAACGTTACTTATTCCACCTGGGAAAGATTTTAAGTTTGATTTTGCATCTGATTCAATAATTGGTCGCGGGTGTATTTGCAATGAATATTAATGAAGTATTTATTGAAAAAAATGCAATAGGGTGTTGGGTGTAGGAAAACGGCTTTCGTAGATCTTCCACTATCATTAGGTCAATATAAAAATTAGGTCAATGAATAGAAATGCATTAGTGAGGTAGTTAGCCCACGTATTGGCTCCCATGACGACTCCCTCAAGCCTATCATGAACGTATATGCTGACTCCGCCAACTCTCCACTTGTCTGTTTCGCTACGGAAGAGCACATCATTTATAAGTGCAACCAGCCTGGAGCAGACTGAAGGGATGATTAGGCACCAACCACATCTCGGAAGCCGCAAAATAATGTGGTACTCGCGAGCGTTCAAAAAGTATCCGAATGGCACAACAAGGCGGTGTAATTTCAAGATTAGCACATCGTAGCTATATTTTGAGCCAAGATATTCCCGATGATAGCTGCAGATTGTAAAATGCACACCCCGAGCACCTAGGACACGTACTATCTGATTTTCCTGCAGGAACGACGTACATCCAAAGGCACTTTGCGGCACTAAGAGTGCTTTTTTGCCATATCTATCACTCTTACGTCATTAGCCGTTAGCATGTACCTAAAAGTTATTTTTTTCTTCGATCCTAATTCTCCTAGGAAATAGGGTTTCTTTTGATTGAAAAATGACGTGTGAAAAATTTCACCCAGATCGGACAAGTTTTCATGGTTGATCATGATCATCTTATTTTGCTGCTTTGCTGCGCCGCAGCCGAATGCTTGCGAGTGTGCCAGCCGCCCGGTCTGACTGCGCGCGTGCGCTCTAGCGCTACATATCAGTGGGTGTCCGTACTTGGTCAGAAGGCTCTAAGTTCATTCGTGACCACGAAAACCATAGACTTTTTGTAAGCGCGTGGGATTCAGAACGTTCTTCCTGACACAAGTTCCTCACACCTAGACCCTTAACGAAAACTACCGTCAGGGCAATGCCATCAATCGGTGTCTTCAGGTGGTTAATGACCCAGCAAAGAGAGAAGTTGCTCTTGCTAAAAGGGTTAATTCTATTCTAACTAGAAAAGAAAAGCAGAGACAAGCAGCTATACAAGTTATTCAGGGCCATCTTAAGAGGTACCCGAAACCACCCAAAACAGTCCTGTTTAGTTAGGACCAATCAAAGACAAATACATATTTTACGAAATATCAAATGTGAAGCCTTTTAATTCTTTCAGCAATGATATGAATGATTTTTTATTTTTTTGTCAGAATAATAAGATGTAATATGACCGTGACATTTAACAGGTATGATTATGCTCTTCCTTACGAGGAATTATATCAGGCCTAGCGCTATAGCGCACGCGCGTAGCCAGACTGGGCGGCGGGCACGATCGTAATCATTCGGACGCGACGCAGCAAAGCAGCAAAATAAGAGGGTCCTGATCAACCGTGAAAACTTGTCCAATCTGGCTGAAATTTTTCACACGTCATTTTTTAACCAAAAGGGACCTCATTTCCGAGGAGCAGGAGGAACGGAGGAAGACACGTAGACACAACGTAACGAGACATTTGCGAGGGAAATGCAGAAGGCAATCGTACCTGGGTCGATCCGTGTCCTCCGGATGCATAACACTTTTTCCGAATCATCGTATTGAGTCCATCGCAGACTCTTCCCACCTATCTCAAAATCGTGCGACGTGGTTACAGCTAAAACTTTACCGCGATTTTGCCGGAAGCAGGTGCCATTTGCTGGAATGACACCCACTTCCTGCTAAGACTCAAGATCTGGCAGATATAGATGTAGCCCGTTGTGAGGATCACTTGCAGGATTTCGACCTCTGGACCATTACTACTACATTTGAGGAAGAATTTCCACGAATCACTGTTAAAGAGGTGGAGAAATCACTGAGGGATACGAAGAACTACTACGCTGCCGAAACAGATGGTATCAAGAATTTCTGTTAGAAGAAGTTAATTTATACATACCAACATCTGGCCCAGATCTTCACATCATATTTTGAGCTAGAGACGCCCATGGCACAGTGGCTGTTGTTAGGATACACTGAACTCCTACCAAAACAGGCGACTTGTCCCACCCAAGGAACCACGAGTCAATAACTTGCCTGAACGTGTCGTATAAGATCTTTAAAGCTATCCTGAACGACAGGATTATTTGGAAAATTTGATTTGTCTTGGGAAAGATTCACGAACAACGTGTCTCGAAAAAAGTTGTAGCAGATTGTAGGCAGGATCTGCTGATCGAAATAACCGTCAGGAAAAACGCTGCATTCTATAATCGCAATATGTCGATAACCTGAATTGATTACCGGAAAGCTTTTCATTCAACCTCCCATATCCCTTTGAAAAATTAGATTTACATTTGCGACTGGGAAACATCATGCAATAACTGACGGCGTCACCTTCCAAAGGGGTTTATCTATGCTTCTAGAATAGGACTTTGGATTGGACAAGTGTGCAAAGATTTATCTGAGGCGACGACCCTGAACTCGCGGATTTGAGTGATATTAGGCACTTTGACGCTAAAGGAACCTACTTTGTAACAGTAAATTACTATTACGTCATGTTCGAAAAGGTCAGGAAATAGTTGAGCAACACGAAATATTAATTTTACCTAATCGCAAACTTGGAAGACTTCTGTCACCAGAAATTGAAGCGAAAGTGACTACTATTTATGAAGGTGATGAAAACAGCCGATTAATGCCTGAAAAGAAGGATTGTGTATCGATAAAGAATGAATGTGGAACTCGCGAACATGTTCAGAAGCGACTCATTCTCGGAAAACTGTACGAGCTGTACGATCGTTTAAAAGTGGAAAACGAAAATACTAAAATCGGATTTTCAAAGCTTGCGCAACTCAAAACGCGCCGTTGTGTTATGGTGGGAGGGAGTGGTACACACACAGTTTGTGTGTGCATTTATCATAAAAATGTGCATCTGATGCTTGATGCAATTGATATGAAGCATTTCACTGTAAACTTCCGTTTAGAATTGACTGACTATAATGACTGTTTGAAAGTAATAATGTGCAGTTTTCCAACTCCTGCTTGTCATTTGAGTGAATGCGAAAATTGCCCTAGCATTGAAGTCCTGAAAGAACATTTGACTGCAATTTTAGATGAGAACTGCATCAGTGAATTGAGATATCATCTGTGAAAAATGATTGAATTTGAAATCTCATTAATTTTATGCAAAGCAGCAGGCATCATTCATCAAAAACCTCAAAGCCACATTATTATCTGCACATTTTTTGATTATGTTCGATTTCGCGGAAAACTATGCTTGTGTTTCCGAATGCCATCCAATCTTCTCACTGGAATAATGACCAGGCGTCAATATTCAGAGTAGTTATCTACTATAAAGAGGGAAACGAATTAAAGCATGTTAGTATTGCCATTATTTCAGACAACTTACACCATAACATGGTTGCTGTACATCTGTACCAACAACTGATTGTTGACTTCCCTAAGAAACGTTTCAATCCTGAGAAGCTTCATTATGTCTCAGATGGAGCAACTCAACATTTCAAAAACAAGTACAATTTCGCAAACCTTCTGTGCCATTGAAAAGATTTTGGTATTCCGGCAGATTGGACTTTCCATCAGACTGCACACGGAAAAGGACATTGTGATGGAATCGGAGGAAATCTAAAGCGACTTGCAGCGAGAGCCAGTTTGCAACGTTCAGCTGATAATCAGATCGTCACAGCTAGAAAGTTATATGCATGGCCCAAAGGAAATTTGAAAGAAACCGTTGTACTTTTCAGTAGCAAAGAAGTGCATGCACTAATGACAATAAAATTGACGGATCAATTCAGTAAGGCTGTAACGATACCCGGTACACTCAAGTATCATTCATTTAGTCATAATAAAAGAAAACAGCTGGATATAAAACGATTTTCCTATGAGGTGGAAGGCGATGTCTTTCCTAAGCCTATATGTAATCGAAAAAAGAAGAGTACTCCAAAAGGAAAGAAAAACGTCCTGGAAAATTTGGCGCCCCCTAATCTAACAAATAGTCCTAGAATTAGGGAGAGTACGGGAAATGTGAAACAGTTTGAAGCCGATGCGAAGAACTGGCTCACAAAAATCAAGCACCCTAATTTTTTTTAATAAAAGGAGTCTAAAATCGCCCTGTAAGCTCCACGTCGTATACTCTGAAAACTATGACTTGATAGTGCCTAGGCTAATAACAGGCGTTAATTACTAATACCCTAGTGGTACATTTATTTAAATAAACACAGCTTATACGTAAGGCAATGGCTAAATTATGTATTTATTTTTAAATCTGTGTAAGGAATGAACAATTATTGTCTGAATACAAATTGCAGTAATCATTTATTATTATTGGTTTGGCTTGAGACCGTAAAAGCCCCTGACGCTTAGGTAGTGATTTCCTGTGAGTGTTAGACGTTTCCCCGCAATCGCATGGTAGTAACAAAGGATGTGAGTAGCTGTCGCATTATCCTTTCCGCACAGACGACAGAGGGGACTTTCCGCAAGCCCTATCTTATATCTGTGATATCCGAGGATTTGATGTCCTATAAACATTTCTGATAGGACTTTGATTACGTTTCTCCCGATCTTGAGTATTTCCCCTGCTCGGTTAGAGTTAAGCTTTGAGCCCAAGAGTGTGTTGACCTGTCTGCAACCTGAGACGAAATCCCACTCATTTTGATGTTCCTCAGTCAGCCAACTGTTAATTTCTTCTAGGACTGACCTACTGGAGATACCTACAACTGCCTCGGGTCCAGTAAAGTTTCTTCTTGCTGCTAGTTTGGCTAGCCTATCCGATATCTCATTGCCCTTCATACCGCTGGGTCCAGGGATCCATAGCAGAGTTACTTGGTTTTCCGTCGCTAAACTTGTTCAGTGCCTCAAAGCACTCCCATTCTAGTGCGACAAAGTCATTGTTCCATTCAGGGCCGTTATAGCAGCCCTGCTGTCTGAGCCATAATCTCAGATCGTAGAACTGTGGCGTAGGACCTCAACTTGACTGTGCAGTCCATTCCATTCATTCTACGATATACACCGGCTCCTGCATTCTCCTTGATCCTAAAGCCATCTGTGAACCAGTTGTCTCCATCACTGAGCAGATCTGGGTCGCCGTTAACCCATTCCTTTTTCGTGAATAGGCTCACTCGATGCTTCTTGTTGAAGAAGTAGTGAGCAGCTATTTTGTCCCTAAGCATGTTCAGGGTCGGCCTCCTGGCGATGTCGACTGGGATCTTAACTGCTGTCGAGATCCTTCTCTTATTTACCAAATTTAGTATCGAGGCTGATTTCGCAGCCACGGCCTTGATTGCTAGATGGAGGGGCTTCAAAACTATTTGTGCCCCGAGTACCATCGTAGGTGTCGACTTCGAGTCACCAGTGACGTTTCTCAAAATCAGTCCCCTGATCCTTTCCAGTCGAGACTTCTCAGTGGACAGCTCGACCCTGCTTGACCAGACCACCGCCGCACAGGTTAGCCTTTGTCGCAAGATCGCTGTGTAGATTCACATAAGTGTCTCCAGTTTTAGGCCCTAGCTTTTCCCTATGGTCGCTACTAGCTTCTTGCACTTGTTCTCCAAGTGCTCGTTCCATAACAGCTTCTTATCTAGAATGACTCCTAGATATTCAGCTCGTTTTTTGATTTCCACTTGTTGTCCTCCAAGTTTCAGTGTATTCGTGATTCCCCACTTGTACCTTCTGCTGAAAACTACCGCGTCTGTCTTATTCGGATTGACCGATAGTCCAGTTTGCTTACACCATGCATCCACTACCATCAGTGCTTGCTGTATTACTCCAAAGAGCGCATCCAGATGCTGGCCGCGCACGATAGCCAGTATATTGTTTGCATGGCCTATGACGTGGTGGCGCCGACTCGAGAGTTGATGAATCAGTTCATCAACTACTAAGCATCACAGCAAGGGCAATAACACTCCTCCCTGTGGACTTTCCGAGTCAACGGTTCCACATAGAGTGGTATCACCCTTAGTCGTAGTTAGATTTCCGTTACCCAACATGTAGCACGTCCATTCCCCGACTGCAGTAGGCACACCATGTGTGATCATGGCCGCCCTGATCACATCTCCAGAGGTGTTATTAAAGGCTCCTTCGATGTTCATAAAGGTTTCAATCGCGAGGCCTTTCTCATTCAGTTGTCCTTCAATTAGGTTCACTGCTTAGCTTAGGTCCGTCTCCGTCGATTGACCGTCATCTGTGCCCGGATACTTGTAACCCGCCGTTTCAGGCCCGGTTGGGCCGCAGGCGACTTTCGTTGCCTCTGAGGTGTCGTCCCCTTTTCTCCAAACCTTGAAAAGCCCGGAAAATGTGCCTTGATCAGGTAAACCAAGTTATCCCCGTCCGACTCTGAGTACCCCCCGCTGGGCAATTTCAGAGTGCCGAGAATAGCGTCCGGATTTCGAGAAAGCAGCTTATCCAGTCTATCCGCTTCAGCTCCCTGCTCGATGTCTGTGCAAAAGTTAGTCCAGCTCTCTTGCTTTGCGGCACGTATTGCACCCCTGTATTCATCCCTCATCGCTGTGAATGAGGTCCATAGTTCCTTCGTTTTGCCAGTACTGGCACTTCTGAACCTCACTGTGGTGTCCCTGCAAAGCTCTTCGAGTCTCCAATTCCACCAGTGTGTCTCTCCAGCCTTTCGGACTACTGTTAATTTTGAAGTAACCACTTTTTCCATAACAAATTTTAAAAACAATATTCTCCTTTGAACTCACAAGTAAACATTTTCTAATTGGTTTTTTAATGAACTATGACAATTCTAAGTATACTCCATTTTCTTGTTTGTAGTTCCTTATACTAAAAAAGTCGAAACTTCTTTTGCGACTAAAAAAAATCGAAGATCCCTGAATTGCGAAATAATGTTATTATACGATTATTTCATTAAAAAATCTTTTTTTTTTTTTGTTCTAAATAATACTATAGGATGAAAGTATGTAAAAAGCAGTTTCCAAATCCCTCATAAAAAAATTTAAATCGCATAATTAGAAACTAAGTTATAGGCTTTTGAAGCTACCCGTACAAGCGTTAAAAGTGTTTCGGGTGAACCCGCCTGAATAGATCCAACAAATCCATGCACTGTTATAACAACCGTTACCCTTTGTAGAGACCCCAAAAGCAGCCCAAAAAAAAGTGTAAAAAGTCTCCACGTCTGATAAAACTAACAGTTTTTCCTGAGGACGCACAATCAGTAATGAGTGATGACTACCATCGGCGAGAAAATTGTAGGCATCTGGATTTGAAGCTTAACAACTCAGCAAAAAAAATGCTAGCGTAATAAATCAATCGTCGTTCGAAATCTCGATGTGTTCTACGCGGATGAACTTAAAGCAGTTGATGTAAAAAAAATGTTGTGCTTTGCACAGTGAAGAATGTAAAAAAATTAAGGAATTTCAAGCCCATTTAAGAAGATTCAAGTTTAGAGCATTATTTTTTACACAAGAGGCAACGGAAAAGATTTTAAAATAATTCATGAACATGAATAAAACATTTATGAACAAATTGCAGTTGAAAAATTTGAGAAATAATAAAAATTGTTGCTTAAAATTGCAAATATGTGCTGTAATGCAAAGTCTCTCAATGACGCGATATTTTCGGATGTTTTTTCTGTTGGAAAGTGTTAGAAACCAGCGGGGTGCCTTTTTTTGCTGCTGGTCAGAAGAGGCGTCAATGTCTGCACCAGAGTTTAGAAGCACGGGTTAATGAAAGGAACCAGCGGTTGGCAGCAAGAGAAGGCACCCCCGCTGCTTTCTGATACCTGCTTTCCTATTATAAATTGTCTAAAAATATCGTGATTATCACGAAACAAAAATCACATCCTTCTGAGAGATTTTAAATAATTACTGAGTCTATCAGTTACATTTTGGAGTTCGAATCGCTCTAATATTTTCATTAGAACTGAAGATAGCACAGGTGTACATTTTTGTAATTGAAAGCAACAATTTTGATTATTTCTTAAATTTTTCGAATGCAATTTGTTCATCAATGTTTTATTTATATTCATAAGTTATTTAAAAATGTATCCATTGCCTCTTTTATAAAAATATGCTCTAAGCTTGACTCTTCTTAAATGTGCCCCAAATTCCTTACTTTTTTTTTTTTAATTTTTCAATCTGATACGCACAAGAAATTTTTCACATCAACATCTTTAAGCTCATTCACGTAGAACACATTGAGCTTTCAAATGACTATTCACTTATTGCGCTATCCTTTTTTTGCTCAGTTGTTAAGCTTGAAAGCCAGATGCCAACAATTTTCTAGCTTACAGGCCTGACACTTACGGTGCAGTTGGTCCTGCTAAATCGCATGCACGGAGATATGTCTCCTTATTATTCCTTTGTGATTCTAGGAACAGTTTAATTCCAAATTTTTTTGGTTTTTTTTGGGACAAATTTGGAAAACAATTTGGTTCTGTATTATGATATTAATGTATATACTTTCCTCTACAATATCTTTAAGCAAAAATAAAACTTCAAATAACTCAAAATACAAATTACGCTTATTCCAAATCCAAAATATATTAAATTTCGAAAATAGCTGAGACTTCACCATCGGGACAAGTGCAACCGTGAAAATAGTCAAGAAGTTCTTGGATGGTAACTCTACTACAAATTTGGTCTATCATACTATCAAACTCTGAGCTTAAAGCAAAACGTGTGTAAGAAACAAAGAAATAATTCTAGTGCTCAACGACATAGCAGCATCTCAACTAATAAGAAGTAATACTACAGCTTTCGCTATTTTTAATGAAAATACCTCTTACTTCCTGCTGTCTATATTCAAAAGTAACTTTTACAACGCATAAAATATCCAAGAATCAAACCATAACATTTTTACGTACCAAGATATTTCTATTTGATGAAAAAAACCATCCGCGGTCTTGCCCCGATATGCGGATCAAGACCAACGAAATACAGCTTGTTAGATATAATTGAAGTATTAAATAATTGTTGTATTAGGATAATTATAATATACGAACATCTTCCATTCTGACCTTCCAATCCCTATAATAAATTGTGTGCCGATCTCTGTTGTACTCCTGGATACAACTACGTAGCCTTTAAACTGTCGTTTACTCAATGTTAATTTGGATCGTAAGTGGTAACATTCATGCTATTTGAAACTTTACAGAAGACTGTTGTTCTTAAAAGTTACAGGAGTACTTACCGATGAGTACTAGATTTTTGTAATTTTTAAAATACTGGAGAAATATATTCAATTGAAAAATATACGTTCAAAACTTGGAGCTTTGTTGAATGAGTACCAATTTTTGAGAAATACTTTAAGGAAATGGTCTCAAACAAACTATCTTACGCAATTGATTGCTAAACTCTGAAAAATACTAATTAAATTGTCTGACTTTACAGCTGTTAAAGTATCCCTTGTTTATTCCAAATGAATTAAAATTGACCTCATTTCCAAATCATGAGCCTTCATTATCAACTATTTTCCGGGACAATCTTCTACGCATCAACGTTCTGACGATACTACTCTAAGAACCATATAGCAGAGCGAACAAATTATAGTATATTTTTTCGACCATCGACTTTTAATCTTCATTTAAAACTATGAAGTTTATCTTGTAATTCTATTTTGCATTGTAATATTAACTTACGTAATGTATTGTAATACTTACCATGGATAAACACTAAAAATGCGCTCATCTTTCTAAACTTTCTGTAGTGGGAAAACACTAATATTGTAGACGTTTATATTGAAAATAAGTATAATACCCCTTCTTCTCATGCGAAAAACGAAAGCTTTTTCGCAATATATCTCTAACGTCATATTTATTGTTACTGTACGTATTTCTATTTGAAAAACAATAAAAGTAAATACATAAATGTAGGAAGTGAATTCCTTACTGTATAATCCTTTTGAGAATAGCATTCAGATACTTTCATGTTACGATATTTCGAAAACGTACCAGCGATACATTTTAGGTACCTTCAAAACAATAATCCGCCAATGTTTCCCAGGAATTTTGTAAACAGTTTCAAGACAATGTTCCAAAAATATTTCATAGGAACATTCTAAGTACTTTTAAGTAAATATTCCCGCAATAATCCACTTAAACATTCTACATACTTTTAGAAAAATATGCCAGCAATATTTGTTATGGGGGTGTTGAGAAATATAATATAAAATAACGTGGGATTCGGAATAAAGAAAAAATTTATCATTCATACATCCTATTAACTTTTTATAGAGCAATAAATGTTGATCCGTCAGTCTTGCCTTGGTCTACCCTACAAACTTTAACAGGTGATATTCACGACTGCACAGTCGGAGATATCGAGATATTTTAGGAAAAAATACGATTATATCTTACACTACGAATATTGCTTCACAAATAAATTTTTCTTCAAATACAACAAAGTAAATAATTTATTTTTATTTAACACTTTTGATTGTATTGGAAATCATGTATGAATTAAAAAAAATATTTATGTTTGATCCCCTTGGGACTCCACAAGTGTTTATCCTCCTGCTTTCCTATAACGAACTTAAAATCTAAAACATCTTTATTGAATACTTTGACATTTTCATTAAAATCCGTTAGTATTTCAGGTTTTTATAGATTTTTCACCGTAAATGAAGTTTTCTCGCACTATACCTTGGGCTTTTACGGGGAGTATGACTCGAAAATAAATGCAAAATGCAAACATATGATAAAGAAAAGATTGATGAAGGTTGGTCTTTCTATGTTAATTACTTGCTGCCTACTTTATTTCACCTATGTTCCTGGCCTGATTAATTTTTTGAAAGATCCTCTCTCCCTCCCTGGTCCCTTTCCTTTCATTTACTCTAATCGTTTCTAGAACGTTTTGGTCCGCGAAATCTATCGACGTGGTTTTCTTTTGACAGGGATCGTTCATCGTGAGGTCTCCTACCTTTTGCTCTTCCTCTTTCTACGAGCACAATTTTGTATGCACGCGGATCACGTTCCTCCTTTTCCCTTTCTACATTTTCGTACATTTTTCGTATCGTCTCGTACTTTTCGTATCGTTCGTCGAGAGCCAAACCCACGAGATCCGGACTTAAATCTAGCTTTGATACATTACCCATAGTCGGTAAGGCAGCGATTCCGCCGAGAGAAACTCTTTCGACGAGCAAGCGAAAATCCCCTAAGTCGTTTTATTTCCGGTGAGAGGGATATTTATCGTTATTCAAATTACTTTCGGTCTTTCTTTTTATAACAAGAAAGAAGGAGGCATTGCCGGCTATGTTACTGAAGAACGGCGGCAATAAACCAAACGCAAACCATGTTACAGTAAAGCCATCGCCCATCACTCTTTAAACAATCTTATTCTAGCATCAAGAAACTAAACATAGAACGCACTTTGATGATTTGTTTCACTCACTAGCATAAACATGAAGAATTTTCTTGAAGCGAGATACCGAATAGAATAATTTTGACAGATGAAAACGATGTATTTAATTTTTTCTAGAATCGCACTTTTAAAATAATATCACCATGGACTCGAGAAAAATATTAATAGCTTTTATGTCACCCAGGCATGATTTGCGCGTTTCATCAGCGCCTTTTTAGCTCTGAAAGTAACCGTTTAGTCAACAGGTGGAGTGACAGCGAATGCGCATTGCGTACATTGGGATAAAATTATAATCATAGTCATACCTCACACATGCGCGTTCGCGATTGCCCATGCACATTTATGGCCGCGTCAACCTAACATTAAATGTCAGACGTGAGAAACTCGCAACTCATACATTTCTTACTTAAAATATCGTGTGCACCAAGAAGGTAAACTTCTTTGTACTCTCGCGTGTTTGCAAAACTCACGCTCGAGTAAACGCACTGAGTTTGCCTCCTAGGTACACAATATATTATAAGGAAATTCTTCATTATATCAGCGTTTGAAATTGATAAGGAATGGTCAAAAACTTCAAAACGGAACCCCCTGCCTCCAGTTTTTTCCTCTTGGTCATTTTTTACCTTAAGAATCTCTGAAACCTAAATTAATTAGAGCAATAGAAATTTTCTGTATTTTCTCTCAAAAATTATAATTAATGAATGACGAGAAAATCAGCGTATATAAAGTCAGTTTTTTATTATTACATCATGAGGCTTGATTCACAATTTTAAATTAAATACACTTTAAGTCAAATAATTTATTGAACTTACGTAACTACGATGTTCGTTTGCATTTTAATAATCGATATCAAGTGAGAAAATGTCAATTTTTATTGTTCTGCTGGTACAGTAATCTACTGGAGCAGTAGAACAACAACAAAATTGACATATTCCCAATTATAACTCACCTGTTCCAGAAATTTCAATATGTTTCTACTCAACATCAAGATTTGCTTTGAACCGTGTGGATAAAGACGACGATGTTCCATCACAAGCTAAACAAGATGCTATTTCTTTTCTTCATGTGTTTCAATAACTGTCGGTACTATGCCATGAAGGCTACTCCACGTTCTTCAACATCTTTCACTGCATGTCAATTGTTCACAACCTGTAGTTCGTGAAGAAAATCTTTTCTTTCTTTCCAAGCCGATCGATCGGTGTTAAAAAATTTAGCGAAAATGTCGAAGCGCTCGAAGAAGGATAGGGAACAGCAGCTGCATTTGAAGTCCTAAAATTTTAGAATTACATTCGGCCGAATTCATTGATATTGTTTGAAGATTAATACTGCTGGGCCACTAGACAAACCAATACATGTTTCAAAGACACCTTTTATGCTAACTTCCGGTACGTGATATCTACAGGAAAAATACTCCAGATTTCTTCCCAGAAATTATTCTAACTTTATGCAAGCTGCATTTAGGCCACTAATATTTGATGCATTAGAACCACTGCACATTGCTTGTATACGTCCAAAAAGATAGCAGTCGACTAAAGGGTCAAAAATTGCTAAAGCTTGCGCTGCACGAGAACCTATTTTTGGCACAGAAAGTCTATTGAGGCGCTCCTTCGTATTCGAGTCAGGAAGCAATTTCCCATCCCAGTGATATTTGTGCGTATTATATTTTAACGTTCTTTCACTGTTGATCAATAGTTTCTCGATTTACCTTCAACTGAGACACATCGTCACGAAGATGTTTAGCAACAGAAGTTCTGCATCTTTTTCATCATAGTTATAGGACCTTATATAGTGAAAGCCACGAGCGAATTCCTTATTAGTGTGGCTCTTAAAAATCAAAAGTCAAATTTTTCAAGAAGGTACCCACCTATCCAATTTTTTCCTCCTGCAGAGTCCCAAAATACGATTTTTCGTCTTTCTGTGTATGATTTTAATTTTTTTTTCCTAATTTTAGAAAATATTTTCAACTTATAAAGTTAGTTATTAAGTATGCAATGTATATTATTATAAAAATAGTTTCAAAAATATCTCAAAATATTTATAAAATCAAGATGAAACACTTAAAATTCTTATTTTGTCTCCCTATTATATCTTCTTATTTATAGAGTTTATTAAAATATTCTGTTGGAAGAATGAAGGTATGCTTTCATGAAAATATTATTATGTTTTTTTATATCAATTTAATGAGAAATGCAACAATTTTATCCTTTATTTATTTCTATTGAAATGTACTTGACTGATTTTTACCAGCCAAGCGCATAAACGAAACGTTTTTGGGTGATGATGACTTTTTCCCTGAGAGACGTTGCGTCGACGAGCCGTCTCCACCTATTCAAAAATCTATGAATTGTCATGATTCCCATTAACGAGATAAGTCGCCATTTGCGTTAATAAAAACACAACTTACCATTAGCGTTATTTATTCGTTTGCTTTCTTATTGTCTTCAATAATAATGCACATGATAATTCAAAAACATCAAAAATGAAGTTTCATTCTTATTGACGATAGTAAAGAATAAGGTGAATTTTAACCCTATTGTAGTGAGTTGCGTTACTAGAATTGAAATAGTAGTATTACATAAGAATCACCAATGCATGCAAGTAAACAAGTAAGGAAGTATCAATATGTGTTGTTTTAATTGAAAATTCCAGCGTTCAATGTGATACCGAGCTGCTAGGCTCTCTTTAATAACAAATTAATGCTTTAATCAGGAAACTTCGCAAGCCAACTCCCTCGTATTTTCGCGTCAAGTCCTAGGGCTGCCTCGCTCCGCAACAATATTATCACTAAGAGAGCACCCTCTCTTGTTCCGAAAGCTCTCCGTAGCTTGGCTAACGATATGAGAGAGTATCATTCATCGCCGACTTATATTACCCCAACTTTCTAACTAATTTTATTAAAACGTCAGCACTTTATCTCCTTTTCTCAAATGACTCTTTCAACTCTTTCACCGACAATTTCGACGCAAAAAATTGGCATTATATCGTAGAAATATTCTTGCTCACTTTTCCCTTTCGTTCGCGTCATCTGTATTCTATTTCCACTTTCCTCGTCCCTACAATTTTTCAGAGCAAGTAAAATTTGCTAGTAGCAAATGCCTTTGAGCACGTGTATCACACGCTATTTTTCGCAAGAACGGCCCAAGACAAATATTTAGACCTTTTTGCCACTTTTCCACCAAATTTCCGATCCTGTATGGTGGTTTTCAGACAAATTCGCATATAATTTTCTAAAAAGAATTTTGAAGAATATTTTTATTTTGATGGTGTGCAAAGTTACTTATTTCCGAAATGCGTATGCGCGTAAATTGCGTCGATTCGCAAATATATGTGTTTCAAAGTGCGCATGCGCCATTATTTTCCGCGTTCAGTCTGCTTGATTGAAGCACTTTGCATATCATTTAGAGGTATGAAATTCCTCACCTTTGAGGTAAGTGTTGCAAAAAGACTATTTTCCGTCATACACGCTAGAGGAAAAATCCTCTATGGAAAATTTAATTTTCTACGTTCACCGTTGGACAGCATAAATATTAATAAACTTGTAATTGATGAAATTCGCACAAAAAAATAGTTGAAAAGTCATATATACGCCACGACATCTCGCAAACGATTCGCAGAAATTATAAAATTTTCAGAAAATATTCTAATAATATATGATAATTTTTCGAGTACAGCAAAAATTCTGTTTTTAAAATGTACACGAGTATTTACACAGGACGGCAGTATTGTATGAATGAGTTATCACTCTGCTACTTGATAGCAGAAAGCGTGAATAAATTTTGAGTCAAATCCTTAATTAAGATTTTCTTATCTGATAATATATTGGTTCAAAGTTATGCGCAATGGTGAACTACAATGATGCACCGTTGTTTGGGATCCTTCATTTAGTCACACGACTGTGAGCATCCCGGGTGGAAATTTTGGTCGGGGGCTGGCCAGTAACCGGCTGGAGAGCCCGGCTTTAAGCCGGGAGCTGGCCAGGGAGCCCCACTTCAAGTCGAGACGCGGATGACCTTACGCGGCAGACGGGACAGTTAGAGATGAAGGTTTCACCTCTGGATACTTTTTTAGAACTACCAATCTTTGTGAAATGTTATAAGGAAGAGTTTTGACGGACCAGATGAAGTGCTCTCAGAAGAACAGTCTTTTGCATTCGGGTCACGATGGTCTCAGCCTGACGCTGGCAAGCCGAGATTTCTTTGAGTTGGCTAAGAAATGAAGGTTTCATACAGCCGATTATGAAAAATAAAAGATGTACTTTGTAGCTTTGGTATAGCCTGCTCAGTTCGAAAAGAACTGCTTGCTGTTTCGTCCGTTCTTCCTCTTTTGTCGTCATATTACCATCAGCTGGTGCCGAGAATTCAATCACGTAAATGATTTTCGTCTTCAGATCTTGGAGGATAATATCAGGCTTTGTAGCACTGATACGTTGAGTGGTGGAAAATGAGAAAATCTAGTAGATCTTACACTGATCATTCTCCACAACGGACTCAAGTTCCCCCTGGGCGTATGGCAAGACGGGCAATAGAAGAACGCCATAGAAGTGCCTAAAATGGTAATATAACACTTTTAGAGCCGCATTGCGTCTCTCTATGTACCCGTAACGTGCATACTTTGAGCATCCACTGAGAACATGTCCTACAGGTACATTCATTATGCGCTCGCAGCAATCTAAGATGTCTATAATGCCGTTTTGACAGGCAAAAAGAAAGCCCTCAGTCTCCGATCTCAATCCAACGGACTTGAGAAACATGTTGGACAGACCCATCAATAGTTCTTCTCTACGTATAATGCCGTAGAATTTACCGTGAAGGGGCTTGTCAGCATGTTCTCTTACTAGAAGTGAATGTTCTGCTTCCTGTACACGACTTTTGAGCACCAAAGTCTTGACCAAATTTCCTAAACTCAAACTCCAATGACCTTCCTGCCAACTTATGCCTCGAATCTTTTTGGTTATTTTCAGAACTTGACCTACTCCAACTTTTTGCAACAGGGCTTATGGGTTCGGCTATGTTCTCTTTCTTTTTTGTTCTTCTTTCTTCTGCCTGAGAACTCCTTTGACGCGTTTGTTAATTACGTATTTTTTCATTTGGGATTGCAACATCGTTGCCACGATGTTCTTTGATAGCACTGCTTTTTAAGCATCTATCACTAGTTTGATTTTCTTTCCTGAGCATCTGTCACACTCAAAAAGGGTGCGCTCTGCATCATTCCTTTATGTTGGGAAGCAATCAGAATCAGAAATTCCTTTTGTTTTTCTATAATATAGGGAGGTGTTAAAGTGTCCATGTCGAGATAAGAATTGAGTGAGGTGAAAATTAACGTTCCCATGCTTCCTCTCGATCCAGGAAATCTATGCCTCGTACATCATCTTTCTTTTTGTTGGTAGTAAATCTACGGGAATAGTTCCCGGGATGGTTTGCACCAATGAACAAGGTACCGTTCGCTACATACTTGTCAGTCTAAATCCACCTTTTTTCAGACTGCTGCAAGCCTCTTTCGATGTTTATCGACACTGAGTGTATTCCCGCACATCTCGGCTGCATAGAGCATCATTGATTGGTCGAGAAACAAATTATCCTCCGTTTCCAGCTCCTTGCTCGCGCTGTATTCAGCATGATCCTTAACAGCATGGCTATAAAGATTTCAACTTTGTCGGAGGCTTGGGAAATCTCAGATAGAAAAGTGAGTTTCTTGTCAAACATCATCCTGAGATATTTCATCGTTTGTAAGGCCTCAATATTGTAATCAGTAATCTATAATTTGTAAATTGACTCTGGTGAGTACGGTCTACAATTATCACTTTTTTTTCTTCCTTGCGAATTCTGGTCCATATTTTTAGAGCCGATCTTAGAGCGCTTCTCAGAGTTTAAGCTGTTGTTCTCTCACTATCTTCAGCTCCATCCTAACGAAGGCAATAACAGTAGAAAAGTTTTATGTAATAAAGCCTTTTATCCAAAAAGTAAAATTAGGCAGGGGTTCCTGTACAGAAACACTCATGGGGTCCTTTATAGAAAGCCGTCGCAAAAACTCATGTAACTTACAGCTATAAAGTTGCTTTCCTTCAATTTCCTTGAAGGTCGAACTTACTATCAAAAGAGCTAAGCCACTAGCGAACCCTTGCGGATTAGTTCCTATGCAAGCTTACATATAGGTTCCTGAACAAGTTCCTGCACATGAACCCACGTTTAAAATAATGTTGTGAATGAACCTATACAGGATCATTCTAAGGTTAGCTTACATACAGGTTCCTTTGCAGGATCATGTACAGTTTCCTTCGCCAAATTTCTGTAAAGGAACAGTAAAGATTACCTGTACAGGTTCGTGTGCAGGTCCGTGTCCAGAAACATGTCCAGGATCCTCCGAGGTTCCTGTACAGAAATTTTCAGCTATTATTCAAGTAGTTGGTTCCCAAGGTGCACCACTGACAGGTACAGCAAAGTAATCAACTTGTGGGGATCCTACTTTTGTTATCCTCAAGGATCCCATCCCATCTCTTCTCTTCTCATCTCATCCCATCCGATCCCGTCAGTTATGTATTTACCCTAACAATCACTTTACTACATGCATATATTGGTTTTATATTTATTTTTATATTCATCTCCAACTTCTTCAGTCTCATTACATATATTCATCAACTCGCTCAGCCTTTCAGCCAAATACTCGTCATCGCTTTTAAGCATTCTAGCACAGGGGTGACACCATCCATACCAGGAGCCTTACCATTTTTTATGTTCCTCATTATATTCCTAATTTCAGAGATACTGATTCTTTCAAACAGGTTTTCCAACGTATCGTTTTCTATGTGGCAGCTGTTCTGCTCTATAGATTTAACTCTGAATTATTCCTTGAAAAAGTATCTCTAAACGTCTTTTTCTCCGTCAGTATCATATACTATTTCTACCGTGATATTCCTGATGTCAACTCACTCTATACCACTACTTTCTTTCTGTTTGCTCTTGACCCATTTCCAATATGATTTATCACTTCCTCAAAAATCGTTTTGAATTTTGTTATCTTCTGTGGCTTTGATTACTACCTTGCTTTCTTAAACCAGTATTTTTAAATTTCTGTTCTAATCCTTACGGTCGTTTTCTAGTCTAATTATCTCATTTCCCAGGCCTGTAATATTTAGCTTTCTTAGGTACTGCTTCTCGTTAACGTCCACGCAAATTTCATGATTCCACCAAGTATAACCGGTCGCTCTTCCTGCAACCACAAAGCCACACACTTTAGTTGCACTCCTAAGAATGATTCCCTCAAACATTGACTATGCGCCCTCTATATCTTTATTGTGTATTAGTGTTTGCCAAATTGTCCTATCTATGTTTTCTTTACCTTATTATGAAATTCTATTCGCACTTCCGGTTTCTGCAATTCTATATCTTGATTTGCGTCTGCTTCGTCTTTTAAGTTATCTTTCTTCTCCATGCTTGACCTACGTTCATTTTCGAAATTATGAGGTAATGATCCTTTTCACATTCAGAACTTCTCATAGCCCTTGAATCTCTCACTAGCCCTTTTAGTCTTTCATCTGCAATAACAAAGTCAATTTTACTGTGTCTCACAGCTGTTATCCAAGTGTACAAGTGTATCATTTTATACCTAACCGAAATATTTGTAAAAATCAAGTCTTTTTCTAAACATAAGCTCACCAATCTCTTCCCATTATTATTCATTTTCGGCTTTCCGAAATGACCTAGCACCCTGTCTGTACCCTTACTTTGGACTCCATCCCACCCATTTATATCTCCTAGTAGAATGATTCTTTCTCCATGATCGCAAGTTTCTGTAGTGTCAGGTAAAGTGTCCCAGAAGGCGTCTTTTACATCACTCGTTTCGCGATCAACTGGAGAGTAGCGCGCTATGATTATTAATCTGCTGATTTTCACTTTCAATCTAACCAGCAACAATCTGGGAGATACAAATTTATGTTCCTTGACATTCTGTTTTGCTCCCTCATTCATAATCAGAGCGACTCCTTGGCTAGCACGTAATTCACTGTCTACTCCTGAGCATAGTTCGAATCTGTTTTTAGGGTTTCGTAGCAGCGGGCAAAAATCTTCATAGTTTCGGACGAGTGTCCGTCCGTCCGTCCTAATTTTTCCGAAAAGCGGAAGTGTAGCCAGGGGAATGTAGACGGAGTAGACAAAGGAAAGTGTGGCAGGCGGAGGTTTGAAAGATTTAATTAGGCTTTAATTTCTTAAGGGTCTGGGTCCTCACACGGACCCTTTCAACTCTTAAGGGTCTGGATCCGAACTCAGACTTTTCAAATTCTTAAGAACCTGTGTCTGGACCTGAATCCTTAAGAATTAGAAATGTCCAGTCCGGACCCTTAAAGAAACCTTTACCATCGGTGCCAAACTAAAGGTTGCCTGAAACTATATTTGAGAAATTGAAAAGGCCGATTTGAGACAGAAGAATGAGCAGTTTTTGTGTAGGAATTGAAATTATCGAGTTGTCTTCAGATATGCGCAAAAGAGTTCTACGGGCACTAAATAAGCGCAGAAGTATTTAAACACGTATGACTGTGCAGTAAAATTCAATCGCAATTTATGATATATATATATATATATACAATATGCATTTAATACGCAATAATCTCAGAGGTACCGACATATGCGCAGTAGACTCACATAGCATTTACATCTGCGCAGTAGAGTTTCATGTAACTTATGGATGCGCAGTATAGTTGCACGTCACTTATGGATGCGCAGTGAAGTTAGGGAGTAGTTATATGTGCGCAGTCAAGTTACATAGCACTTAAGGGAGAACAAAACACAAATTTGATGCTAAAATTTAAGCATTCCAAAAAGTGGCTTGAATGTTGAAATTTTTTATTAAATTCGTGGATTTCTATAAAATTCAGTACGAGGGAGGCTTGGAAGTTACAGAACACGTTTTGAAGGGAAAAATTCAAGAATTTGAAAAACTACTTAAATTTTGAAAACTATATTAAATTAGTGGATTTCCATGAATGTCAGTGAGAGAAGGTTTTTTGAGACACAGAATTAAAATTTGTTCTGTGTATTGTTCAAACTTTTTGAATTCCGATCTCAAATTTGTATTCTAATACTTAAGACCCCACATATTACTGACTGATTTTAAGACTCGAAAACCCTTTAATTTTAGGTTGTCGCGGGGCTGTCGCCTGGCAGTGTAGGTGAGAATGTTATCCTTCTAGTCTGGTAATCAAGTTTTTTTATTCAAAAAGAAAACTCGATGTAAGTTTCATGCAAATCAAACAATCTAATAAAATTTTTCTAATTTTAATTCCAATTTTTTAATTTTTAACTTTGACCTGAAATTTGTGTTCTGTGACTCGAAAAACTCCCTCATACTGACTTTCATGAAAATCTACAAGATTAACAACATTTTCATAATAAGAGTCAACGTTTTGAATTTTTTTCATTCAATATTTAATGTTTTATATTTATTGAAAATCCAGAAATATAATGAAATTTTGGGTGGATTTGTTGAATTTTTGAAATTCAATCCGAATTTCGTATTCCGAAACTTAACAAATCCGTTTTTGCCGGCTGTTATGTAATTCTGCAGATTTATTGCATTTTCCTGAAATTTAGTTCGCTTTTATTATTTTCAAATTTTTTTTAAAGTTCTGAAGTACTCAGGAAACTAAATAAATTCGTATTGCTCATTTTTAATAAAATGGAGATAACTGGACTTTCATTGTATAACACTTTTATTCAAAATTCATCTTTTTGAGTAGAAAAATTAATTTTCTTAACTGGAAATTAAACCACCACATCTTTTTCTGAAAACTTATCGTTTTCAGTTGAAATTTAACAATAAATTTGTTGTTGAGAATTATTCTTTTTTTTCGAAAATTCAAGTAAGTGGTTGAAACTCTAGCTACTTTCATAAAAATGCATTTTTCCAATTTGAAGATTCACCACTCCAGTTGAAAATTCATCTTTTTGGTTCAAAATTAGTTTTTTGTTTGGTTCAAATTAAATTTTTTAAGTAAAAATTTGTTTTCTAGCATAGAATTGATCTAATTGGTGGCGAATTCATATTTTTGGTTAAAAATGTAATTTTTTGGTTGGAAATTTAACAACCTGATTAAAAAGTCACGCTTTTTACTTAAATATTCGTCTTTTTTGGCTAAAATATTAACTATCACATGTTTTTTAACAGAATTTCACTTAATTAGAAATTTCAAGAACAGAGAATTAAAATTAGAATTTTCTAAAAAATTGTATAACGTTATTTAAAAGTACAGTCAAGAATTACAGTTTTTCTTTTCATTTTGAAAGTCTAAGCTAATTTGAAAATGAACTATTTTGTTGAAAACTCGTTTTTTCTTTGGCTGGAAATTAAATTTTTTGACTGAAAATTTAACTATTTCAGTTGAATTTTCGACTATTATTATAGTTAAAGATTCATAATTTTAGTTAAAGATTCATCACTTTGTTTGAAAATGTAACTTTTTTCTGAAAATTAGTTTTTCTGTTGTTGAATTTCTATAAAGATGAAAATGTAATTATTCCAATTCATAATTTTAGTAGAAAATTCGTCTCTTTGGTTGAACAATAATTTTGTTAACGAAAAATTAATTATTCATATTTTGGCCAAAGATTCATCAAAGTTCAGTTTGGAAGATTTGAAAAAATAACAAATGTTAAGCAAGATATACCTAAACAATTATTAATTATTATTATTGATAATTAATCATTTAAATAATTATTTAATCATTATTAACAATTATTTTACAAATTTAAGCGGCTAAATTTCTAAACGACAAAAATATTGAAAATTATTCAATAACAAAACTAATTTGAATACTTTATTTCGTGACTCTCAAAAAACACTTTTAATAATACAAATTAAAAATGTAAAAGCTTGAGCTATTCAAATTTTCACTAATAATTAATTCCTGAATTTTAAACGAATATTTAAACGAAAACCGAATACATTTGTAGTTTGTTAACATGGTATAATTTCTATTCTAAGTTTTTATGTTTCACCATTATTTAGTTATAAACGATTTAAATTTTAAATATTTTAATTTTGAACAATTTAGATTTGAAATGACGAGATGTTAAACGTTTGAATTCCGAATACAAATTTTTCCAATTGCAGTTATTTTAAATAACCATGAATTTAATTTGGATAATGCAAATATACGATTAATGATAAAAAAATGAGACCAAAGTTAATGTCGCAAAAAGAGCTATAAATTTATAACTCATCATTTTTTGATAGCATGCGTAGTTTTTGTTTTAATCGTGGAAAATAAAAAAAAATAAAGTAAGTAAAATGAAAATTAAAAAAATATACATATTTGGCTGAGTACCCTTTTCGTTTGGTTTTTTTTTTCTTTTATTGTCCTTAATAATAACTTCATGTGATTTGTTGAATATTCGTTCTTTTTGGTAGAAAATTAATCTTCTTGGTTAAACATTCATATTTTTCCTTGAAAATTCAACAGTTTATTTTAAATTTGTTTTCCCTGTTGACTGAAAATTATTTTTTAATTGAAAACTCAACAGCTTTTCTTAAACATTTGTCTTTTTTGATTGAATTCAACTACTTTTTATTCACCATTAAACTCTTTTTTGATTGAAATCACAATGATATTGCACAGTTTGTTGAAAATTCATCTTTTTTTGTTAAAAATTCAACTCCTAGGTTAAAAGTTTTCGTTGAAAATTAATTTTTTTCGTTGAAGATTCATCCTTTCAATTAAAAATTTATCAATGAAATTTTAACTACATTGTTGAATATCAATTATTCTATCTAAAAATTCAACTATTCCAGTTGAAAATTGAACTATTTTGTTAAAAATTCATTTTTGTTGTTGTTAGAAGCTACTTTTTTAAAACAGAAAATTTAAATATTCTATTTTTTGTTAAAAGTGTATCTTCTTGGATAAAAATTCAACTATTTGGTTGATAATTGATCTCTTTTATTTAAAAATTGAACTATTTGGTGGAAAATTTGTGTAACCTTTTGATGAAAAATTTCACTATTGCAGTTAAAGACTCATTATTTTGGTTGAAAATTCATCACATTGTTGAAAATGGAACTGTTCGGTTCAAAATCCGTTTTCACGTTGCTAAAAATTAATTTGTTTGACTTAACATTTAACTATTCAATTTTTTTTTGAAAATTCATCTCATTTTTTGTAAAATTCAACTATTGGTTAAAAATTTATCATTCTCATTTGTATTTTTCCATAGCAAATTAATCTTCATGGTTGAATCTTTTTGGTTGAAAATTCAATCATTCCAGTTGAAGATTCATCATTTTATTTAAAAATTCATTACTTTGATCGAAAATTGAACTATTTTGTTGAAAATCCGTTTTTTTATTGAAAATTAATTTATTTTACTTAGAGTTCAACTACTATATAACAATAACATAATAACTTATTATTGTGATAATTTGTAGTCAACATTTTTTGTAAATTATTTATAAATCGAGTTGTTTGTCAAACTGTTTCATAATTGGGACATGTTTCATGATAGGTAACTTTACTCATGTGAATCCCCTATCACAGTATGCTAGTCGTAAACCTGACCTGCTTTAGCGGGACAGAGTGGGGATGAGCGTAACTAGCTCTTGGAGTACTAACCTTGTAGTATGAGAAGGAAAGAGGCGAAACACTTGCTTTCTTCTCCTTCTCCAGTTCCAGGTCAAGGCCGTAGCCAGCAGAAGGCGAGCGATCAAAAGGTTTTGGCCCCTTTTAAATTCTAAAAACATGTGCATAATCCCCTCCCGAAAAATTTTCCTGGCTACGACCTTGCTCCAGGTTTGGGCCACTGCTTCGCTTATCCCCACTCCGTCTCCACGAGGTCAGCTGTGCTGCCAACAGACCGCGACTTTTCCAACTGCGCAGGCGTCGCGTGAAGAAGAAGTGATGGAGAGAACATCAGTTTTCTTCCTTACTTGACCATTGCGTGACACCTTCGCAGTTGAAAAACCGGTCCGTTAGCACCACTGATGGTCAGTTTGAGCCTGCTAGAGTAGGGCTCTCCAGAAGGCACTCATTGACTGCAAAGACTGCCAGTGGCAGTGAACAGTGATCTGAACAATGAGCCGTAACGAGCCGTGACCGTAACAACCTTAACCCTTCCCAGGATTCCTGGAAACTAAAGAAAAAAATGGCTAAAAAAGTTCCTGGCATTCAACATCTCCTGAAAGTGGTGAACCCTGGTGTAGAGTATGTTGTGTCAGGATAGTCACGAAAAAAAAGTGAAAATCTGTCAACTCGTCAAACCCTACTCATGCCGCCTTCGATATGATAGAGCTCGAGGTGTTGGGCAGTGGTGCTAACGGACTGTGACTTCTTCAACTGCGCAGGCGTCGCGCAGTGGTGGAGGAAGGAAGAAAACTGATGTTCTCTTTGTCACTCCTTCTTTATGAGACGCCTGCGCAGTTGAAAAAGTCGCGGTCTGTTAGCACAACTGGTGGTGGGAGCACCAAGACTCGAGCTCTGAAAAGAACTCGAAGAAAGGGAACAAAAGTGGGGAAAAGGTGTGGAAGGGTAAGTAGTGGAAGTGGTCTGTACCCATCTCTGGTGTAAGTGCATTTCATTTTAGGCCGCTGATTGGCTAGCCTTCCGTAATGAGGACAATATCACGCATTTGACTATCGCGTTCCGAAGAAATGTGTATACATAGGTTTGTTTTTCGCTGATAAAATTTTTTCCGTGGGTGGTTAGGTATGTGGCTTTGAATGGTATATAAGTAGCTGCTGAAGATGAGGAAGAACAGTCATTTTTCGATTAAAATGAAGTTTCCAATTTTCGTCTTTTTAGTTTTTCTCTGTGTGGCTCTTGCCATTGCAGACAAGGAACCTCCTTTAGCAAAATGCGTTTCGGCCTGTAAGTAGAGAAACGATTCCAAAATATTCTAAATATAAAAATTTTTAAACCTCAATTCCTCAAATGCTTTGAAAAATAATTGCGCATTCTGTATTAGAATTTGAAAAATCGTATTTTCTATCTTAATTATGATTAATTAGATTATTCAAATTTCGCGCGTAAATGTATCGCTTGAAATTGGAAAGAGCGCTAAATTTAAATGATAACAGAAGTCAAAGTAATAGAAAACAAATTATTCGCATTAAACAGTGCTTCATTCAGGGTCGCTAAAATATTCAAATTTCTAAATTCTTGCAGGTTTAAAATTAACTATACAGCTAGAAGATTAATAATTTTAATGCAAAAGAAATTTGTTTCTGAATATATTTTCAATAAAGTACATGAATTATTAATAGTTTTTTTTCAAACAAAAAATTTTTTTAACTGGAAATCGAAGCATTAAATTTTCAGTTGAAACAATCAATTTTTAACAAAAAAAATTAATTCTCAACGAAAAAATTTAATTTGAAACCCAAAAGATGAGTTTTCTACCAAAAATGATACTGATTCAATAAAATATATAAATTTTCAACTAGAAAAGATAAATTGACAAACCAAGAATAGAATAGGTCAATTTTCAGTTGGAAAAGTAAATTTTAAGCCAAAAAAACAAGTTTTCAGCAAAATAATTAATTTTAAACGAAAAATATAAATTTTCAAGGTGAATTTTGTATCAACAAAAAAAAAAAGAAATTTTCAACTAAATAGTTGCTTTTTTCAAACAAATAATTGAATTCTCAAGAAAAAAGGAATAGTTAAATTTTCTGCTGAACAGATATTTTTTTAAAGAAGAAGATTACATTTCCATCAAAAAAGGTAAATTTTCACAAAAAATGGAATAGTAAAAGTCAATTTTGAACTAGAATGATGAATCTTCAAGTGAAAAAAAAAAAAATTTTCAATCAAATACACAAATTCTAAACTGAAAAGATAACTTTTCTACCAAAGAAATGAATTTTCATCCAAAAAGATTAACTTTCAAGTAAATAAAAAAATGAATTTTCTATAAAATAAAGTAATTTTTTCAACAAAATAGTATAATTTTCAACCACCAAGATTAAATTTCGATAAAAAAGGTCAATTCCCGTCAAAAAATCGAATAGTTACATTTTCAGTTTAAAAAATCAATTCTAAACAGGAGAAAACTAATTTTCAACTAATAAGATTAATTTTCTCCCAGAATAGATGAATTCTTTAAAAAGTAA
This sequence comes from Andricus grossulariae, assembly GCA_011634705.1. Lineage (NCBI taxonomy): Eukaryota > Metazoa > Arthropoda > Insecta > Hymenoptera > Cynipidae > Andricus > Andricus grossulariae. Next base: position 28,359,735 of record JAABKJ010007545.1, on the reverse strand, counting down.
ATGAATTTTTAAACAAATATTTGAATTTTTAAAAGAATTTTTAATCGAAAAGATAAATTAGTCACCCAGAAGATTAAATATTCTGACCAAAAACTCATACAGTTAGTAATATAAAATAAATCGTTTAAGGAATTTTAATTTTTTTAAACATATAAAAGTATTTTTAGAAAACCTTGTAGTACCTACCAATATTCCAATATCACGAAAAATGAAAAAATTCAATATTTAAACAAATTAAAGTTTTATAAAAAAAAATGATTTGTTTGAAAAATAACTAGGATTATTAGAAAACAAAGTAGTACTTAAAAATATTGAATTCAATCGAAAATTTGGTGAGATAAAATGTTTTTTTTCTTCAGATTTTTCATTGAAAATTAAAATTTAACCTAATGAAAAAAATGTTTACAAGAAAGTACTATTCTTAATAGCACGTTAAGAACAATTTGAAAATAATTAAAAAAATGGAACGCTTTTATAAAATTCCAAATCCTATTCAAATATTGTTTCAAATATGAAATATTCAATTTTCAACCCATTTAGTTAAAACAAATTTTAATAAGGTAAGGCATTTTTTGAATTTTCATCAATATTTTACTTTTTATTCAAAATGAGCAATCATAAATGAATTATTAAAAACTAAACAATTTTAAACTTAATTTTTTGAAATAGAAAACCTCATTTAATCGCTGATATTTTAGAATGTAAAATTTAAAATGTGTACGCTACAATTTTAATTGTTCTATTCACCAAATTTTTAATAGTAAATTGAAATTATTGCAGTTTGATTTGGAAAATAATCAAGCAAGTTTCAAATATATTCCTAAGTTTTGAAAAGATTCAAAAATAATTTGAAACGTGAAAATATTTCAAAAAATTTAAAACACAATGTATATTTTTGAAGATATCGAACAATTTATAAGTTTTTAAAGTATTTTGAAAGGTTTCAAATTAATGAAAAATGTATATAAAAATTCCTAGAAAAACTAACAATAATTTTTTTTCTGAAGAATCAATTTGAAAAGAATATTAAATAGGATTTCCAAAAATTTCAAAAAAGAATCTGCATGATTTTAAGGTAATTTTTCTAATTTTACAAGATTTTCCAAACTTTTCTGGAAAAGTTCGAGTTCCAAGATAATTAAGTTATTACTAGATTCCTGGAAAAGTTTTAAATAATTTTTTCAAACAAATTTTTAAGAAAATATTTAAAAACAAATTTTAATGCATAAATTAATTCTTTAGCTTAAAATTGCTCAAAATGACATAATTTCTAAATTTATACATTATTCTTCAGTTCTTAGGATTGAAAATGATAGGGTGGACTTTTTATTTTATTTTTTTATATTTTAACTGTACAATGTATAAAAGTTAAAAACTGAAATTTCGCAGCTTAACTGCTTTGAATACAAAAATTTTCAATTGAAATTAACATTTTTGAAAGCTTTAATTTGAAAAGTTCAAAATTCAAAAATGTTCCACTTTTATTGTTTTAATTTGCGGTTTAGTTTTTATGACTTTAAATGAAAAAAAATGTTCAATCAATTGCTATATTTTTGAAAAAAACTTCAAATGTAAGTTTTTTAATAAAGATTATTTATTATTTTTTTCGAATATGCTACCATTCCTTAAAAATTTAAACATAGAAGTTTTTTTGTAATAACGATTATTTACACATCCTAATTTAAAACTACAATAAAATATAACAATATACAAAAAAAAGATCGTCTTAATAATATAAAAAAGTTGAATTTTCCTGTAATTTTTGTTGCAATTTATAGAATTTATTTGTAGATTCCTGTGAAAATAGTTTTACTTTTCTGTACTTTATGGTAAAAATTCTTCCACCGGGCTAGATTTGAAAATTGAACTATTTTTGTATAAAACTCAAATATTTGGCTAAAAATTAAACTATACATTTCAAAATTTAACTATTTTTTAGAAAAATTATGTTTTGAAAAGAAATCATATATTCGGGTTGAAAATTCACCCGTTTTATAAAAATTTTCTCCTTTAGCTCTAAAATTCAACAGTTTGGTTGTAACTTAACTTTCGGACTCAAGATTCATATTTTTAATTCAAAATTTAACTATTTTGATAGAAAATTCAACTATTTAGTTGAAAATTAAAGTATTCTTTTTTAAATTCAACTACTTGATAGAAAATTACCTTAAAAAAAATTATATTTTCAGTACCCACAGGCTGTCAACCAGGATAACATGATACGATGGAAGGAGAGACAAACTCAAATCCATCCTGAACTGATGGTGGTGGATAATTTACTTTGAATTATAATGTCAATTTTGTGAAAAATAAATGTTTTAAAAAAACTTGAAACAATCATAATTATTTTAGAACGCCCAGAATGCAAAATATTTACTCAAGATTTTGATACATATACCCATAGCTGATTAGACGTATCTGTTTCCAACTCCCGTGAGTTTCATAGTAAATATGACATGGCTCAACCCAATAGTAGTACGACTTCTAAAATTCGTTTTTAAAAACAAAAATTTATTATTTTCAAATGCTTTATGAACGACGAGAATTATTTCCATATAAAAAATATTTTTACCTGAATCTTTGATTCGAACTTAAGAAATTATGTACGAAAAAGTTGGGATATTTTTAAATGAATAGGCCCAATTTTTGCATGGAGTTAACTAAGAATATATTTGCGTTCATTCTCTACTATGATACTTTACAAATTGACAATAATTACTAATTTTTCAAAAATTGTTGATAAACATATTCCGTGTTTGGCTATTCTTCATCGAATAGGCTCAATTTGTTTATGGAGGTAACTAAGAATGTAATTGCGATTACTCTTTGCTATAATAATTTTCAAATTTACAATAATTATTAATTGTTTAAACAATTTTCATAAAAATATTCCGAGTTTGGCTATTCTTCATCGAATAGGCTCAAGTTGTTTACGGATTCACCAAAGATGTAATAATATGTCCAATAACTCTTTGTTACGATACTTTGCAAATTCACAAAAATGATTAATTATTCAAACAATCTTATAGAAAAATTCAGCGTTTGGCCATTTTTCGTTTTAAAATCAAAACTATTTGAAACTTCTGAAGAATTTGATTTATATAAGAAAATATATATAAATAATTCATATCGTTTTATTTTCAAACAATATCTTATCCCCTATACAGCCTACATTTAATTTGTTCAAAAATAAATTAAAGCAAATTGAATTACCTTTAAAACTAGAAAAAATTGATTTTAGCTTTTACAGAACGTCAGTTATACTCTATTATAGCAGGCTCCTTCTTGTAAAACTTTATTATAGATCATATTTTTTACTGAAAACTCATTTTCTATATCACACTCATTTTTTATTTACTTTCTACCATATAGATGAATTTTCAACTTAATCAGAAGAATTTTCCGACCAAAATGAAATAGTTAAATCTTTAGATAAAAAAATTAATTTTTAACATAACAATCAATTTTGAACTAAAAAGTTGAATTTTAAAGCAAGGAAAGAAATCTTTGAAAAAATAGGTTTGTAACCAAAAAAGATAAAATTTTAATCAAGTCCGTTAAAATTTTAACAAAAAAGATACATTCTTCCCTGAGTAACATTATTGTTTCACAAAAAATATTAACTATAAACAAAATACATTAAGTACTCTATTTTTCAACAAAATTGTTGATTTCCTAATCAAAAATATAAATTTTCGACAAAAAGTTCATTTTTCACCAAAAGGCGAGAAAGTGTATGTTTATTTGAAGCTGGGGGCAAAAAGTATTCTTTAAAAAGTAGGAAAAGAGACAACAACATTTCTTGCTTTTCAAATCAAATTAAAAAAAAAATTTATTCAGAGGTAAAAAATATAATTTTTTGATATTTTAACCATAAAAAGATTTTCATTTCAAATCCTACACAGATAAATGGAATCAAAAGATTTGAACTTTCGAAACAATTTTAAAATCAAAAAGTGTTTGATGAAAAATATTATTTCAAAAATATTGCATTTTAAAGTAAAAAACATGAGCTTTCTATATACAAAACAGTCGAATCTTTGACGATTGAATTCAATTTTCCACTGAAAAGATGAATTGTCTAACAAGAAAATTAGTTTTCTTTTAAAAATGACGAATTTTCTAAATAGACAATTAATTTTTAACAAATAGTTGAATTTTTAATCGAGACAATTAATTTTTTACCAAAAAATACGAATGTTCAACCGAATTCTTACATTTTCAGGCTAAAAAATATCAGCTTTCAACCAAAAACGAAACAGTTTTATTTTCATTGACACAATTAATTTTCATCAAAATACAAATTTTCTACCAAACAGTTCAAGTTTCTACTAATAATAAGAGGAAGAATAATCTTCTGATTCCTACCTTCATTCTAGCCCACAACAATCTGGTAGATACAAAATCATAATCTTTGAGATGCTGTCTTGCTTTTTCATTCATAATCAAACCGAACCCTTCACTACCATGTGATTCACTATCTACTTCTGAGCATATTACGAAACCGCCTTTCAACACCCCATTTTAATTCAGAGGAGGAAAAACGTAATTATTAAAAAAAATATTGCTTCTTATAAAGAAACTTTAACTTTTAATAAAGAAAACGAAGTTTTAATAACATATTGAATACTTTAGAACATAATATACGAATTCTAATATATAATATATTTTGAAGTCCACAACATTTTTAAAGCGCACTTTTAATGGGATAGAGTTTTCTTGTAAACCAACGGTCAATAATCATTAATCATATTCCTCGAGTCCTGAACATTCCAAAACCATGCATGATTCATTTTATTCAAAAAATATATTTATTATGTTTTGTTCGCTTACTTCTCAAATTTACATATAACTTTTCTCTGGGGGAATGAAATGTAACATTTGAAAACATGTATTTTTGTGTGTTTAAAGTTTTTCTTATGACAAAGCATATCCACATATGTTCACAGTTTAAACAATTATTCCAGCAAAACATATTTCTATTATTCTAACCTCAAATTCGCCAAGGCTTTAAATCTTGATAATTTTCCCATTCTTCCCCAATTCTTCTTTTATAAATCGCTATGGCGTCAATTAAACAATCATTTCACGTAAGACAAGAATTTAGTATAAAAAGGCATCTTCAGTGATATCCTTACTGGTTCATTGAAAGAACATCGTACTCAATCGTAACGTAGGTCATGATAAGATAACACATGCTATCTTCTGCTTTGTGGCTTTCTCTGCCTTTCATGTAAGTAACCCAATTTTTTTTTTAATTATAAAAATTAAAAATTCATTTAAATATATTTAATATTGAGTATCACCAATTCAAATTTATCATTTACATCTTCATAGTATGGACCATTTATAAATTATGCAACACATTTTTCCAATGTTTCCTTGCGATTTTTCTCCTTTGATTTTGCGGGTAGTTTTCATTTTAAAAAATTGTGAAAAAGCTTCGTTTTTGTGGATAATTTTTTTACAGAATTATGTAAAGAAAAATCAAAATACTAATTGTTTTTGGATATAAGCTCATTATTTACAAATTAATCATGTTCTGTAGGTCTTGAAAATCTTGACAAAAGATACCATCGTATTGAATCGATTAGTAAAATACCTTTTGATGAAATCAGGAAGTTTACAAAAATTCTAGTTCACAACACTTGTTCCACTTTTGGTGGCACCGTATACCCACAAATTAAAGGAACTCCGATGGGTTTTCCTATCTCACCTTTATTCGCAGACACTGTCATGGATGACCTCGAAACTAGTTTTTTTTTTAAGTTAAAAGACCCTTATGTTTGAATTCCACTTTTTTACTTTCGCTAAGTGGATCATACCATTTTATTTGTTAAAAAAGATCACATTGACTTTGTCAATAATACCTTCAATCCATATCATCCAAATCTTCAATTTACCTTTGAATTGGAGAACAAAAATAGTATCAATTTTTTGGATTTAATCCTAATTCGAAAAACCAATATTATTATTACAGATTGGCATCAAAAACCGAATTCGACTGACAGAACCATTTTTATTTTTCAGGTCATCCAATACAAATAAAAAGAAACATTGTATTCAATTTGGTAGATAGGGCTCTGAAATTATCTCATAAGCAATTCCATGCAAATAATATAAAAATTATCACAGAAATCTTACTAAAAAATTATTATCCTTCTGAATATATCAAAAAACAAATTAAAGTCCGTATGAGAAAAATTAAATATGCAACAAACACCAAAGATAAAGATGCTCTTTGCAAACAAAAATTTATTAGACCCCCGATAGTTTGTCTGCCCTGAATAGCAAAAAAATGTTATATATTATTCACAATACTTGGAGAATTCAATGTAGCTACGTTACCTTTACTTAAACCCATGCAAAAACTGTGACGCTTGTTATGTGGGTAAGATGAAGAGACCTCTAAAAACTCGTGTGAATAAAAATTTCAAGTATTTGAGGAAAGAATCTGTTATCAACAAACATCAGAGAGAATTTAACCACCTATTTGACTGGGATAATAAAAAAAAATTGGATTTTGAATCCGCTTATGATAAACGTTTAATTTCTAAGATGATCCATCCTAAAAGTAATCCGAATGTCACAAGAAGAAGAAGATATCCGTTTACTCAATCACAGATACTTTCCGGTACTTAAAAAAAGTTAATTCTCAATTTCTTACCCTGTCATACTGACAGATTCTCTGCACTCGACAGTTGCTCTGCTCTATATATTCAACTTCAAATTATTTCTTGAAAAAGTATCACTAAACTTCTTTTGCTCCGTGAGTATACTATACCATTCCACTTGTGCTATTTCTCATGCCGACTAACTCTGTACTACTACTTCCTTCCTTTTTACTTTTGACCTATCTCCAATATAATTTCTTATTTTCTCAAAATTGTTTTGCATTTTCTCATTTTCTTTCGCTTTCATTTTACCCTCGCTTTCTCTGCCGAGTATTTTTACTTTTCTGTTCTTGTCCCCATAATCCTTTTCTAGACTAATACTCGTCATTGCCAGGACCAATAATATTTAGCTTTCTTAGGTATGCTTGCTTCTTCTATTTCAAGGCTTCGCGAATTCAATCATTCCACCAAGCATCGCTATTCGCTCTTCCTGCAATCACAAAGCCACAGAAGTTAGTTGCAGTCCTAACAATGATTCCCTGAAACATTCTATCCAGGAGTTCATTTATCTTACTTTAAAATTATATTCGCGCTTCCAGGTTTCGTAAATTTTTTATCTTAATTTGCGTTCGCTTCTTCTTTTTAGTTATCTTGCTTCTCCATCCTTTACCATCCTTCTCCATAATTTTTGAAACTAAGAATGATCCGTTTCAAATTCAGAACCCCTCATAACCCTTGAATCTCTGACTAGCTCTCTTATTCCTTCATCTGAAACTACAAAGTCAATCATACTGTGGCTTTCCCCTCTGCACCAGGAGTACAAGTGGATCATTGGATGCCTAACCGAAATATTTGTAATAATAAAGTCTTTTTCTAAGCATAAGCTAACCAATTTGTCCCGGTTATCATTCGTTTTCGGTTCTCCGGAATGACATAGCATCCTGTCTGTAACTTTGCGTTGGACTCCAACTGATCCATTTATATCTCCTAATAGAATTATTCTTTCCCCATAATCGCTGTAGTTTCATGTAAAGTAGAAGAAGGCTTCTTTAATTTCACTCATTTCGCGATCAACTGGAGAGTAGCACGCTATGAATATTAATCGGCTGATTTTCACTTTCAATCTAACCAACAACTATCTGGGAGATACAAATTATATTCCTTGACATGGTCTTTTTCTATCTAATTCATAATTAGACCGACTCCTTGACTACAGATAATTCACTATCTACTCCTGACCATAGTTCAAATATGTTTTTGGGGTTTCGTAGTCCTGGGCAGAAACCCTAACAGTTACGGACGAGTGTTCATCCGTCCTACTTTTTCTCCAAGGAGCAAAATTGTAGCAAGGGGAATGTAGGGGAGTCGGCAAAGGCAATTATGGGAGGCAGAGGTTTAAAAGACTTAATTAGCCTCTAATTTTTTGAAGGTCTAGATCCTTACCCGGACACTTTGACCTCTTGAGGGTTCGGGTCCGAACCCAGACTTATCAAATTCTTGAGGGTACGGGTCCAGAACCGAACACTTCAGGTTTTTAAGGATTCGGGTCCGGATCCGCACCCTTGAGAATTAGAAAAGTGCAGTCCGGATCCGGACCCTTCAAGAAACCTTTAAAATCGGCTCCAACATAAAAATTTCCTTGAACTGTATTTGAGAAAGGGTGTAGCCATGTAAGCATGCAAAAAATTTCCTGAAAAGGAGTTGAATTTTGAGTCAGTCATTTGAAAGCATACAATCAGAAAAAAATTTTCAAAAATTTCAAACCGTTAGCATGGTGGTCGTTTTATGCTCTCCTCCTTTAGTAGATTGTGTTGAATGGTGTCTTTGAGTGTATTTTCTTATTGCTTAATCAATTTGTTTGTGTGATCGTATTGTATTAGGACTTATTAAACCTGTTGTCATTCCTTTTGTAAGTTATTCTTATCTGTTATGGAGACAGCTCTGTATACAAGATCATTCAAAGGACGCACTTAATAAGGATTCTCTTGCATCGGTTTAAACATCACTTCAAGGATGCTATCCTAATTCTATTTGAATTAGAATAGTAGAAGTGAGTTTGTGGGGAATTTTTAAATAAAAAAGTTGATAAATGTTTGTGATTTTTGTAACGACTCTGTACTCTACTGGGTGTCCCATTATTCAAGGAACTTTTTATATTTTTGAATTCCTTATGAAAAATGGAGATGAAAATAATAATAGAACTGATGAGGCTTTGTAATTTGCAGGACGTTGTGAATATCAATGGTGCAACTTCACACGGCAACTGAGAGATGAGATTCTTAGAAAATATCTTTTCCTTCAGAATACACGTTGAATTATTTTAACTTCCTTCAAGTATTTCTAATTCTGTGAAATCCAAACGAATTCTTAGAAATAGCTTGTGCTCCTTTGAATTCTTTTGAAGTTTCTTGCAATGCTATTGAAACCTTTACAGTACACCTTAAATTATTTTGCATTTTTCCAAGCCTTCTATATTCTCTGAATTTCAAATTCTCTCAAAACTTTTGAATTCTATGAATTATTTTGTATTCTTTGAATTCTTTTGAAATTCCATAATTTTTTTAAATTCTGTGAATGTTTTCGAAGTTTGTGTATTCTTCTGCACTCTGTGAATTCTTCTAAATTTTCCAAATTTGTCTTAATTCATTGAATTCTTCGGCTATTCTCTGAAATCTTCCGTTCTGGCTGAATTCTTCTCAATTGACTGAATTCTTTTGAATTCTGTAAAATCTTTTAAATTCTCTGAAACCTTCTGAATTCTTTTGTATTCTCTAAATTCTTTTGAAATGCTCTTATTTCTTTTTAATTCTGTGAATTCTTTTGAAGTTTGTGAATTCATTAGCACTTGTGAATTCTTCCGAATTTTGTAAGTGCATTAAAAATATTCAAAAGAAGGAGCTCAAACTACCTCTAGGCGTATTCTAATGATTTCAAGATAATTAAAAAACATTTTAAAAACATTCAGTTATATCGCGAGAATTCGACGATTTCAGATTAGTTTAGAGAGTTCAGAAAATTTCGAAACAATTCAGAGAATTCAGAAGAATTTAGAGAACTGAGGAGAATTCAGAGAATTCCGAAGAATTAACAGATTTCAAAAGAATTCACAGAATTCAAAATAAGTTAGGATAATTCTAAAAAATTTAGATAATACAAAAGAATTCATACAATTTAAAATATGTGAAAGAATTCAAAATAATTCATACAATTTGAAAATTATCAGAGAATTCAGAATAATTCAGGAGAGTTCATAGAATACCAAAGACTTGCAGAAACTCAGATCAATTCATGGTGTTTTGTGAAGATTTCAAGAGAATGAAGAAAAAGAGACTTAAGAATTTTTGTAGAATTCGTGTGAATTCTACAGAATCAAAGATATTCAAAGAAAGTTACAATAATTCAGCGTGTATTCTAATGATTTCAAGATAATTAAATAAACATTTTAAAAATTCAGTGATACCGCGAATTCAACATATTCAAAACAGTTTAGAGAGTTCAGAAAACTTAAAACCAATTCAGAGAATTCAAAGAATTTGGAAGAATTCAGTGTATAGCGGAAGAATTTGTAGAATTAAGGAGAATTCAAAGAATGAGGAAGAATTGAGAAAATTTGGAATAATTCACAGAATGCAAAAGAATTCACAAACTTCAAAAGAATTTACAGAATTAAAAAAAGCATTCACAGAATTAAAAAAAAAATATAGAATTTCAAAATAATTTAGAGAATACAAAAGAACTCAAAACATTTCAAAGAATTTGAAAGAGTTCAGAGAATTCAATGAATTCAGACAATTGAGAAAAATTCAGAAAATTCAGAATAATTCAGAGAACTGAGTAGATTTCAGAGAATACGAAAGTCTTGGAGAAATTCCAAATAATTTATGGTGTACTGTAAAAGTTTCAAGATAATTGCAAAAAACTTCAAAAGAATTCAAAGGAACACAAGTGAATTCTAGAAATTCGTTTGAATTCTACAGAATTAGAAATACTCGAAGGAAGTTGAAATAATTCAACGTGTATTTTAAAGGAAAAGATATTTTCTAAGAATCTCGTCTCTCAGTTACCGTGTGAAGTTGCACGATTGATATTCACACCCTCCTGCAAATTTAAGATTACTCTTTTGCGTACACAGCCTCATCAGTGACACATGGACTGTCGTCCATATAACGCATGCTTCCGATTGGTTAATCTTTAATTGTTAATTACTAATTAATTATTAACTTTATAACAAATTTTTATTATTATTTTCAACTCCATTTTTCATGAGGAATTCAAAAATATAAAAATGTACTCTGACTACTGGGACACCCTGTATTTAATAATGGAGACCTAGTTGTGCTTTATTGCATGCTAAATATAAAATTAAATGTTTGTGGGAAACTTCTTTATTCAAACAAAGTTAGAAAATGTACCTTCTCGTAATGAACTTGCACCAAATTTAAAAATTAGGACTTCGTTGTGCGAGTGAATCTTAATAAAAAATAAATTGTGCTTCCTCGCAACGACTTTGCACCTTATTTAATTATAAGGACCTCGTTGTTCGAGTGAATTCAAATAAATAATTTTTTTCTTTTCGTAACAACCTTGCACCTCATTTAATCACGAGGACCTGGTTGTGCGACAAAGCCTGGGTTTCTCAATGAAAAATTGATGAAGCAGAATCAAAAATTCAGTCACTAAATTTTCATAAATTCATGATTGTGATGTCTCGTAATTACCCTGAACCTTATTTAATCATAAGGACCTTGTTGTGCGATGAAACGCAAAAATAATCATCAAATTATGTATATTTTTCTCGAAAAGATCTTATAAGAAAGATCCATTACAATTCTCTAAATTCATCGTATAAATACGCAATCATCTCTCCCTTGAGTGAATTCACAATTTGTCTTTTTTGTTTTAAAATAATGATTTAAAACTCAGTGGCAATTTTTTTTGTAAGAATTAATCTTACTCAATTGTATTTTATTTAAATTTAAAATTTAGTTATAAAATGTTCAGGGCTAGTTTTAACGTCCTACCAGTATTGGAATCAACTTATATCGTTGTTTGAAATTTACTGGCCAGGAGAAAGTAAACGTAAATTGAACGAATCTCTCAATGAAAATAAATATCATTGAGATATGTTCAAAATGCAACACTACCATTACTAAAAATTAATATAATTTTTGGTAAATTTAAGATCTTTTACTAAAATCAGCCACGGCAGTTATGAATATATTGAGAATATTGATAAATACAAAATCGATCTTCGGTTAGAGAAACTGATAATGTTACAGCCGTATAAAGTCTAGTTTGAAATTTAGTAGAAATAGTTGAGTATGACGTGGATCGAAAAATCTAGTTTCCTTATTTTGACACCTTTTAGGGAAATGGGGATGGTAAAGAGGGTGTGGAAAGAGCTACGACGAATATAAAAGGAAAAAGGATAGTAGAAGAGGGAAAGTTGCAGAGGAAGAAGTAAGAAAGAAGAATAATGAAAGAGCAAAAGGTTAACAAGGGATTGGAAAGGGTGAAATGAAATAAGGGGTGAGGTAGAATGAATAGTAGGTTAAAGAAGTGCAAGAAGAGGGATGAGTAAGGTGTTGATAAAATAGAAGAAATATAACTAGTAAGACTGATGGGGTACGTGTTGTGGGAAGAGGTGAAAAATATAAAGGATAAAAACGGGGCGAAGGAAGAGGTAATTCAGGAAGGGTAACATGTAGAAAATGGGGATTGGAAGAAGTGGATTAAAGAGTTGAGTGGAAGAAGGTTAGAGTAAAAAAGGAAGAGATAAATTGAGAGGAAAAGAGAGGATACGGATGGTAAGAGGAAGGACAAAAGGCTAATGGGACCTCACGAGTGTTAAGGTGATGCGTAACTCGAAGACGTGGAGGCGTAAGGGAGGCGAAAGGAAAGAATATAAAAGGACTGTTGGGGAGAGGTACCTATAGAGTAAAAGTGAAGAAAATCATAGAATGAAATGGGTGAGAAAAGGTGGCGTGTGTGGTTGAGACGACGAAAAATTAGAATATAATAGGTAGGAAGATATTCTAAGGTGTGCTGAAAGGGCGTAATGACGGAGGAAGGGTGAGGTGAAAATTTGAAGTAACAAAGGGAATGAAATGATTGCTAGAGGTGGGTGGTAGGGAGTGCATTTTGGTAGAAGGGGATAAAAGAAATGGGGTGCTATCAGTTAGATAAAAAATCTAGTTTCGTTAATTCCGAAGTAAGAAATATGTTGCGAAATTTCAATCTTATCTGATCGGGGTGGATGGTCCCTTTCGGACAGAGGTTTTCTTTGTGACTGCAGCATCAATTAGCAGCTTATCGTAAGTGAGTCCTTCTAAAGCAATACATAAACGTGCTCTCGGCCATCAATGAACCAATATTCATTGAATGAATTGTGAATCGCTCGAGTGTTTATCGACCAAAAGTATCCGCATATGCTTACCAAACCTTCATCTCAGCCCGTCATTGTTACTCGACTGGAGCTTGTACCTCTGCTCAGTTTGTTCAGCGTTCGAGTTGTGATTGGACTACTCCGCGAACTGTATGGTGTTTGAAAATGGAAATTGAGGCCCCTAGAGTCAATATATTCACAAAGTCAGCGACATTCGTAACTACGATTACTCATTCCCGAACCTGTCACAGGATAAATCTCGCTCTCAAGTTTATTAGACTTTTCATTTTCGAAACTCGTTTATTTCTCTAAGGTGAAGTCAAAAAATGCAACAAGTGTCAGAAATGAGTTATCTCTTTCAGGAGAAGCATTGATTTATGTATAGCGCGACAAGCTCGCCCTTCTCAGAATATTTCTTTAGACTCGATAAAGACACGGTTCTCTCTTCTCTCCTGCTTCACCTCTTTGGATGCGAGCAGCCTTTCTTGCTTCGAAGAAGCTGTTATAACTGCACTCTGATATTTCAGCGACTATACAAAATAGAAATTTCCTTATTCAAGTTTCGAGACGAAGCGAAATTTAATAGCAACATTCACTTACCCTCTTAAGCACCCGTCGGCGCCGTTCAGACTCCGAAGCAACTTTTACGACTAGGCGGAATCAGAAGTAAAAATAGAGTAGAAAAAAAGAATAATAATTGCCCTGCTATAGAAATTTCTCCATTTAGTATTTTACATTAAAAATTCGTTACGAGCATAATTAAGGTTTAGGTTCTATTCCAAGCTTTCATAGTTCTTTAATGATAGTAATGAATTAAATATTTGTTATAGCTTTAGTCTCTGAACTATTCAAACTATTCTCATGCTTTTATAAGATCGTTCAATATTTACATAAACTTTATTTGCCAAAGCGCATTATGCTTGAATCTACAAAGCAATTAAGGGAAGCGTGAGTATGAAAGGCGTGAAACATTTATGTAGAACCTACATACCATACAAGAGTGTTTACATAGAGAAAAGCTTGGGCTGTTTCAAACTCGTTCAATTCACTTTATAGCGCTAGAGGTGTAAAACGAAGCGGAAGAAATAAGTTTAGATGGCAGGACGCGTAAATTGCATGATGCTTTACTGTTTTTTTTTAACGACGAGCTACTCACTCTCTGTGATGAATAATTACAAAGAATACGTGACTTATAATTGAATTCTTGGTATACAACGGCTTTCTCACTTTCATTCCCTCTAAAACGGAAGATAAATTTTGTTGAAATAGGAAGAGGAAAAAACGTAAATACCACAATTAAGACAAAAGGACGGTTTGTTTAGGAGAAATAAATGTTGATTTTTTTTTTACTTCAATTCGTGCTCAGCTCGTCATTTTTCAAAATTTGTCAATGAGGAGTTTTTGAGTTGAAATTAAATAGTTTTTGCTTGCTAAAAAGTGATTTAATAAACATGTGGTGATTTTTTAATCAACATTCAATTAAATAGTATACCTCTCAGAAATCAAAAGAGAAAAAAAAGAGAAACAAGATCAGACAGGAGTGACATGTACGAAAAACAGGTAAAAACAAAATAAAAGTTGAAGTAATTTTTCTATTCGAATAAGGAGTTATTACTGCTGCATTTGGTTCCAATAAATAAATTGTAAGAAAATTTCTACTTATTTTATCTTACACTTCTAAAATTTTATTGGAATTCTTTCACATAAAATAATAATAGAAACTGTAATTAATTACGGTTTTCAGATTTTAAGTAATGTTATTGAATTAAGCAATGCATAAAGAAAACAGTTTGCAAAATTAAACAGAATCTTCTAGCTGTTGAATGCTTAAAACGATTAAATTGAATAGTTTTTGTAAAAATTAATTACGAATCGAATGAAATTTATAAATGCTTCAGAAACTTACTTTTGGTGAATTCTTATTTACTAAGAAAAATATCGTCATGTAAGCAGAAACTTAATAGTGAAACACCGCACCGCACCGTGGCACAGTGCGGCAAAAAAGTACACGTGGAATGAACTACAACAGCTTAAATAGAACAAGCAACCGTTGCTAAGATCAAATGATTTAATTTCTTTTAAGACATTCAAATCGATCAAAGAAGATCTGAAAACAGATTTACAACTATATAAGAATAATTTCCAGTTAGTTAGAATAATTTGAATTTTTTTATTTTTATAAACAAATTAATAAAGAAAAATCATTATTCGGGATTGGCAATGTTTATCTCATTGAAATTAATACATTTTGTATTAAATCTGAGAGAAATGAATTTTCCAGTACTATTAATTGGGAACAGAAGTTTTTTGGTAATTGTTCAAACAATTGTTATAAACAAATTCACAGTTTGGCTACTTTTCAATGAAAAGGCTCAATTTTTGTTTACGGAATCAACTAGGTATGTCTTTCCGATGACTTTTTACTGTGATACTTTGAAAATTGACAACAATTATTTATTATTCGAACGATTTGTATAAACAAATTCATAGTTTGGCGATTTTTCAATAACTGCTTGTTAATGATACCTCAGTTCCTTGGATTGAAAAACAATCGAAGTTGTCAATCGGCAAAAAATGGACACAAAATGCATATGTATATGACATTTATTTGAATGAGTGCAACAAGTCTTCATGCATCTTGATTGGAAATGATTTTCTTGTATGTAATGTAATCGACACGAAATGCATTTGTTTATAACAATTGTTTGAATAATGAATCATTGTTGTCAATTTGCAATGAATCATAGCAGAGTCAGCGGAAAGGCATTCTTAGTTGATTCCGTATACTCAAATTGAGCCCATTCATTGCAACTGTCAATTTTTTCATAAAATTGTTTTCAATAATGAATAATTGTTGTTAATTTGCAAAGCATAATTGCAAAGAGTCCTCGCAAAGACATCGCTAGTTAACGCCGTAAACAAAAATTGAGCCTATTCATTGAAAAGTCTCCAAACTGCGAATTGCCAATCCCAAAAATTGACTTTTCTTCATTAATTTGTTTATAACACAAAAAATATTTTCTTTCATTATTCTAGTCACTGGAAATTATTCCCATATATTTCTCATACTGTTTCAAGATCTTCTTTGATAAATCTGAATGCCCCTAAAGGAACAGCACTTGAGGAAAGTTAAAAAAATTCAAATTTGTTATTGAATAACAATTTTTTAAACAATTTGAAAAAAATATAGTCACACAAATCTTTTCAAAATAAAAAAAAACTTTCGAATCGGATGAATAATGTAGGCTGAACATGTATTTGTCCATGGGTAATTTTTTGTCCCACTGTGCGTGGAACAATGGTAATCCTCGGAGCCTACAGCTATTTTGAAAATTCGAGCGCTGTCATAGAATAAAATCGTTCTTGTCTCTGAACAAAAAGATGAAGACTGATATCAGTGAAAGGAAAAATTAGTTATCTTTCATTTTTCCCTTACCGATCTTCATTTCTTCACATGCCGAGATTACGCCTAACGATTTTACCCGAATCACTATTCATTAGTTGTTTTTTTTTATGTGATTGGAAATCCTAATTCTGATGTACCACTCCACCATAAAGTTACTCGCGAATTGGCTTTATTGCCAGTGTTTAGTAGTTAAACCGGCTAGTTTAAAGCAACTACCGTATTTGCCTTAAGGCAATTACGACACTTCTCTGGTTAGAGCACACGACTTGAGAAATAGTCTATGAACCATAGGATAATCCAGTAATTCCATCAGAGCGTATTATAACATGGAGAAGCTTTGACTTGAGCAGAGCTTGTCCAAAGCTAACTCAGTGTGTAGGCAAGAAGTGGGTAATGCGACGCGCATAACATATATCAATCAATTGTAATTTTTTTCAATACTAATTTTTCTGCAAATGTCATAATTACCCGTGCACCTAACTTCAATAATATTTTTCTCACAGGGAATTTTAATATTAATTTAGATGCGACTGGTAATCATACTAAATATTTAACGTCGTTGTTACATGCAACTGGGTTATCTATTGTCCCACATAATTCCGCTCATCACACTGATCATTCCAGTTCCCGAATAGACTTAATGACAGTAGACGATTTTGACAAGCTGAATTTTTAAGGCGAACACCCTACTCAATCCAAAAACCGTAATCAAAACCAAATAAGAAATATTGCATATGTAGATGAGGGCAAGTACCAGGACCATTTGATGAGCTACGACTGGGAGAAATCCTGAAAATTGAAGACGTTAATAGTAAACTTAATCTTGTGAGCTCTTACTTCATTACTTTTTATTATAATCCTCCCTTTCGTGTTTCGGAATCTTTACCAATCCAATACAGCCTCCTTTCTTCTACACTCAGATATCAACTCGTAACCCTTATCTCAAATTTTTGAACCTATAGATCCTATAGAAATGGAAACCCCGAACCCTTACATTTTCTCGCCATATAACTTTAAAACAGTGTTTACAATTTTTCCCAACTTCTCACGCCCTGCACTCTACAGTATTGCCACCTACAGTTTTCTTGCCTTACTCTGCTCTTCATACCGACTTCTCATCTTTACAATACAATATCCAGTCAACTCTTACATAACCCCCATCATAACTCAGCACCGTGTCATCTTATTATAACCTCTTTACACTGTTTCCCGTCAAATGGCTCCTCAGCAACCCTTTCTCAATTCACTCTTCCTTAATCCGCTTTATCCCCCCACACTTATGCCCCTTCCCCACGCTGCTCCACCATCCTGCCCTTGTTCTTCTCCTGCTCTCCAGTCGTCTTCTTCTCCAGTATGCCCGTGACCCCGATCTCTCCTGCTAAGTCGTCCCATTGCCAAATAGTTTCGCCCACCTTAGCTTTCTCTCATCTCAGCTGGACCTCGATCCCCATCAACTTCAATATTCTTTTTTCTTCCCTCAGCGATTCCTGGACCTCTTCCTCCCTTTCCGCCAAAACATCTTCCAGCTACAGACCCAAGCCTTTTATACTCCCCTTCGCAACCAATGAGTCGTTTTCATTTTCCCATGTCTTCAGATGCAGGGTCATCCCGCCATTAACTTTCCGTGAGTTCTCTATTTTTGAAACTACCTTCGTGTGCACTGCCAAGCACCCCAGGACATTGGTCAGCTCGTCGTCTCCCTTCCTTATTCCCAGAAATCTCACTCTCCCTTTTTTTCTCCCTCTCCTCTCTCTCTCTATCTTCCACTCTGCCTTTGACAATTTCCTTGGAGGATCCCACTACATCCTGTCCTCGTTTTCTG
The DNA here is from genome assembly GCA_011634705.1 of Andricus grossulariae. Taxonomy (NCBI): domain Eukaryota; kingdom Metazoa; phylum Arthropoda; class Insecta; order Hymenoptera; family Cynipidae; genus Andricus; species Andricus grossulariae. The sequence continues at coordinate 28,341,508 of JAABKJ010007545.1, read as the reverse complement.
CCAGGCAGGTTGCTTCCTTCTTCTCTCTTTCTCTAGTAACCCTTTCTTTTTACATTTTCAGCCGCCCGAATTTTTCCTGCCACTTCTGCATCACCTCTTTAAATCTTCTCCTTTCAATATCCCTCTCCACTCTACCTCGTGCTCTCTCTTTTTCCCAGTCCTATCGCATGTACTTCAAGAGGAGCTCCCATCGCTTTTCCATCTGAATCCATCGATCCTGTGTCCCTCTCTCTTCTCTTCTTCTACCCCCTTTTTCTTCCACACGGTCCAGCTGTGCCCTGCTCTCCACTTCACTTTCAATCAAATTTCGCGCCACACTACTGATTTCCGCTCTCTCCACTTGCAGACGCTGTCTCCTCTTCTCTTTTTCGAGCTTCCAGTTGGCACCTAACCTCACTTTCCACGTGTTACTTTTTTCTCTACCCAGTTTTCACCCTTTACGTTTTCTTTTCTCTTTACATCCACTTCCATAGTGACACCGTCACTTTTCTCGCCTGATCACCTCACCCTTGCACTTTTCGTTGCACTTTTCTCTCTATTCACCATCCAAAACCATGTTCCATATAAACACAAAAATTCAGCTCCTTGGATCACTATTAAAGTCAAAAACGTCATAAAGGAACGTCATAATAAGCGTCGTCTACCAAAGGGAACTGAAAATCCAATGATTCAAGCAAAGTGCCGCCACCTGAGGAACTTAGTTCAAAATAAAATTAGGGATTCGTGTAAGCAATATAATTGTATGAAGACAACAGAATAAAAATAAAAATATCTGACACACACCTAGATCCAAAAAGGTTACTCAGATTTGAAAGCTACTTCGGACTTTTAAATCGCTATCGAAAGTTAGGAGATAACAATGGTTGTTCTGTTTGATTTGTCCAAAACTTTCGATACTGTTGATAACAAGTTTCTTTTACATCAGTTATGTAAGTTTAATTTGTCCAATACGGCAACTGCGTGGTTCGAATCCAGCCTCAAAACCGGTTTCAACAAATTCTTAGTGATAATCATGAGCGATTCGATTGAGTGTGAGGATATTTTTTTTGAATGGGTGTGATGGATGTTGAAAGAAAAGATCTGGCATGTATTCAAAAGTTTAAATTACAAATGTGATGAATGCAAAATATTCTGTCTTTACTTCTCTAATATTTGCCATTGATTATAATCACTGCCTTTATCGTTACTCAAATGCAATATTGTACTCTATGCAATTCTCGTCAAATTTATATAAGACCTTTAACCATAAGTTTATAAGACCTTTTTATCACTTAGCATACAATCCCAAATTGAAATTTGGTACGACCGATATAGTCAACGGCTAGCATTTCACTTGACAACAGTCAATGATTAATAGACGTCTTTTTTTTTGGGTCTGGGGTTTGCAAAGGCAGGCGAAAATCAAACATAAACTGAAATCGCCCTCCGATAAATTCAATCAAGAATTCCTATTTTCTTTTCAGTAATGCAGTCAGCTTCACAAATTTATACAATTACTAACAATCAGTGTACTTATCGATAAATAATGAGGTTGTAGAATTGTTAGCCTTCCTTCTAGTTGCCTTTGTCCATTCAATCAAAAATCAAATTTATCTTCGTTTAACCCAGAGTATGATTGAAAAGTGTACAGGCGTTCCTGATATAATTCTCCCAATTCCAGCTTTCTTCTTTCTCAAATGTGAACAACTTCAGGGCAACAATTCAAAAGAGATTTCAACAGGCTTGTGGAATCTCAAGTCAAGAAATAATTTTTGGAGACAGATCACAGCAAAGCTCGCTCATCTGCTCACCTCCTCCTGCGAGACCAATCTAACCGCAAAATTGACCCATGAACCTTATTTACTTATCGTTTTCTCTTCCTTGGAAGGAAGACTTTTACGTCATGCAGTCATGTATAATTAAATATTTCGCCCCACGAGTATTATGACCATTACAAGTGGGGGTCCAGAGTGGAGTCTTTAAGGGATCCACTCTTGCCCCCTTCTCTTCGGTCTGTACACCTCTGACCATGGCAGTGATCTTGAGTATTGCAAGTACCATAAATATGCGAACGATTTTAAACTATATGTGTCAGGTCTTACCTTTTCCATTAATAGTTTGATTGCATGCGCTCAGAAAAATATCAACATAGTGAGTCAACGGGCACTAAACAATAGGCTAACACTGAACCCTTCTGTAGCTGACCGAAAGAAAGGGGGAAGCCAGGGTCCGTTACCTGTGCCCACTCTCACCCATGATCAACCACACAACCGGAGCGAGATAGGAGAATGTTTGTAATTGAGTCACACTGTTTATAGCAAAGGAGTATCATTTATTTATCCTCTTTGTTTACAGCCTCCCGCATTTGCTTTCACCTCCACACTAGGCGTTTCGGTGCGACCCGATCGGAAAACAACCCACTGGGGGAAAAAACCCCGGGAGGAGCCAAAATGATCCCAATAACAATCAGTCTTCCATTAAATAAATGATCCATACTGGATCCATTCAAACATGACTAAAGCGTCAACACTTCAACCAATGATCCAAATCGGATCAGCACAGACAGCACAAGCACTTCAACACCTCAAACAAGCACAAGATCCAATCCGGGTCAGTCCAAACCGCACAAGTGCATCAGTACTTTAATAATTACAAGATCCAAACCGGATCAGTCCAAACCGGATCAGTCCAAACCGGATCAGTCCAAACCGGACGAGTACATCAGTACTTTAATAATTACAAGATCCAAACCGGATCAGTCCAAACCGAAAAAGTACATCAGTACTTTAATCATTACAAGCTCCAACCCGGATCTGGTCCAACTTGACGAGTGCATCAACACCCAGAACAAACAACTCACTCGCCGAAAAGAAACCTCGAAAAAGCTCCTGAATGCTTCAGGGTCGCACGAAAGTAAAAAAAAACTGCGATCCTTCAGTCCCTTCATCCCAAAGCTTTCTCGTTTTCAGCCGGGTCAGGTAGCGAGAAGGTTCAAGTTGGTAAACAAAGGGTCGCATCGGTAACACCTTTAAAAACTAAAGCAATTATTATTGGGCAGTCCTCCTGACCGTCCCCTGGTACATTAGCGTCCCTCACTCTGCTTAAGATTGGTAGCCTTGACATCGCCTTCGTTGATTCGTTGAGGGATTTGGGCTACATCCTTAACCGTACCTTCTCATGGAAAGAGAAAATTCTTGAAATGTCGAGGAATACCTTTAGAGAACTACAACAGCTTAAATAGAACAAGCAACCGTTGCTAAGATCAACTCGGATTCTCCTTGTTGAGTGCGTTATCCTTTCGGTTTTTGATTATGGGTGTATCATGAGCGATAATATCAAGGATGAACTGAATACAAGAATCAAGCGAGCACTTAATGCCTGTATAGGATTTATTTATGGTGTAACGAAATATTAACACATTACCCGATATCGGTAACGGGCGGGATTTTTTAAAGCGGCTAAGAGAAGACAAATTCTTATGTACTGTATAGTTTACAATCTCTCTTATAACAAAACCTTACAGTGTACTCCAAATATTTTTGAAGACATAAATGTCGCTTTTACTGCTCCGTCTAGGCTTTGTGTAAGATAAACGAAAATGTTAATTTTCAACCAAATAGTCGAATTTCCTACCATTATCGAACCAAAAAGAAAATTTTCAAAAAAAAAGAGACAAATTTTAAACAAAAATGTTGATTTTCAACCAAATAGTTACATTTTCAACCAGAAAAGACGAATGATTATTAGAAAAATAGCTGAACCCTCTCCCAATATTTTTTTTAGCAAAAGGGATTATTTTTGAACCAAAAACTACAATTTTCCACAAAAGAGTTGAATTTTGAAACCAAAAATATTAATTTTGAATAAAAATGCTAATTTTTGTACAACCAACTACTTGAACTTTCTACGAAAATAGTGGAATTTTTAATAAAATACATGAATTTTCAACCAAAATAGATGAATTCTCATCGAAAAGTATAATAGTTAATATTATTTCAACAAAAAAGATTTTAATTAAAAACAAATTACAGTAAAAGTGAACCAAAAGAGACGAATTTTTAGCAAGATAACTGAATCCTTAACCAAAAGAGGTTGATTTTCTACCAAAATAGTTAAATTTTCAACAAAAATAATGATATTTTTTTACCGAAAGAGATAAATTTTAGAACGAAAAAGCCGAATTTTGAACCGAAAAAGAAACATAATCTTTCAATAAATGATTGAATTTCCAAGCCAAAAAGACGAATTTTCTGCAAGAGTTGCATTTTCAAACCGAAAATATGAATTTTCAAGAAAAAAGTTGCTTCTTAACCAAATAGTTGAACTTTCTACCAAATATTTGAATTTTCAACGAAATACATGAATTTTCAACCAAATAGTTAAATTTTTAAGAATAATTTAAGGGAAATTTTTCTCCATCATAATATTGTTTTCATACAAATTTCTTGCAGTATAACTTAAAAAATGCGAAATTATTGTAAATTATAGGAAACAAACTTTCAACAAATAATTTGTTCATAGAATTTTGTTTTGTTTATTCTATCACGATGAAACATCTTTAACTAATGTTACCTCATGAAACGTAGGTGATTGCAACAATTTTCCTTTTATTGTCGGGCGCTGGGAACGTCAAATAGAAATAATGGTTATTTGTTTCTCATATTTCTTCATTTATGAAAAATTCAAAAACTAAATAAAAAATCACGCTAGACTTTTCTCTGCAAAATTTTATCAGCATTTTGTTCAAGTTTTTCACGTTGAAATCGCTAAAAATTTGTGGGCGGTAAGTTATTTCGAACCAAAATAGTCATTTTTTATCCCAATGTACGTCCGTTCGTCGTATTTTTCCCCCAGCAGAAAAAATAGGGGAAATGAGGGAGAGTGATGGGAAGGAAAGTAGAAGTAAGTGGAAGTAGGGAAAGTGAGGGGCGAATTAGGGGAAGTGTAGTTGAAGAGAAAGGAAGGGAAGGGCAATGAGTTGGCGAGAGTGTGTAGGAGATTATACGTGTGAGGTGGGTGGGTAGGGCAAGTGATGGGTAGCATTAGAGAAAGTGGTATGTTGCATTAGAGGAAGTGGGGAGGAAGGACGGGGAAAGGAAAGACAGTAGGGAAGTGAGTGTGTGCAGTAAATGGTACGTGAGTGAGGTAGTAGGGGATGTGAGGTGTGGAATTAGGAGAGTGGGGTAAAAGGACGGGGAAGGGAGAGGCAGTAGGGAAGTGAAGGTGTGTAGGAGATGGCACGTGAGGGGTGGGAAAGTAGGGAAGCAATGAGTGACTTACGGGAAGGGATGGTGGATAGACGGGGAAGCGTGGACCAGTAGGGAAGTGAGGGTGTGTAGGGAATGGTATGTGAGAGGTGGGCGATTAGGGGAAGTAGGGTGAAAGGGCGGGTAAGGGAGAGGCAGTAGGGAAGTGAGTGTGTGCATTGATTGGTACGTGAGTGAGGTAATGGGGGATGTGTGGTGTGGAATCAGGAGAGTGGGGTGAAAGGATAGGGAAAGGAGTGGCAGTAGGGAAGTGAGGATGTGTAGGAGATGGTACTTGAGGGGTGGTAAAGTAGGGAAGTGATGGGCGACATACGAAAAGGGATGTTGGAAGGACGGGAAAGGAAGGGGCAGTAGGGAAATGAGAGTGTGTAGGGAATGGTAGGTGAGAGTTTCGTGAGTAGGGTAAGTGTGGTGAAAGTACGGGTAGGAGAGAGGCAGTAGGAAAGTAAGGGTCTGTAGGGGATGGTGAGTCAGGGGAAGGGGAGTAGGAAAAGTTAAGGGAGGATTAAGGTAAGTGATAGAAATGTAAGTAGGGGAACTAAGGGTATTGTGAGAAGGGGAATTAGTGGAGGGTAGATTTTATTCAGCCTCTCAGTAAATTTTCAATGAAAGTAGCATCTATTCACCCTATCGCAGAGTGTAAGGACAAAATGAAAACCATAAAGCTTTAGGCAGTCAAGTGTGCAGAGTTTCAGGTTCAAAAGTCTACCTGGCTTTAGAAGATCCTAAAAAATCTAGTCACGTGTCGATCTTAAGCCTTTGCAAACTCTCATTCTCCTCCATTTCCAGTCCCCGTTTCTCATTCTTTTACCTTTTGCGGGAAAAGCTTCTAAAGCATTTTTCTGTCCAACGTTATCACACGCTGGCGTATAGATGCGAATAAAATGTTTTCTTGCGAAGGTTTGAATGCCTTACAGTTAAAAGCAGTAACCATTACTGAAGAGTTGTAAAAAGATGATAAAGTTTCTACTCTAGAAGAGTGCAAAAAAGTTGAGGTTTTTAGTGAATGGGAATATAAACTTATTGTTACAGGTGAAAACTCATCATATTCTATATCATTTTTATTGCTGAAAAAAAATCGGTCATTATAGATTTAATTTATTTTCCTACGTAAATAAATAGGACCGTACTTTAAAAAAAGGTCATCTTTTTTTTATTTAATAAATTATGGTAAAAATCTTTTACAATTTTCGTTGTTTTCCTTTAAGATTTTTTTCAACTCCGGCAAGGCATTTTAAAGCTATGTGATAATATGTCAAACTTAAGAAAGAAAGAGTAGGAGATAATTTGTTTCATCATAAAAAAATCGAATGGGTCAAAGTTTAATTATATATTTGAAGCATTTTTGAAATTTTTTTCTGAAATAAATACAAAATTCAGAAACTAGATAAATCATTAGGGGAAAATTGTTCCTTTGTAGCCGACATTACAAATTACAAATATGTTTTCATTTATAGTATCTTTTTTTAAGGTTATAGTTTTAGGGAAAATTTGGAAAAATGCTTTCATCTTTGGGATAGAAAATTTAAATTCTGTGTATACAAATGTTCTAAGATAATAAAAAGTTAGGGTCAACTCACTTCAATTTTTCTTGAAATGTTCAAAAATATTTTAAAATCAAGAAAAATGACCTTAAAATCTTCCAGGTGTTTTTAGAACTTTCTAGAAATGTTTTGTAATGATTTAAAATCTTAGTAAATTTTCTTTAGAAATTAATTTTGAAAAAAATCATCCAAAAAGTTTGACAGGAATCTTTAGAACATTATTCTTAATTTTCTTTAAACCTTTAAAAATTCTTATTAACCTTCTCAATTTTTATCGTAATATTCAAAAATCTACATTTCGTTAAAAATCTTTTAAGTCATTTTAAATTTCAAATTATTATTAATTTTTGCCAAATCTTCGAAGTATCTTTTAAAATGATTCGAATTTTTCTTTACTTTTTTTTGTACAATTGAAAGAATTGCCTTAAAATTTTCTAGATTCTTTTTGAAAATGTATTTAAATCTTCTTCAATATTATTTTGAAATTTATTTTCCGGAATAAAAAATTATTTGTAATTTTCCTTTCAAAATTTAAACTATTTTTAAATCTTCAACAAATTTATGAATATCCTTTGAAATAATTTATATTTTTCCTAAAAATTTTTCGAATTGAATATTTAGTTCAGGATACAACCCAATTATTGTAAATAAATTATATAAACAATTACTTCAACGTGGTGTTCTTTCAAAAATTGTTTGAAAATTTGACTATTTTTTTTAAAGTTAGTTTTTTTAGGGGAAAGTATTTTTTTAACTGAAAATTTAACTTACTCGAATTGAATATTCCATAGATTTAGTTTTTTTTCAGGATGTTTAGAATGAACGTCATGAATTAAAATAAATGTTTGCGTTTTGCGACAAATATTAATATGGATCTTTTGGTTAGCGAGAAAAATTTAAAAAACCACCGAATCGTCATCCTGATTTAAAACAAAAAAGGTGATATTGAATAAATAGTTTAGGCTAAAAATTTAGTTATCCATATCAACTTTTTTTGCCCCCTGTGCGCCTCCCTCCTGACCGTAAAATATATATAAAAGATACTTAAAAAGTATATATGCTATAGAATAAATAAGCTTTATGAATGGATCTACGTGTATATAAGCTTTGGCAAAAAAGATTAAGGAAAAAAATAAATGGATCCATCATTTAGCTGAGCAGGAAAACAGAGAAACATTCAAAGTGGGGTCAAAGTTGGAAGGGCGTTTCAGCCCTCCGAAAAGCCCTAATAGATGAAAAATGAAACAGAGAGTACTAGGTTTGAATAATTTCGGACATATCCAGTCGACAATACAAGATTTTGATCAAATTTGAGTTAGAAAAAATAATAAAATGATAAAAAAGATATAATAAATAAATAAATAAAAATCAATTATCGAAAAGCGCATGGCACTATTTTCGATTAATTCTCGAAACTATCTCGAAACAACTAAAAAATTTGAAAATTTTGTTGTCGGGAAAGCCGTATTCGTAATTGGATGAAGCTATTATTCTTTCTTCCCGTTCAAAATAAAAAGTCTGCAAATTTCCGGTTTATGAGAAATTTAAGGTCATTTAAATAAAATATTCAATAATAATAATAATCAATGGAACAAAGTTGTTCAGCACTTTGATATACAAAGTATATTGTGTAGATTTCTGAAGATTTCAAAAATAAAGAAACTCTTCAAGAATTTTAAAAAGTTTTAAGATCATAAAAAAAATTCTTAAAATTCCTTGGAAAATTTAAACTGATTTTTTATTGAAAAAAAAAAATCAATTTTAAGAGAAAATGAATAAAGACTTTGAAACATTTGAAATTATTTGTCAAAATTTCGAAAAAGAATGTGGACGATTTGAAAGCAAAAAACGTCAATAAGCAAGATTTTTGGAAAGTTAAAGAACTTACATTTTGGAATATTTAGAAAGAAAAATTTTAAAGCATTTTAAGGATTTTGAAAGGTTTCAGGATAATGAACAATTTTTCTCAAAATTCATGGGAAAATTTATTCTGATATTTTATTTTGAAAAATTAATTTCAATAGAATATTTAAAAAGATTAAAAAATATTTCCAAAATTTTCATAACAGAATATGAAATATTTGAAGGCAATTCTTGCAATTATGCAGAATTAAAAAAAAATTTGAATAATTCAAATAATTTTAAAAGAAATTTAGAAGGTTAAAAAGTTTCCGAAATGGTAAAAAAAGAGATTTCGGAAAAATTTTGAAGATTTTTAATAAGTTTGAAAGAAGAAGGAATTGAAAAAATCTTCAAACGAAAATTTAAAAAAAAATTCCAAAACATTTCAAAAGATTTCTACAAATACCGAAGAAGATCTGAAAGATTTAAGGGCAATTTTTTAAAATAATGTTCAAAGATTTTTCAAACTTTTAAGAATAATTCAAGTCAGCTTAAAACATTTTTTTGTTTCCAAAACTTTCAAAAGTTCTAAATATATTTTAAACTGACTCGAATTTTTTCTAAAATTTTGCAAACTCCTGTAAAATAAAAAAATTATACTTTTCCAACATAACCGAAATTGTCGGGAAACGATGTTGTGGGGTATTCTATTGAAAGTGCAACACGATATTCTCAGTATATTAAAAGTTTATTAAGCACATTAACAACACTCCGCATCCCACGCACGTCTTTACAAAAACTGTCCTCAAGCCACGCTCTACCCTATCCGTCTGGTCTCAAAATTGCGCCCTTTTTTCGTTATAGATGTCGCTGATGTAGTTTCCGATTTCCGCCCGTAGTCGCCCGCTAAATTCGAATCTACTAATCCATAACCAAAATCTTCAAAAATCTTTTTGAATTTTTTCAGGAATCTGGCGAAAATTATGTTTCTACAACCTTTAAAGCAAATGAACAAATAAACCTAAAAAGTAAATATTTATTCCAAATTTTTATTTTGTATTCAGAACCATTTATCCCCTTAAATTACGATTTGGGTAATTTTTTTTTCTTTTTTGACTGCAAAACTTTTTTAAATTAAAAATTAAACTATTTGGTTGAAAATCCGTCTTTCTGGTATGGAAATCAAACTATTTCGGTTGAGAATTCCACTATTTTGTTGAAAATTCGTCCTTTCCGGTTAAAAATGCAACTGATTGAAAATTAAATTTTTTTTGGAGGATTCAACTACATTGATAAAAATTTGTTGTTTTTTTGAAGATTCATAATTTTAGTTGAAAATTCATCTCTTTGGTTGACGATGTCAACATACTCCCGGTGGGACCCTGCGGTGGTTGTTAACCTTTAGTTTATATATATATATATATATATATATATATCTAGCTCACCACATTGCTTACATTTTCAATGAGCCGTTTATTGCTCGAGTTGTGCCGTTCTGTGACCAGGTCGACCTCTACGATAGTAAAATTGAACAAAACTTTATACGTCTTTACTGGACCAAGGCTCGACCAGGAAGACCGGGGCCTCTCGCTCGTGCGAAGGCGAAAAGCATCACTGTCGTTACCCTCGGCGTAGTAATACAAAGGGAATACTTGTACTGCTTGCCCGCGCGTACGGGGTGAACCGACTGATCCCCTCACTCCAGGGCATAGGTTTCACTCGCATAAGATAGGCAGCCGCTAGATGTAGCCCATGGTATCAAAGTTGATGTCTGGCACGTAATTCAAACTGGCAAGGTCATTTGTCTTTTCGACGTGAGCAGGAATCTCCTCCGCTCGTTACCCACGTTGTGCAGTAAACCACTGCACTCATGACCGCATCTGTATGTAGGCTGGGTGATGGGTGGTAACTTAAGGTTTAAAGGTCTCAGTCTGGTCTTCCGATGTTCCGGACGATTACCGCCCCCTGATCAAATCATAAAAAGGAAGAAAATAAAAATAAGCATTAGTTTAAGCTCCCATCGACCTCGATTTGCGCTTAAGGTACTGATCGCTCTAATCTAAAACCCTAAATTACTCCTGTTCAAGCCTTTTCCGATACGGATGTCAACAAAAGTAAGAAGAGCTCTTTACAAAACATTCAGTTAAAAACTATAGCGTTGCAGGACTCAACGACAGGTGGTTGTTTGATTTCAATAAAACTTCATAAAATTATAATGCTATACAAGAGAAATTTCGGCCCCAAAGGATTTTCGAAAATGTTCAAAATTACGGCAGTTACGCCATGTTGAATTTTGGGGTTAGATTTATTTAAATTATCGATATTTCTGGAAACACTAATTGGATTTTGATCAAACTTGAACATGTTAGAGTAGAAAAAGAATTTTGATTCAATTTTTCGTAAATTACTCCCCTTTTAATTTTTTTTAAATATCGATACAATGATACCTTGTGAAATCACCTTTCTTTAAAAAAAAAATCATGGAGACTCTTATAAGTTCCATGACATCGCCATTTTAACGAGACCGTGCGCCGCCTCTCGACTGCGATGCGGTGTTAGTGTCGCGGCCCGTGAACAGTGGAAGCTCGTTTTTCAGTATTACACCACTTTTTCGCGGCTACCTTCATGCCCCTACAGACTTCAGATGTTTCGCTTTGTTATTTTCTATATTTGGCAGCTCGCCTCCCAGAACATAAGAATTTCCAGAGTGAGATTATTTCGATAAAAATTTAGAATGTGACGTTGAAAGAGAAGATAATATTGCTAAATTGAATGAAATTTTGCAAATATTAAAAGTTCCATCTATTGAAAAGACTAAGGATCTTCGAACACGAACTACACAAAGAAAGAAGGTAGCCGAGATTAAGACAGCTCTTGACGTTCAAATGAAAAAGTTATTGAATTTTATTGAAGATGACTCTAGTAAGAAAGATATAGAAGAACTCACTAACGAAACTAAAGAAAAGTGGGATAAAAACCCAAGTAAATCTTATTGGATCATCACCAAATCCTAGGACAGGTAAGAAGTTTTCGGAAGAAACTGTCAAAATTTTCGAAGATTTTTACTACGAATGCGCCGTGAGTCGACAGTTGCCAGGGGAAAAAGACTGTATATCTGTAAAACAGCATGATGGTTCTCGAAAACTGAAACAAAAACGTCTAATTCTAGGTAATTTGAAAGAAGTTTATGCCACTTTTGAAGAAAAGTTTCCGGATATAAAAATTGGATGCTATAAATTTGCACAATTGCGACCAAAGGAACGCATTTTTGCAGGTGCATTTTTGTTTGCAAAATTCATGAAAATACTAAATGATTGATTGATGGAGCAAACTTGAGTGAACTTGTTTGCAAATGACGCGAATATAATGTGCTTAGATTCATATAAAACCATGTTCTCTTCGATGATTTGTGATCCTAAAACACCTTCCTGTTGTTTAGGATCGTGCAAATCTTGCCCAGGTGTGAAATCTTTAATAAAAAAAGTCCAAAAGCTTTTTTAAGAAACTTCATTGAAAGACTCACCCACAATTGGTGGACTTCGACAGATCGTGCCTCTTTAGAAACTTTGTGTAACACAATTGAGGATTACTATGAGAAACTCCCTAAACATTTAACTGATCTTCTAAAATACGACTTTATAACGAAAAAGCAAAGCCAATTTCTCAGGGACTCTAAGGAATCTCTTGAAGAGGGAGTATTTATAATACGTTTTCATTTTGCTCAGAATCACGAAGCTATTATGCAAAATGCAATACACAGTGAGTATTTGAATAAAGAACAGATCACTGTCCATCCCGCTGTAGTTTATTTTAAGAAAGATGGCAAAGTCGTCTGCAAAAGTTATGCGATTATTTCAGAAGATCTTGAGCATAATACTTGTGCAGTTCATCTGTTTATGGAAAAAATTATTTCTGAGATGAAAAAATACATCTTTCGAAAAATCATGTATTTCGCTGATGGTGTAGCTTCTCAATATAAAAATAAAAGCAACTTCGTCAAACTAGCAGATCACAAACGAGATTTTGGGATAGAAGCTTCCTGGGAATTCTTTGCCACTTCTCATGGTGAAAGTCCGTGCGATGGAATAGGAGAAACTCTCAAGCGAGAAGCTGCACGATCTATTCTTCAACGGCCAAGTAACAAACAGATTTTGAAAGCCAGAGATTTATAAGAGTGGGGCCCTAATGCTTTGCCAAATATCAAGTTGATACTTTCTTCACAAAAAGAGCACAACAGAATAGCTCGGAGCTTGAACAGTCGGTTTGACAAAGCTCAAACAGTTACGGGTACCAGAAGCTGTCACTCTTTTAAATCGATTGGTGATAATAAAATAGAGTGCAGACAATACTCGGCCTCCACAGAAACTCTCGAATTCAAAATCGAAAAGACAGCTAACCCAAAGCGCTAGCATTTTTGTTGCTGACACATATATCACACACATACCAGAAATTTTTGACAATTACATTTCTTTTTGGCGTCTGAAAATCAAAATCACCAACTAAGTAAAAAAAAATAAATAAAACCGCATTTGACTGTTAAAGAATGGTGAAACGTACGAATTAGCCGGTTCAATTGTTCGCTGGCCGCGACACTGACACCGCACCGCAGTAGAGAGGCGGCGTACGGTCTCGTTAAAATGACGGTATCTGGGAACCTATAAGAGTCTCCATGCATTTTTTGTTAAAAAAGGAAGGTGATTTCACAACGAATCATTGTATCGATATTTAAAAAAATTAAAAGGGGAGTAATTCACGAGAAATTGAATAAACAATTTTTTTACTTTTTTCCGGGCAAGTTATTTTTTTATTAATTGTATTATATTTTCGAGATACATTATTTTAACTCTGACATGTTCAAGTTTGATCAAAATCCAATTAGCGATTCCAGAAATATCGATAATTCAAAAAAATGTAACCCCAAAGTTCAACATGACGTAACTTTCGTAATTTTGAAAATTTTGGAAAATCTTTCGGGGCCAAAATTTCTCTTGTATAGAATTATAATTTTACGAAGTTTTATTAAAATCGAAAGACCACCTGCAGATCCTGATATTTCTGATGTGTATTGACCCACCTTTTAATTTTCATGCGCATAATTGACAAGAAAATATTGGCCCTCCGCACAGTGGGATCGCTGATTATGAATCGGATGTCAAAAATTAAAAAAAAATGGCGAATCCAACATGGCGTACGAGTATGCTAAATTTTTTTTTTTAATTGGTATAAGGGGGTTTTCAAAGTCGTTGATTACAAATCCGATGTAAAAAAGTTTTCAAACAATCTGGCGGATCCAATATGGCGGTCGAGTATGTTAAACTTTTGATTTTTCTCAAAATTGGTATGAGGGGGTTTTTGAGCTCGCTGATTACGAATCGGATGTTAAAAATAAAAAAAAAATAAAAGAAATAGCGCATCCAATATGGCGGACATCCGATTCGTAATCAGTGAACTCAAAAACCCCCTTATACCAATTTTGAAAAGAATCAAAAATTTATATAGCATATTCGCCCGCCATATTGGATCCGCGATTTCGTTTTTTGAGTTTTTGAGGTCGGATTCGTAATAAGCGATCTTGAATCCCCCATGTTACCAATTTTTTTAAAAATAAAAAATGTATTTAGCATACTCGTCCGCCATATTGCATCCTCCGTTTTGTTTGCTATGGACGGTATTTTTCATAAGAAGCGCATCGGAAATTCGGTACTCGAGGCACAAAATTTAGAGCCGGATTTGGCATCATACACGTGGTGGGTAGCAAGAACAAAACAGAAACGAATCATTGGCAATATTTAGTTTATCGACAATCGCGCAAGTGACGATTGAAAGGTTGCTTCGCAGGTAGAAGCAACGTCGGCCGCAGTGACGGCATATATTCGAGCTAAGTCGATTTTGCTTATTTCTCAGTTGGAAATAAGCGAGGACGCACTGGTTGCGTCGTACGTTCGCTGGTGGAACGGTCAAGGATACACGAGAACTCTGTGCGGGCCGATGGATGAAACACGACTGATGTTAAGCCAACGCCGTTCGCACGCACGCACACTCGTTCCCTTCTCTCACTCTTTTTCTCTCCTCGCTCTTTCGTAGCAGACCCAAATTCAGGGATTTGCGCGTAAGCATTCCTTCTTAAATCCGGGTTCACAATCGGTAACTAGTGTGACGACGGAACAATTTCTCAGAAATATAACTACATGGTCGCTGCTTTGAAATGGCGCGTTGTGATTGGCGTTGCTATGTGACGTTGAGAACAGATAAGATATCTTCGCAGCTGGCGCGGATCCATAGAAGGGCCTGAGGGGGGGGGCATCCAATAATTCTCCTTCCCATCCACTCTCAAGGGGGATATTAATAATAATTTTGAAGTTATTTATTCGCTTTGAATGTTTATTATAAATTATATAAATATATTAATCATGAATCTTATAAACATAATTAACAAATGCAGATAGAGGCTTTTTGGTGTACTTGACAATTTTAGATTATAGGTGAAAGGAAGAAATAGCGTACTTTGCAGAAAGAAGACTGTCGGGTCTAGCAATGCCATTTTTTCAAACATAAAGATCAATTCCTCCATAGTCTCACTTGCGGGGTGCAGTGTATGTGTCTCGGGCGTAAAGTTTTATGTAGCGGGCGTAAAGTTTCATGTAGCGGGCGTAAAGTTTCATGTTGGCCCGGGGGCGGAGTGCGCATGTGCGAATGTCACTGGGCTGCAAGCGGCCACATTACGCCTGCTTCACGTGCATGCAATGGCGCATTTTCAAGGGGGGTCGGACAAAAAGATTATTTTAGTACAGCAACATTTAGGCGTCTATTTTCACTCTTGGCGATATTCATATTCCCGGTTTAAATCTGGTCTGAGGCTTACGCAGTTGTAAGTTAGAAAAATCAAAAATTGAAATCTTACAAATTTTTACATTGAACACTTCTTAAATTAGAAGTTCAATTATTTTAATTTTAAATCCTTGTAAATGAATAATTGTTCAATTGTTATTTATACATCAAAATTTGTTTTGACATTTTTTAAAACATTCTCTTAAAATTATGTTTTTTTAAACTAAAAAATCAATTTTTCCAAATTTATAACTGTTCAATTTTTATGTATTCATCCAAATTTGGTTTCGTTTTAAAATATTCTTGAACATTCTCTTAAAATCAATTTTTCAAAATAAAAATCATTCGAGATTTTCCCAGGAATCTTAAGACAATATTTGTATCATCATAAAATCGTTCAAAGTCCTTAAAAGCTTACTCGAATTTGTTCTAAATGAGTACATTTTTATTAGTTATTTACACATCAATATTCAACACTTTCACTTGCAAATAAAAACTTTTTAATTAGACCAATTAAAATTAGCATTTTAACTTTCAAAGTTTAAGTTTAGTTCTCCAAAATTTTAACGATTTAAGGCTTTCTGTTTTGAACAATTCAGTTTCAAATTGTTTAGTTTTGAATATTTAATTTATAATTATTAATTTAAAATAAACAGTCAAACATTGCTGACTATTAAAAAATGGTTCTTTTTCTGAATTACAAGTTTTCAAATTAAACTCGTTAAAAATGTAATATTTTAGATTGAAACAATAGATAGTGTATAACGTTTCAATCGGAAGTTTACATTTGATTGAAAAAATCAATCAATTATTGTTCAATTTCGAATACACGAACTACAGTTTAATTTTTAAAATCATTATATAATTTATATTTACAGTTGATCAACTTGAAACATTTTTTGTCAAAAAAAAAAAAATCAGTTTCAAAAAATAATAATCTTGTATTGCGTAAGTCTTCAAAACTGCATTTTAACATTCTTTTAATTGAAAATGTAGGGAAGAGTGAGCGGGGCATGGTGACTATTACAAATAACGCCCGTATTTTTAAATATTCATATTAGTTTTTCACATAAAATAGTTTTCTCTGTTAGAAAAATAGTGGTTTGATGCAATTTCTCTTTGAAAATTCACGTCAGAAGAGTAATTATGAAAAAACGGTTTTGGCGGGAAACTATGGAAAAGTCTTTGGCTGAAACTAAGCACTTACAGCAGATTTTGAAATACTTAAAACATGAAAAAGTTAGATTTTAATAGGTCAAGAATTTGATTAAACCTCTAGTATCATGGTTTGTTTCCATAAACGTTTTAAATGTATTAAAATTAATTAAATCTTCGGCCGTCACATATGGGGCATGACGCCGCGCCGCCGCGTGCCCATATATTTTAGCAGGGAGTAAGAGGTTATAACTGCTTTCGCCACGTACTTTACTTTGATTAATAATAAAACATTAAATTAGTGTTGAAAATGCCTAGAGTAATTTTTTTCGTTACGTTATACTTTCCAGAATTATTATATTATATAATTTTTATGTTACAATGTTCATATTGTTTAAATAAACGGAAGTGATATGACGGTCACCGTACCCCAATGTATGGCGTACGCTGACTAAAATGCAACATCCATCAATCAATGAAATATCAAATAATGAAGAAATTAAAAAGTGGTTCGGAGTAATAACATATGTTCTCTTGTAATGTAAGCTTCACCTTAAAAATACACACGTCAAAATCACATTTCAATCATAATTTATAGGGCATTTAAGTCAAAGCGGGACACCATACCCCACTCTCCCCTACCCGTAGAAATGAAGATGGAAAATTTCGATAGCAAAAGATTTCAGAATTCCACATTGTAAAACGAATGATTTCATAATTGAAAAAGTTAACAAATCAAATTAGCATTGTAAAAAAAGTTGAA
Source organism: Andricus grossulariae (assembly GCA_011634705.1). Lineage (NCBI taxonomy): Eukaryota > Metazoa > Arthropoda > Insecta > Hymenoptera > Cynipidae > Andricus > Andricus grossulariae. Next base: position 28,324,130 of record JAABKJ010007545.1, on the reverse strand, counting down.
ACCAAACTTATTTTAAATTGCATTATATATCTTTTTATATGAAATTTGTGATATTTCAAGTAATTGGATAGATTTTTCTTTTAAAAACTTGTAAAAATACCGGTCAAAAAATAAATTCACTGTCCTTTCCCGCTCTCAAAATGTTCCGATCATCTCCCGGTTTCCCGGTCCAGTGGCCACACCGAATTATGATATTTCAGAATATAATTATGCTTCTCAAATGATAATGCGTATTTCGTGCTTGGTAGCTTAACAATTTTTATTCAAAGAAACAATTAAAATAATATATAGTTCAATAATTCTGACATTGAAGTTTTTCAATCAAATTTGCTTCCCTCCAAAAGTTTGGTTAAGAGGTTATGTAAGGAACTTATAAGAATTTGCGACATCTAGTGTAGAAGAATGTGAAAAGTGAGGCTTAGTCTGCCGCTGACCCTTGAACGCCCTCCGCAATATATTGTAGGATCGGTCTAGGCGACGTGTGGCATGAGAGACGTTCGGCAGTCTTTCGGCCAACCTTACCCAAAGTTCTATTGTCTTGGAAACTCACAGACAAAATAAAGAATACCTTCACGGTTAAAAAAAGTAACAAAGTGAACTTATTACCCTCACCCTGTTACAGTTATGCCAATTTATGCATAGAGTCCTTTAAGGGAGAGTACTTCGTCAATTAATACGTTTTCACAGAAAAATCAACTTTTTTATATTCTAGTTCATAATTTGAGAGGTTGTGGAAAAATAAGGTTATGTAATTATATTCTGACGTATACTTATGAAGTATGGATTCCTTTTCAAAAAGTGTATTACCATAAAGATGCGATTGGTGGAAAATCCGACCCATTTGATGTCACAGGCGCCTTTCGATCGACATCGTTAGAAAAAATTCCATTTTCAACACGCCATTAAAAACAGTAAAACAAATGCAAAGAATATTCTATTGGCGAATGTTGGAGAAGAGATATCTGAATCTGGAAATAGCTCTAATTAAAGTGTAAATTTCTTACTTAGTGTCAGAAAATGTATGTGATTGCAAAGTAATTGCGCTTGATATCACATGATTTTAGGGTGAATATAGAGTACAAATAATGTATACAATATGTCTCTGCTGCGCATCCTTACATATCGTTTGACATTACTGCGCAGATTTATGTACAACATATCCTTGACTGAATGTATTTGGTATTTCAAATAACTCAAACATAATTTTGGTCAAATACTGCCCAGTTTTGACGTTTCAAGCTTATAAAATTACTTTTATGGAAAAAGAACAAGTTATAGCATATTTGTTCGAAAACTTAAACCCTACGAGGTAAGTTTTTCAAAATACCTTGGGCTTTTTTTTAGAAAATCTAGCCCTTAGAACATATTCATTAACTTTAAAGCGCTAGTCCGTAAACTCATACGAATTTGAAGAATAATTGTCCACATTTTTCCTTTTTTTTATATAATCATTTTTAAGCACCTCTCAAGGCATAACATTACTCAAATTAGAGATATTTGAATTAAGAGATGATATATCATTATATATTTAGCAATGGAATTAAGGAAAACGGCTAAAGGGAAGAATAGATGACCGACGAAGATCCTCATTTTTTATAATAGATGAGACGAATTTATGGATAAATATCATCACCAGCACCACTTACGAATATTGCAAAGAATAATTCCATAAGTTTACTAGTTGAGACCTCAGCAGAGGTATCGTTGAATCAACGAACAATAAGACTATTTTTAGTAACTTAACGTTATCTCTACCTAAACTTCAATTTAAAAAGATAAAACGACTTGTGGTAAAATACTGTATTGATATTCAATTAAAGTATGTATATCGCTATGTTAGCAATTCAATGACGGATACTTCAAATCTGAGACTATGACATGATCATAGCTGCATTCAAATTTATAAATTCTGAAAACCATTTCTTTTGAAGTCAGGGTATGTATTAGATAATAAACATGTCAGTAATTCTTAAGTGTTCCTCGTAAAAAAATAATTGATGGTCCTGAAAAGGGCCGATATGTATCAAATGAGACAAATTGGATAATAAATTTAGTTTTCTTGGTAACTGTTGCAGAGAAGAGATGTTTCTCGATGTCACTTTGCATCTCAAACAAACTATCCATTCGCTGAGGCTGTTGACTAGAAGAGTACCTCAGCAGTTGCGCTAAATATTGTAGAGCTTCTTTATGAGTTAGCACCGCCGTACTGTTGTTTACTGTTTCATGTAGGCTCCGGAAACTATGACCGCGACCCTTTACGGAAAGATCGATCCCGATACAAGTGGAGGTATATGTCACCTAACTCGTCACTTCCTGCTACACCAGAAGACGATCGAGTCGGGAAAATGACTTCACTTAACAATAATCCAAAAAAGAAAAACTCTAGACACTGTTCATGGATGACTTGTCACATCACTTCAAGATAAAGCGAAAAGGCAAAAAAACATTAGATAGGGTTAATGAATCACTTATTTGTCTTAAGAATACTTTGCGTTAAAGTAAGCATTATGCCTTTAGAATTCACGGGTCGCAACTCGAACCGATAATCAATATCACTTTGAATAATGTAGCGCGTTCAACTTAGTATCAGAAAGAGGCCACAAGTAGCCGACACGAAAGTCGAAAGGGAACATAAAAGAAAAAGCTGGGTACCATCCAGCCAAACCCAGCGACCCGCGACAACAACAACACTATCCATTTACTCCCACGGTCGCAAAGTCTCGAGCGATAGACACAATAAAAAGTGACCGCGTCGAACAATGGCGTCGGGTACAAACTCCCAACAATCCAAAAACCTTATCAGGAATAGTAACTATTTCTCAATTATATAAACCTATTTTAGACTTTAACTTAATCAAAACAAATAGGTTCAACAAAGTATTAACATCACGCCAACCTCGTTCTGCGGGATAATTAATTAAAAGTCAGGTAGACGGTCAAATAAGAAATCTAAAACAGAATAAAGAATGAAATTTGTTTCCACCCATCGTAAAGTATCAAGCTGTACAAAACGGCACCTAATTAGATGAGAATATTTCCATCCGCTGTGGAAGATCAAGCTGCAAAGAATAACTCGTGACTTGACGCCAGCCATGAGACACCGTGCCACACAGCAGCTGATATAACCCGCATCATCATCCGACATATCATTGGCAATAATATAGTCGGGCAACTACCACATAGGGATAGATAGGTCTGTCTGAAAGGTTACAATCAAAAAATGAACAGTGAGACATATCGAAATACTGCTGGAAGATCTCACAAATTTTACAAGTCGTAAAATGCACTCGATGCATCACCTTGGCAATATGCAGATTAGCCCAATGAAGCAGATTTCAACGTATGTGCTAAGATCTTGAAATCTATGAGAATACGTCCCACGAGCTGATAGCTTGTTCAGGTATCTGGAGGATCTACCTGACAGCTCTTCATCGAAGCAACGTTGCCAAAGTTTAGCGGAATCATGTTTCCCAGAAACGAATCACCACCGGGAACTTCCCGCGAGTAAAATACCGAGTCACAGATACTCCTTTCATCACCTGATTCATTTCTCCTGATGCACGGCAGAGAAAGAACATTGGCAAACAACTAGTTTCAATATTCTACGCGAAAAGTTTGTGAATAGAAAGCCGTTGGTCGACACTTCCCTTGGCTTGCGATCATGTGATCAATTTATTATGAAACTTAGGACCAACAATACCAACTATGCTAGAAAGTAAGGCGTGGAAACTTGAATGCAACAAATGAATTGGCATAATATGGAATGCACTAGTGATGAAGGCTATCCACGGCCACTACCCCAAAACGTTAGAATAACATGAAGGGGACAGAAAGACATCTAAAATTTAGATAAAAAAGGTCATCCTGTTTTCAGAAATGTAGAGATTCGTGATAGAGATTCAGGATGTGGTTGGGAGGACCAGAAACTATCGCAAGCATGTGTTACCTCAAGACGTGGTGGGCAGGTGCCGATTGTGTGGAGGTACCAGCGAATCCATCGAGCACGCTATTGATATTTGCCCATTTTAGAAAACAGGGGAACTATTTCTCTGGGTCAATGAAATTGATTCGTTTTATTCAAACTAAACTAAAGGCTCAATTAACGTCTGAGCGTTGATCATCGCGGTGAACGGGAATCGATCGAATTGGTGATACGTGAAGAAATTATAATAGAGTTAAAGACTGGACAGAAGCGAAGTTTAGGAGTTGTTTTTTCTGTTCAAAAATTACAAATTTGTCAATTTATGCATAAAGAGAAAGGAAATGTTTTCTATAAATATGTCAATAATCTACAGAGCTATTAATCAAACACGGACCGGCAACTCTTATCTGCAGGGCCGTGCTGAGTGGTATCTCCGTTGTGGCAATTCTGGTACAAATAATCCAAAACTGTTATTCAAAAACATTTTTCATTTATACAATGATCATTTTTAAATATTTTATAAAAATGTTACGAGCTTCAACCTGTCAACAATTTATTCACTTTGTACTGAATGAAAATTTTCATAAAAACACTTAAATTTATTTTTGATGGAAATTAAGAGAATTAATCATTAGACAGATTTGAAGCCAAATTTAGAAGAATCGAAGTAACAAGTGAAGGAATAGTGAAAGCAATTTTGTTACTTAATAAATTATAATCTATCAGCGAACAAAATTTTCATCGTTATGTAAAAAATACATTTTTCAATGTTTCAATTCAAAAATAGTAAGCAAGTGGTAAAAAGGCCAATTATGAAACTCGGTTTAAATATTTACAATCAGCAAACAGCAGCAGCCTGTAAAACCCCATGAGACTTGTATGACCCCGTATATTATGTAAGTTTTCTTTATTCTATTATAAAAATATTTCTGCGTATTGTATATGGGATGAAGGTCGTGCATGTCAAAGTAACAAGTTCAGGGTAGCTGCTGGACCGGGAAACCGAGAAAAGACCGGCAATTTTATGAGACCGGAAAAACCCGGAAAATGACAGTGAATTTATTTTATGGCCGGGAATTTCACAAATTTGTAGACAAAAAAATCTGTTCAACTTTAATTTCAACCTTTGTTTTAATAATTAGTTAAATTGCTATCTTTTTCAATTATGATATCATTCAGTTTAGAATGCGTAATTCGAAAATCTTTCACTTTAAAAATTTTCAATTTTAGATTTTTCATTTATAAGCGCACGTTTTCATTAAAAAGATTCTGAAATGCAGTTTTAAAGACTTAAAAAATTAAAAATTAGAGGCGTTTGAAATCGAAAATTTTGGATAAAAATAGTTTTAGTTGATCAACTGTGAATATAAGTTAATTAATGGTATTTAAAATTGAACTATTCTTTCAGGATTAAGAAGTGAATAATAATAATTGATTTTCCAAAACGATTCGGAATCAGTTCACAATTTTAGAATTTCCAGACTTTAATTTTAAAAATTAAACGGTTTCAATTGGAAAGTCTTATAAGTTAAACAAATATAAACGCCCGATTGAAACTCTATAAACTGTTTTCAATTTTAAAATTAATTCAAAATAATATATTCATAATTAAAGGCTCTTATTAAATTTCAAATATTGTTTTAGTCTAAAATGTTCGATTTTTAAACCATTCAATTTGAAATGTTTTCATTGAGAAAAAGAACAATTACTTAATGTTTAGAAATATCTGCCTATTTATTTAGTTTTGGTAATTAAAAATCAAATATTCAAAACTAAAAACTAAACTTGGAATGTTATATTTTTAATTGTTCTACTTAAAAAAACTTAACTTGTATGTCAAATTGTTGAATTTTGATGTGTAAATAACAATTGAACACCTATTATTTTTAAAACGAATAAGTTGAAGAGATTTTGGAAGTTTTGAAAAAATTCAAAATTATTTAAAAATTTAAAATGATTTTAAATAATATAAACGAATTGTCTACGTGTACAAAAAAAATCCGGCTATTCGTACCGAAATTTCGGTGCAAATAGCCCACGGCCTAATTTAAAACAAAATATAGATTTTTGTAGATTTCGAACAAAAAATTTATAAGCTTTTTAAGAATTATGTTTATATGTTTTTCAAGATTCTTAAATAAAATTTTGGACCATTGTAAGGATTTTTAAACTATTTAAAATAAGTATAATTTAACTTTTAATTTAAGATGTACTTGTTCAATTTTTTATATTTCTAGCTTAAAATTGCTTAAAACCATATAATTTTGAAAAAATTTTAATTCAATGATTGATTCTTACATTTAGAGTATCGAAAATGATAACGTGGATTTATATTTTTGGAACTGAATCTGCATATTTGAACTTTACAATTTATCACAGTTTACATTTTTTTATTTAGCAGTTTAAGTGCATTTAATTTTTAATTATTCAGTTGAAAAGTGTAAGTACCTTCTATTTTATACGTGTAAATAGTTGAGCATTTGAATACCAAATATTTGAATTAAAAAATTTTTAAACTTCAATTTTCAAAGTTTAAAATTGAAGAGAGCCACTTTGGGTGCTTTAATTTACAGCTCAGTTTTTATTACTTCAAGTGGAAAAAATTTTAGCTTTAGAGTTCGGATTTTTTAATTTCATTGACCTTGAAAAATGTTTACGAACCGGGAAAACCCCGGCGAATGACCGCTATTTTTTTCTTTAATTAAAACGGCCACCCTAAAAATTCTAAGTTTGATGAACCAAAAAAAAATTACAGTCTTATGGATACAGCTATAAAAGCTTCGCATAGTTCTTTCCAAGACTCCAATTTGAAAATAATAACTCATCACTAAAACTCTTGAAGTTAGTGGGTTCTCGACTTATTTTATTATAAGGCACATAAAGCATCGTGTCGATATAGAATTTTATCCTACAATTATGATAAAAATAAAAGCAATAATATTACACAAGATCAAAATTTTTATGTAGTCAGAACCATACTACTACTACCTTAAACGTCACTTCTTTCAAGGGTTTTAAAAGATTTTACAGAAGGTACAACATCCAAATCATGTACAGGCCCATTAAGGACTCATTTTATTGCTATAGAGGTCTCAACTCTAATAAGGAAAACCGCTAATCTTTAATAAACTGTGCCGTTTCTGTAAAATGTTACACTGGGCAGTTGGGCAGACTAAGAGATATCTCGAGACTAGGATAAAAGGAAAGAATATCTTGTAAAAAAAGAGAGTAACACTGTCTTGGCCAAACATGCTTTACAATTCAATCATAGGGTAAACAGGGGTATCACCGACACCTTAAAAAAATTTTAGAAAAAGTAGAATATCAATTTATGTGTTTATTGTTTTCTAACGAAGATGAATTCATGTAAGAGGGCCAATTTTTTTTTCAGACAGTACCCAGTAATATAATTATTCTTTGCCAAACTCTTGTTATATTTATTTAAAAATAATGTATTCAAATTCAGTGAACAACACCCCACATTTAGTGAACGACACCTGTATCGATTTTGAATTTAAAAGAATTTGGAAAATTATTTGTAGAAAATATTATGTAATTTAGTTACTTTAGATAATAAAGAACACCATTTTATATATTTATGGATATTTTTATCAGAAAAGACGAAGTTTTTGTCGAAAAGAAATACCTTCGATATTGTGTAATTATGTTCATTTGATCAGTTCACGCATTTTCCAAATTCATTCTAGGATGTCGATGCTTCATTTTTGAGGTTCGGAGATCAAAAACCAATTAAATAGGTATTGAAAATCAAAGATTCGTAGAAAGCGATTTCGTGGGAATAAAGAAAACAAACAGGAATCAGAACATGGATATCAATAATAAAAGTGCGTATAATTCCCTGAAAACTTCCATCTGTTGGGTTTCATTCGCACGGACAGATGCGTATGTTGTTCACTGGTATTGAAGGTACGATAAGAATGTTATAAATATAATAAAGCTACTTGAGTTTCTGAATAAGATTTGTTCAATTATATTGCTAGATAATGAACTAACCTCTGGAAGTGCTGCAAGATAAGAAATACATTTTCTTCTAACTTTCGGAGGACTTTCAAATTAACGACATTACTAATTTTTGCAGTGTTAACGTTTCCTTCTGTAGGTCGCAATAAAAGTATTATTTAATCAGTATAGATTCAGTAATTTTGTAATGAGTGAATACTGAAATACAAATTACATGGATAATGGCATATTTACGCATGTACAAGTATCTATTTTAAATCGCATTAATTTTAATGAAAGCATTACTTTTTACTGTACAGTGTCGTTCACTAGAAGGGTGTGACAATACCCCTGTTTGTCCCAGTTTTGACTTTTAAACATAGAACTTTTAACCAACGAATCTTCGTGTTTTAATAGAATTCTTTTAGAAATGTATCATATTGTTAAAAATAATAATATTGGTAACCCGAGATCCGATATCGATAGAATTAGCAGTCTTATTCTAACAGCCACAGTGGGGCAGGACGTCATCAAAATTGGCGAAAATTTATGGTCAGAATTTACATAAAAGGACAGTGTTATAATTATAAACATATGTTATCGTAGACAGACACAAAATTTTACGAGATTTCATTCACAAGTAATGTCCGCAGAGTCTGTCCTGAACGTAAAATGGCTTACAATCATCGTCATCAAAAGTTTGCCAAAAAATGATTAATTTCTTCAATTAATAACTTAAAGTTCTTATGATTCATTGAAACCATTTTTAAAGTACCTACAGCTGCTAAATGTCCTAACACTGGCTGTCACTTTTGATTTTTAATGAAATTTTAACCCTCGCCTCTCATAAAACGGGGTGCGTTTTTAGTGTGTATCTCCTTGCCTCACACAAAACCGATTCTTTTTATGTAATTATAAATACACTATTGCAGCAATATAAGAGCAACAACCAACAGTCCGTTTTCCATTAGCACATTCGCATGTGTGATACGTCAAACCAGAAACACCAACGCTGTTAGGCTGATATCTCAAGAAGCATCTGTATGCTGTGCGAGAAATATAACGAGATGGAACTTTCAATTTGAGTACATTTGGCTGGTCTTTAACGTACTGAATCTTTAGTTTCCCATTTTTATTCATCATTTCTGTCAAATATGATATCGCTTGGCTCAGTTGGTATGAACCAATGAATAAGATCTTCAAATCTCTTTCCGTCATTTCTGGGAGATCTAAAATGTCATCGGATGTAACACATGCTTGGACCATATGCTAACGAAAATGATGCGGGATTTTGGAAAGTGTCATCGACGATCCAAATAGTTTACGCAAAATCCTAAGAGAAGGTGATGTTTTCGTCCTTGATCGCCTTTTGGATCATAAAATCGACAACAAGCTCATACAAATGCATAGTCAAAAAGAGGTGCAGAATACTTTGGCGACTGAGGCAGAAGAAAATGGTTGGCTTCGTCGGAAGTTACCTTTAAAATTGTTACATCCGATGACATTTTAGATTACGATGGGAAACTGAAGATTCAGTACGATAAAGACCAGTCAAATTTACTCAAATTGAAATCTCCATCTCGTCATATTTCTCGCACAGCATACAGATGCTTCTTGAGATGTCGGCCTAACAGCGTTGGTGTTTCTGGTTTGACGCATCACACATGCGAATGTGCCAAGGGAAAACGGACTGTTGGGTTTTGCTCTCATATTGCTGCATTAGTGTATTATTTATCTCATGCTAGATACTTATCCAAAGTTTTTAAATCAGCGGAAATGCTAAGTGATGTATTCAAGAAAAATAATTACATTCCAGTAATTGTAAGTGACAGTAATGAAGATTAAAATAAATAATTACATCAAAAGTATTCGGTTTTGTGTGAGGCAAGGGGATACATACTAAAAAAGCACCCCGTTTTGTGAGAGGCGAGGGGACACACTTGAAAAGCACCCCGTTTTGTGAGAGGCGAGGGGACTCACACTAAAAAAGCAGCCCCATAAGGAATTCAAAATCGTATCGCAACCTCCTCGTGGTGAACTCTGGAAACTATAATTTGTATAGGCCAACTGCTGAAGATTCTTATTTAAATACTTATATACATAGAATACTAACATTCTTTTCCAACTTTCTTTTCGTGAATATTTTTCAACTATTTCATTTGGTGTGTCACGTAATTTCACAGCAATCGTAATTTCACTAAGGGGCAAAGTTTTAAAAATGCGCATTTGTTTTTCATAATGTTATGTACAAAAGAAATGAAAAACAAGTGATTCCTTAAAATGCAAGTGCACCATTATTCCAGCCGACCGCTTAATTAAACTAATAAAGTGTCAACCGAGCAGTGGGGTTCGATGTGCCCGGCTGGAGCGAGAGTGTGCTGTGCGGCATGCACGATTTTCAACATTTTTCGCCATGACGTACCACCACAAAAAATCTGACAAAAATGTATGTCGAAGCACACTTCAAGCTTTGTTTTGTGAAAAAAATTGGAGGTGTACCTCTAAAACATAACCTCAATAAAATATTTTCAAAATTTGAAAGCATTTTTTTACCCCTATTTTTTATCAAAAAAAATCTAACTTTTTTCTGAAAGAAGTCTTTTTGATTAACACAACATATAATTTGCTCGTCAAAATCGGTTTAGCCGTTTTCAAGAAACCCTCTTTTTTATTTTACTACCCTCTCCATATCTCCCAAAAAAATTAAATTTTAAGATTGAAATTTGCAGGATTGTATATTCACATAGATATCAATATATGGTGCCGATATAGGCTTGATAGGTGCGGGGGCCAATTTTACATGCTTATCCCACTAGGCCCTTTATTATATCTCTAAAAATTCGACTTTCGATTTTTGGTGATCAATCACCCCCAATTGGTTCGTTTTCCGGAAAAAGAAATTCCGTATTTTTTTAAATGTTAATCTATGCCCACGGGCTTTTGAAATTAACATAAGGTTTTAAATGGGGAATACTCAGTTTTGGAAATGGTCAATGAATAATTTCCACCCAATAATTTTTTACTTTGACCCCCACAATCACCTTTTATTGTGCCCGGAAACAGCCACAAAAATGGATAATAGCAGTTTTCTATAAAATTCATGCTTAACACGGTATTTTTTGGAATTTATACAACATGAATTATTTTTAATCGATAAGTGACGAGTTTTAAAGTCTTGTAAAAATCCTTTTGAATTATTTAAACAATTATTATTTGTCTAAACAATTTTTTGCCCCTGTAAATCGTGAAAAGTTATTATCTTTCGGGATAAATGATATAAACTTAATGCATGTCAAGAGTACTACTTCTTGCTTAACATATTTGGCAATTATTTAAACCATTTTCATTTGTTTAAACCATATTTCTGCTAAATATCGTAAAAAGTTATTGTTTTCTGGGATTAATGACACAATTAACGAATGTTGAGAGTAATATATTTTTTGAGGATATTTGGTAATTATTTACACAATTTTCATTTGTTTAAACAATTTTTCCCCTTGTAAAGCGTGAAGTTATTATTTTCTGGAATGACTGACCCAATTAACGGATTTTGAGAGTAATATTTTTTTCTTAAGTATATTTAGCAATTTTTGAAACAAATTTTTATTTGCTCAAACAATTTTGATTGGTTTAAACAATTTTTTACCTGTAAACCGTAAAAATGTATTCTTTTCTGCAATTAATAGCACAATTAATAAATGCTAAGAGTAATATTTTTTTCTTCAAGATATTTAGGAATTCTTTCAACAAATTGATAATCATTCCTTGCGCCTTTTCACAGGGTATGCTGAGAAAAGTCTAGCTTTCTCGAATCTTCTACACTATGTCGCTTATTATTCAGTATTTCCTCATCTTAGAACGTATACCATATATTGTTTAAACGATAATAATTTGTTTAACCAATTAAATTCAATTGCTGAGTAAAGTGTAGTCCTTTTTTTTTCTTAAAATCACCGCCGTAGATTAATGGAATCCTTGAAGTGAAAATAATTTGCATGCAGATCTTTCCTTAAGTATATAAACGAAACAGAACAGAGAAGTAAGTTTAAGAAAAAAAAAAACTACAATTTACTTAAATCAATTGAATTTAATTATTTAGACAAATTATTGTTTAAACAATATAGGATATGCGTTCTGAAATAAGGAAATGCTGAATAATAAGAAGGAAACGTCAAATTGAAAATAATAATTTTGAGTGGAAGAATTGTTCAAAATTCATTTAACCTACACTTAATTTAAGGTGACATTGTGTATTAAAACGATTGTTCGCAAGATTTCATGCAATTTTTGCGCCTAAAAGGTCATTTCACATTCTGCAATAGTAAAGTCGGCGTCAAAAGTACGCGACCCTCACTTTGAACGCTTGCAACTCGTTCAAAAAAAATCGCAGAAAATTTTGGTCTTTGTTTGATGTGAACTAGATGAAAAGAATTTTATTTCAAATACGTCTTAACACATTAGAGAGCTTCGAGCGACCGAGTGACCCGTCGCTGTGGTCCACTTCAGAGGGACTCGTAGGGATAACATAAACACAGCCAGGAGGCGATATCAAATATCAAAGAATGACATAATATAGTATAAGAAATGTTGATGAGAGAAATTTGCATATATTCCAACAAAGTCACATCTGCGAGGTACCAAGGGGTTGATTTTTAATGTTAAGGGTTGGAGCCTCAAAATCACAGACTCTATCCACACTGCTAAATTCCCAAAAAGATTATTTCTTGAGAAAGTCACATCTGCGAGGTACCAAGGGGTTCATTTTTAATGTTAAGGGTTGGAGCCCAACAATCGGAGTGGGCATTTCCATGCAGACCAAAAATCCGAGACTCTATCCACACTGTTAAATTCCCAAAAATATTAATTTTGACAAAGTTATATTAGCGTTGTTCTAAGGGGTTGATTTTTAATGTTAAGGGTTGGAGCCCAAAAATCAGACACTCTATCCACATTGTTAAATTCCCAAAAAGATTATTTTTTGAGAAAGTCACATCTGCGACGTACCAAGGGGTTGATTTTTAATGTTCAGGGTTGAAGCCCAAAAATCGGAGTGGGTATTTTCGAGTAGCCCAAAAATCAGAGACACTACCCACACTGTTAAATTCCCAAAAAGATTATTTTTTGAGAAAGTCACATCTGCGTGGTACCCAGGGGTTGATTTTTAATGTTAAGGGTTGGAGCCCAAAAATCGCACTGGGTATTTTCGAAGAGACCAAAAATCAGGCACTCTATCCAGACTGTTAAATTCCCAGAAAGATTATTTTTTGAGAAAGTTACATCTGCGAGGTACTAAGGGGTTGATTTTTAATGTTAAGGGTTGGAGCCCAAAAATCTGAGAGGGTGCTTTCAAGGAGCCCAAAAATCAGACACTCTATCCAGACTGTTAAATTCCCAAAAAGATTATTTTTTGAGAAAGTCACATCAGCGCGGTACCAAGGGGTTTGATTTTTAATATTAAGGGTTGGAGCCCATAATTCGCAGTGGGTATTTTCGAGGAGCCCAAAAGTAGGAAACTGTCCAGACTGTTAAATTCCCAGAAAGATTATTTTTTGAGAAAGTCACATCAGCGTGGTACCAAGGGGTTGATTCTTAATGTCAAGGGTTGGAGCGCAAAAATCGGAGTGGCTATTTTCTAGGAGCCCAAGAATCAGAGACTCTATCCTCACTGCTAAATTCTCCAAAATTTTATTTGGTGACAAAGTTATATCTGCGTTGTTGTAAGGGGTTGATTTTTAATGTTAAGGGCTGGAGCTCAAAAATCGGGGTGGATATTTTCGAGGAGACCAAAAATCAGGCACTCTATCCACACTGTTAAATTCCCAAACAGATTATTTTTTGAGAATGTCACATCTGCGAGGTGCCAAGGGGTTGACTTTTAAGGTTAAGGGTTGGAGCCCATGAATCGCAGTGGGTATTTTCGAGGAGCCCAAAAATCAGACACTCTTTAAATTCCCAAAAAGTTTATTTTTTGAGAAAGTCACATCTGCGAGGTACCAAGGGGTTGATTTTTAATGTTCAGGGTTGAAGCCCAAAAATCGGAGTGGGTATTTTCGAGTAGCCCAAATATCAGAGACACTACCCACACTGTTAAATTACCAAAAAGATTATTTTTTGAGAAAGTCACATCTGCGTGGTACCCAGGGGTTGATTTTCAATGTTAAGGGTTGGAGCCCAAAAATCGCACTGGGTATTTTCGAGGAGCCCAAAAATCAGAAACTCTATCCAGACTGTTATATTCCCAAAAAGCTTATTTTTCGAGAAAGTTACATCTGCGAGGTACTAAGGGGTTGATTTTTAATGTTAAGGGGTGGAGCTCAAAAATCTGACAGGGTGCTTTCGAGGAGCCCAATAATCAGACACTCTATCCAGACTGTTAAATTCCCAAAAAGATTATTTTTTGAGAAAGTCAATCTGCGTGGTACCAAGGGGTTGATTTTCAATGTTAAGGGTTGGAGCCCAAAAATCGCAGTGGGTATTTTCGAGGAGACCAAAAATCAGACAGTCTATCCAGACTGTTAAATTCCCAAAAAGATTATTTTTTGAGAAAGTCACATCTGCGTGCTACTAAGGGGTTGATTTTAATGTTAAGGGTTGGAGCCCAAAAATCGGAGTGGGAATTTTCATGCAGGCCCAAAATCAGAGACTCTGTCTACACTGTTAAATTCCCCGAAAGATTATTTTTTGAGAAAGTCACATCTGCGAGGTACCAAGGGTTTGGTTTTTTTTAATGTTAAGGGTTGGAGCCCAAAAATCGGAGTGGGTATTTTCGAGTAGCCCAAAAAATAAGAGACTCGATTCACAGTGTTTAGTTCCCAAAAAGATTATTTTTTGAGAAATTCACATTTGCGCGGTACCAAGGGGTTGATTTTTAATGTTTAGGGGTGGAGCCCAAAAATCGGAGAGGGTGCTTTCGAGGAGCCCAAAAATCAGACACTCTATCCACACTGTTAAATTCCCAAAAATATTTTTTTTTTGAGAAAGTCACATCTGCGTGGTACCAAGGGGTCTGATTTTTAATGTTAAGGGTTGGAGCCCAAAAATCGCAGTGGGTATTTTCGAAGATACCAAAATCAGGCACCCTATCCATACTGTTAAATTTCCAAAAAGATTATTTTTTGAGACAGTTACATCTGCGAGGTACTAAGGGGTTGATTTTAATGTTAAGGGGTGGAGCCCGAAAATCGGAGGGGTTGCTTTCGAGGATCCCAAAAATCAGACACTCTATCCACACTGTTAAATTCCCAAAAATATTATTTTTTGAGAAAGTCACATCTGCGAGGTACCAAGGGGTTGATTTTTAATTTTAAGGGTTGGAGCCCAAAAATCGCACAGGGTATTTTCGAGGAGCTCAAAAATCAGACACTCTATCCAGACTGTTAAATTTCCAGAAAGATTATTTTTTGAGAAAGTCACATCTGCGAGGTACCAAGGGGTTGATTTTTAATGTCAATGGTTGGAGCCCAAAAATCGGAGTGGGCATTTTCGTGCAGACCAAAAATCAGAGACTCTATCCACGCTGTTAAATTCCCACAGATATTAATTTTGACAAAGTTATATCTGCGTTGTTCTAAGGGGTTGATTTTTAATGTTAAGGGTTGGAGCCCAAAAATCGGAGTGGGCATTTTCGTGCAGCCCAAAAATCAGAGACTCTATCCACACTGTTAAATTCCCAACCAGATTATTTTTTGAGAAAGTCACATCTGCAAGGTACCAAGGGGTTGATTTTTAATGTTAAGCAATGGAGCCCAAAAATCGAAGTGGGTATTTGCGAAGAGCCCAAAAATCAGAGACTCTATCCACACTGCTAAATTCCCAAAAATAATATTTTTTGACAAAGTTATATCTGCGTTGTACAAAGTGGTTGATTTTTAATGTTAAGGATTGGAGTCCAAAAATCGGGGTGGGTATTTTCGAGTAGCCCAAAAATCAGAAACTCTATCCACACTGTTAAATTCCCAACAAGATTATTTGTTGAGAAAGTCACATTTGCGATGTACGAAGTGGTTGATTCTTAATGTTAAGTGTTGAAGCCCAAAAATCGGAGTGGCTATTTTCTAGGAGCCGAAAAATCAAACACTCTATCCACACGTTTAACTTCCCAAAAAGATTATTTTTTGAGAAAGTCACATCTGCGAGGTACCAAGGGGTTGGTTTTCAATGTTAAGGGTTGGAGCCCAAAAGTCAGAGAATCTATCCACACTATAAAATTTCCAAAAATATCATTTTTTGACAAAGTCGTATCTGCGTTGTACAAAGTGGTTGATTTTTAATGGGAAGGATTGGAGCCCAAAAATCGGGGTTGGTACTTTCGAGTAGCCCAAAAATCAGAAACTCTATACACACCGTTAAATTCCCTATAAGAATATTTTTTGAGAAAGTCACATCTGCGAGGTACGAAGGGGTTTTTTTTTAATGTTAAGGGTTGGAACCCAAAAATCGGAGTGGGTATTTTCGAGGATCCCAAAAATCAGAGACTATCCGCACTGTTAAATTACCAAAAAGATTATTTTTTGAGAAATTCACATCTGCGAGGTACCAAGGGGTGGAGGTTTTAATGCTAAGGGTTTGAGCCTGATATTCGAAGTGGGTATTTTCGAGGAGCCCAAAAATAACAGACTTTATCCACACTGTTAAATTCTCGAAAATATTATTTTTTGACAAAGTTATATCTGCGTTGTACAGAGTGGTTGATTTTTAATGTCAAGGATTGGAGCCTAAAAATCGGGATGGGTATTTTTGAGTAGCCTAAAAATCAGAGACTCCATCCACACTGCTAAATTCTCAAAAATATTATTTTTCGACAAAGTTATATCTGCGATGTGTTAAGGCGTTGATTTTTAATGTTAACGGTTGGAGCCCAAAAATCGGTGTCGGTATTTTCGAGCAGCCCAAAAATCAGAGACTCCATCCGCACTATAAAATTCCCAAAAAGATTATTTTTTGAGAAAGTCACATCTGCTTGGTAGCAAGGGGTTGATTTTTAATGTTAAGGGTTGGATCCCAAAAATCGGAGTGGGTATTTTCGAGGAGCCCGAAAAAATCCGAAAAATATGCCTAAATTAAATTTGCAAAAAATGCAAATTTTGTGAAGGGGGTTGATTTCGGAGCTTAAGTGTTGTTTCGTGGAAATTTTTTTGTGGATGCCAAGAGCCCAAAAAAGCCCAAAATTTTTGTGGAATTGCATTATTATTATTTTGAATTTTTAGGAAGTGGAGGTACTAGCTTGGTGTAAGCTAGGACCTCCACAAGAAAATAGATTTTTTGAAAAAAGTAAAGGAGCCCAAAAATTTTAATGTGGGCCCAAAAAAGCCCTAAAAAAATCCCAAAATTCTGAGCTATGAAAAATTCTAAAATTCGATTGTGGAGGTGCTAGCTTAATGGACCTTCGATTTACATCGATTCAGTTGCTTTCATCGAAGAACATTTGATATACGGAAGTTTAACTGGGCCTTGGTTTAACAAGAACCTGAATATTAAAGAATTAAATTCAAATGTATTTTTATGAAAATTTGCCTTCTTTGGTTATATTCAACTGTTTTTAATTTAAAATTAAAAAAATATTTTTCGGTTGTCAACTATTACATTTTTCATTGAAAAATCATCTTTTCAGACTAGAAATTCAACTACTTGGTCGAAAGTTGAACTATTTGATTAAAAATTAATTTTTGTTGTTGAAGATTCATAATTTCAGTTAAAAATGGATCTTTTTTAGTTTCAAAATTCAAATATTTGTTTGATAATTATCGTAATTTGTTGAAAATTTGTCTTTTTTGGTCGAAACGTTATATTTTCGGTTGAAAATTCACATTTTTGGATGAAAATGTAATTATTTCATTCGTAATGTGATTACTTTTTTGAAAATTCAACAACTTTTTTAGAAAGTCATCCTTTTCGAAAATCGTTCTTGAAAATTCAATACTTTGATTGACATTTTTTTTCTTTCTTGACTAATTTTTTTTTTTTAATTCAACGAATGTGTCCAAAATTCCTATTTTTGGTTTGAAAATTCATCTCTTTTTGCAGAAATATCATCATTTTTCGTTAAAAATGCAACTGGATTGTAAAAGATAATTTTTGTTGTTGGATAATTAACCTTTTTGTTAAACATTCACATTTTCAACTTTTAGTTTTGAATTTATTTCCTTGCTTGAAAATTTAACTATTTTGTTGAGAATTCGTTTATTTTTTGGTTGAAAATCAATTCTTTCAATTGAAAATTTAACTAATTCATTTTTTGTTGATATTGTACCTTTTTGAATTGAAAGTTGAACGATTTCGTTGAAAATTCATATATTTTGTTAAAAATTAGTTCTTTTTGGTAGAAAATTAATCCTCTTGCTTAGAAATTGAACTATCAGATAAAAAATGATGTTACTGTTGAAAAATCACCTTTTTTGTTTAAATGTCACTGTTTTTTATTTTAAATTAAAATCTTTTTCAGTTGCAATATGAACTATTACATTTTTTTATTGAAACTTCATTTTTTCCGATTGAAAATTCAACTACTTGGTTGAAAGTTACTTATTGACACTTTGATTAGGTGTAAAAACTGCTTTTCAAATCACCGATATTAAGTTGTACGTATTAAGTTATAGTTTTAAATTAGAGTTAAAAAACATTGACCTGTTCAAATGTTTCAATATGTACATTTTTGCTTAGATAGTTTGATATTTCGGAAAGTTTCGCGTCAAACGAGGCAAAAAAAGAATAATAATGGAGATCTACATGAAATCAAATATCAGGTTAAGCTCATCGAGGTCAATATAAATATAAAAAATTTAATTGAGAAAATTGGATTTTTACTTAATTTATTAACTAAATTGATTGAAAACTACTGCACGGAAAAAATTAGTTGTTGAAATTTTAAATGACTGAGTCAACCACTCTAGGATATGGCCAAACGTATGTCATAAATTGAAAGTATCATCGTTAGAAACTTTGATTGATACATATTTAAAAAATAGCAAGAATGGTAGAAAGTACAAAAGACTTTTAACGAAAATGTGTAGACCAGAGGAATAGAGTTCTTGAAACACACATACACTAATGCTTCGAAGCCAGTCAATGAAACTTTCGATGACTACTAACGAGTTTTTAGAAGACAGTGTTTTCAAATTTCAAAAAATTATTTTGAGGTTTTGCTTCATGATGTTATAGTTACGCACATAGGCTTATGCTTGAGTTATATTTATTTTTACACAGTCGAACACTGCACACACACGCATATATATTTGACCCTATGAAAAATCGAAAGAAATTCTGCGGCGGGATTCGAACTACTTAACACCTATGTCTAACGCAGCGAACGCAACTTATCCCTAACAACTAAACCTCACGGCTAACCTAACACATGGAATATTTTGCACAAATCCCAGCAAAGATCCGAAGCACGGCACTGCCGGGCTGTGTGAAAAATACCTGGCCCCCGTTTAAAAGCATGAAAATTAAATTTCATGAAATAAAATCCCTTTTTATTATGAAAGCTCTAAACTTTTATCAACGCTTCCAATTTGAAATCTGCCAATTTTGAATGTAATTCGTAAATTAGTTAGATTGTATTCCAATAATCCTATGACTTTTTTCACTTTTTCGATAAAGTCTACGGTTCTTTAATAAAAATGATATGAGAGTCTAAAAAAAAGTGGCCTATCCTAGAGTGGGTGACTAGTCAAGTAAAGTTTCGACAACTTATTTTTTCCGTGTGTGATGGATTATCCTGTAAATTTTCTTCTTCAGCCTCTGTATTTCCATCGGCTTGATTTTCTGAATTCTCCTTAGTCAGTACCTGCTCTCTGTATCCCGTCTGCTTCTGTATTTCATCTACTTCATTCGTACTGCCTAAAATTTTTGAAACTTTTCGTTTTTTTGGCATTTTATATTCAAACTAAATTGACAGATACGTTCGACAGCCAACGAGAACATTTCTCGTAAACCGAGACTGGAACAATCGAGTATGAACAAATGACTTTCAATGGGCTCGTTTGAAAAATGTTCTCGCTAGTCGAGTAAAATATAACGAGAAACGAGAATTTCTCGTCTCGGTATGCAACTCTAACTTTTCCTAATAGAATTTCGCTGACGGACTGAGTAGTAAAATGCATTATACAATGACCTAGCTAGTAATTAACTAAAAAAAGATACATGGAAGAACTTTGGCCGAATAAAATATTTAGACCTGACATTGGGCCACGCACCAAATAATGCATTGGCATGTTGCCTGGACTGCACTTCTTTTATTGCGGAAGCTTAGAACGTTCCTTGTCTGGCTAGTGTCGTCAGTAACATTGTAACTCTTCCGCTCGATGCATTATTAGCAAATGAAAATAAATTTTTTTCTTCTACCGCCGCATTTCATTTTTTCAATCAGTCTAATCGACGCTTAACAGAATCGTTTTTTTAGGTAGATCATTTTTAAGAAGAAGCGCTGTGAAAATGGATTCCTTGGATAATATCGACAGTGACCTTTTTCTTGAAATTTACGTAAAGTTAAGTATCAATGTCACCCTTGTATCATAGTCGAATAAATGTACGATTTTTTCATTATTTATGAAATTGATGTTTTCTCCTATAGGTGTTTCGTGTTCATTCAATGATACTATCATTCCGCAAACATTAAGAAATATTAGTTTCTAACTTCAAATTGTTTGATTAAAAGCCTAAAAAGTTTAATTAACTCCTTTAAGAAAAACAAAATTGCAAAAATAATTTAATTGTGACCTTAATGTTAGAATTAATAAGCTTTGAACTTAACCCGGTTTATTTTGTTTAAATGCTTTTACTGCCTGGGCTTTTATGTTTGTGCCTCTTTTCAAATGATTAATATTTGAAGGGTGGTAGTACAGAACTAGATAAACAATATTTTTATCGACGATAAGTTTATTGCATATAAAAATATTAAAAATATAAATGCACATTTTGGTAGAAGGATTTTTCTAAATCTCATGCTTGATACAATAATTACAGAAAATGTTAAATAAAATTTTTGTTCATATTTACTTAGAATTTTAGCTTAGTAATGATTTTTGTTAACATATTTTCTTATTTTTTCATATTTTTAACAAGAAATGTCTCTTATATTGTGATATCACGAACTTCAATTTTGATTTTCTCTGAACACAATGATTTTTTTGGATCAAATATTTTTTTATCATCATTCAGCATCGCCATACCTCGAGTGCAAGTTATTATTTTTGCAAATAATTAAAAATTCTGTTTTTAACCGCTGTCCAAAGCCGGTTTTGAAAACCCATGAAATTTTATTCCTGAAGTTTTCTGTCTATTTTATCGGAATTGGCTAATCTTCTTACATTAAGCTTTTTTTACCTGTAATTCAGAAACTTAATATCTCGGTCGAATGTTTTTATTTTAACTGAAAATTTAATTTTCGATCGCAAAGCACATCCAAGCCTACTCGAATTTTAGGTTAGTGCCACTTTGAAATTGTCATTTCCACATACATTTTTTCGAAAATGCTTAACCTTTTTTAATCAAACTTCTTGACCTCGATTCAGCAACACTTCAGCTTGGGAGTGGACTCTCGTTTTATCTTTAAATAGTAATTTCGATTTTACATCATGCTTATACGCTCCTCTGAAAAATGTTCATTTTTTTGTTTATCTAGTTCTGTACTGTGACCCTTCATTTGTAGAAGAGCACCTGAGAATTTTTTCTTTTTAACAACGTCATATTAGTGGCTTACAATTTAACGTAATATAGGAATCCGGTTTAAGGGCATGTGATACTTCCGCGTGTGGTAAATCGGGTTCAGTTCCCCCGGGTTTTTGTCCACAAAAATAAAAAAATTTAAAAACTGTATTTGGTGATGCTATAAAATAGAGCAACAGACGTCCCGGAACTCTTTTTTTGAGGGATAATAGCAAAAAAATTGTATTCTGCTAAATACAAATTTTCTCTATATGCACTATTTGAAGGTTAGGATTCGCTTTTGAGGTCTCTGCCATTCTGATAATTTCGGTCTCTGTTGTACCTCAAAATACACTCATATTAATCAAATTCATCAAAATGAAATTTTTTTAAATTATTCAACAATAGAAGAGTTCGGGGACATCCGTTAGCATGTTCGCTATCAGTCCCCAAATTTTTTAAGCAAAATCTTTATTATTGTAGGAAAAAAACCGGGGGAACCTAATACTGCTAAAAATCGATAATTTTTCAAGTATCACATGCCCTTAAGAATTCGTCCCTAAAGTTCGAATGTGGTTAGTGCATAAAACATTTAGTAATCCTCCTTTGAAAAAAAAAATCTATCCATCTATCCATCCATCCACCCACCCAACCAACCCATCCATCCATCCATCCATCCATCCATCCATCCACCCAACAAATCCACCCACCCACTCATCCATCCATCCATCCATCCATCCATCAATCCATCCATGCATGCATCCATCTATGTATCTATCTCCCTACCTAAGGGTGGTCCCGCGTTGTCGTCGCTATGCTGGCAGTAACGTAGCTATTGGTAGGGCCTTCCAAGCCAGATATGCAAAGAATGAAGAGGAGAGTGACTAAGAGGAATACCTAGGGGAAGGAACCCCGAATTCAAACCAGTCATGGAGTGTGTTGATAAAAACAATATACCCCAAGTGAGGAAAGATCTCACCGTCGATTCCGATCGGGTGCAAACCCCGGTGATCGACGCCGGCCCCGCGGAATTGAATGGGGGGGGGGGTCCGCACAATTTGTCGGTAGAGTAGCTGCAAATTCTGTCGGGAATGGACTCGTCTGTGAAGACGCCACCCAGAACTAGGACCTTTTCGCTACGTGTGGAGACGCACCAGGTAAAACGGAAGAAGCGAAGCAGCACTCCAGAAGTGGTAAACACCACGACAAAAGAGGATGCAGAAGCCTGCCACCAGTTTATGGAGAGAGTGACTTCTTAGGGTGGCCTACAACACAAAAAACGAGATCTTCGAGATCAGTAGTCACCTTACCTATGAAGTGGAGATCGTACGCTTGATGAGTCTACAAATCTGGGTCAAAACAATTGGAGAAAGTTCTAAAGCCAGGGCCCAAGAGAAGCTGCAGTGTGAGAATGATGACCTCCGCATGCAGATTTAAAACATCAGGAATTGCAATTGCAGGCGAGAGAGCTGGGCGGCTTTACTGAGGTTGGAAACCAAAGAAAGAGGAGAAAATCAAAGAAAAATGAGAAATAAAAAGGTGCTGCTCCTTGCAAAGTTTCTAAAACCACCAAACCGAGCGATGGTGGAAAAAGCAAAAAGAGGAAAACTCGGGGCAAGGCTCTCATCATCAAGCCCGCTGTCAAGAACATCAGACAGACCAAGGCAGCGGAAGTTCTCCTCGACGTAAGAGCCAAACCGGAGGAGAGATCCACTTTTGGCGACGGGTTGAAGGGAATCTTGGGGGGAAAATATAGAGTTAGACACCTTATTCCAAGAGGCCAAGTAGTAGTTCGCGCTCTCATTGAAACGACCGAGGTAGAAGAAGTACAGGAAGCATTAGAGGCTTTACTGAGGAAGTATATTGGCAGTTCCCCAAAGATAAATCTCACCAAAAGAAGCAACAGTGGGGGCATTCAGGCGTCTATAGAGCTGGACGATGCGCCTGCTACAAGACTGGAGAAAGTAGCGAGACTGAAAGTGGGGAAAAGCAGTGCCGCGTGAAAGCATTAACTGCTGAAACCCAGTGCTATCGCTGCCACGAATACGGCCACATAACTCGTGAGTGCGCAGGAGAAGACCGAAGCAAAAACTGCTGGAGGTGTAGCCAGGAGGGGCACAAGGCGTCCAACTGCCAAAACCTGGCACCACGACGCCCGCCCTCGACTGTAAAGAAGAAAGCCTAACATGGAGCCGAAAACGAATCGACTGTACACCTAACACCGGCTACCGGAGATGGGTGAGTAGGTCAGCTCGAAGGACGCAGAACATCCACGATGGAGATCGCTGACTGGCCGCACTGGCCCAGGACACAAGTCTCTGAAGTAATGCGCAAGCGCTTTCCGGAGACTTAAGTAGGTAGAAAGAAGGAGGAGTTTTAGTCGGTAAGAATTCGACACTACCCAGCCTTCAGCTAGGTGTCTTATGCAAGAATTACGGTTTAAGATAGACTGGACAAGGCAGAAGCTCTAAAAAAGAAACGAATGGAGAAGGTACCACAAGCGACTATGTCTCTCCTTGTCAGAAAGACGATAGTTCACATCAAAGACATGGATGAGGTGACGACTGTTGAACAAAAATCAGAGAAATTGTCTCCAGAGAATCTGAGGCGAGACCCCAAGACTTTGAGATCAGAGCACTTCGACCAGCCTACGGCGGTGGACAGAACGTGTCGTTAGTGATGCGCAAATTAGACGCTGACAGGTTAACTCAGAAGGGACAAATGAAGATTGGCTGGACATACTGTAGGGTCAGGGAGAGAAAAAGGGAGAGTACATGTTCTAGGTGCGGGGAATACGGTCACGTGATAGCGACTTGCAAAGTAAACGATAGGAAAAACCTATGTATGAAATGCGGAAAAGACGGCCACAGGGCAGCAGATTGTCGAAACGCGTCATTTTGTGTTCACTGCCGAAAAGAGGGGCAGCAATGAACCAGCCTAAGATGTCCCACAAATAATAGTTCGAGCAAGTCGGAGGAAATGCGGCCACAAAATGTACATTCTAAAAATTCTGCAGATCAACATAAATAGGAGTTTCCCTGTTTAGGACTTGCCTTTAGCTACAGCCGTGGAAATAGGCGCTGGAATACTGGTTCTAAGTGAACCACGCAAGAGGGCTATATTAGGCAGAAACGATTGGATTTCTGACGAAGACCTTGACACAGCCACAAAGGTAATAATTCTTGATATTATTGTTAAAGGCCACGGCAAAGGCAAAAGAGTTTTTTCTCCGTGGAAACGCCGTCACTCGCCATATATGGTTGTTACGCTTCCCCAATCCGAGACGTCGAGGAATCGGAGCAGCTCCTACTACAAATTGGTAAAGAAATCAGAGCCAAAGGAGAAGATGCAATAGTAGTAGGGGACTTTAATGCCAAATCGCCACAATGGGGTATGAAGAAGACAGACAACAGGAGAAAAATGGTTACAGAATGGCTAGCACAACACGATCTGATCGTAAAGAACAAATGAGATAAACCAACCATCATCAGTAACACAATTGCAAACTGTGAGGCCATCGATAAAGAAACGCTTAGTGACCACAATTGCATCACAATTGAGATCGGCAAGAAAACGGTGTTTCTCAAAAGTAGACGTCAATATGGCGGATGGAACGCCAAGAAAATAACCGAGGAAACACTAAAAGAGGCCATAGAACAAATAGTAGTAAACGAATATACCACATCAGGAAGGCGTGGCAGAGCACCTTTTCCCAACAGACAAAGCAGTGAAGTTCAATTGCGTGGGAACGCAAATATTTAACCCCTTCACAGAAGAGAAATTGCAGCTAGGTTGCGAGAAAATAAAGCATAGGAAAGCACCAAGACCGAGATACATCCCTCCCGAGATATTAAAATAATTAGCAAAGTGCAAGCCAGACTATGTGCTTCAAATGTACAACAAACTCGAGATCAACGGTATATACCCAAAGGAATGGAAAATGGCAAAACTGGATTTACTGAGAAAGGGTGACAAACCTTCAGAGGAACATAGCTCGTACCGGCCGATTTTTCTTCTGAATGTGGAAGGTATGCTTTACGAACACCTAATACTCGGTAGACTCAAACAGGAACTCGAACTTACTGGAAGTCTAGCGTACAACCAATATAGCTTTAGAGAATGACGGCAAACTGTAGATGCCATCAAAGAAGTTATGGTTGTCGCAGAGCAAGCGGCCGCTTATTCGAAACAATGCAGGCGTTTATGTGCGGCCATAACAATCGATGTTAAAAATGCATTTAATAGCGTATCGTGGCAAGTGATCCTGGCTGAATCAGGAGGCGGAAAATAGAGGGAAGTTTGGTAAGCCTTTTAGCGTCTTTACCGTCAGAATGAATAATAATGCTGGAAGCAGAAAGCAAAACAGGAAACAGAGAAATAAACAGTGGTGTCCCGCATAGCTCAGTGCTAGGTCTGACCGTCTGGAATGTTCAGTGCAACAGCTTACTGGAACTAGACCTGCCAGAAAGAGTAAAGTTAATAGGCTTCGCAGACGATGTCGCCATGGTAGTGGTAGCTTCTAGCAAAAAATCACTCATGCAAATTGCGGACGCGGCACGCCTGAGAGTGGTTAAGTGGACGGAAAGTAGGAAACTTGAGATAGCGCTGCAGAAAACAGAAGCAGTACTTTTGACCACTAGTCGGAAGATAGGTCCAATATGCTTTAGTATACAAGGTACTACAGTCTATCCAAGCAAATGCATAAGGCAGATCGGAGTATGGCTTGACACCAAACTTAAATTTGCCGAGCACACAGAAAAAATAGCCCAGAACACGGAGAAGACTAAGACGGTTCTATCAGGCCTCATGCCGAACATCAGGGGATCAAGAGCTTCCAAGAGGCGAGTCCTCACGGGTGTTGTACACTCTCAGATACTCTATGCTGTACCTATTTGGCTAAGACCACTGAAGGCAATAGAACCCCTGAGAAAACTTGAGAGGATCCAGAAAGTTATGGGCATAAGGGTCTGTAGCGGGTACCGGACTATCTCAGTGGATGCCGTAAGAGTGCTGGCCGGAATTCCTCCAATAGAATTACTAGCAAAGGAAAGGCACGAGATATATGAGGGGCAGTCGCCAGAAGACGCTAGAGAAAACTTAATGACCAAATGCCAAGAAAAATGGGAATCAGGAAAACATGGACGTTGAACGTGGAAGCTAATTCCAACTATCAAATTATGGACCGAACGCACTCATGGTGAAGTAGACTACTTTTTGACTCAGGAACTATCAGGACATAGGTGCTTTAAAAAATATTTATTAAAGCGTAAAATATCTGCGACGGACAAATGCCTTTACTGCCAGATGATCGACGATGCCGAGCATACACTTTTTTCTTGCGTCAGGTGGCATGAAATCAGATACTTTTCACAGAGAAACAGACCAACTTTTCACGCCAGAAAGCATGATAAGCAAACTTCAAAAAGCTTAAGGGCAGCGCCCGCATTGAAGTAATGCTAACGCGGATTCCGATGCGTAGTGTGAGGGTAAAGGGGGAGGGGTTTTAGTCGGTAAGAATCACGACTCTACCTAGCCTTGGGTTTACCGAAGTAAACCATGGGCTGTGTTTCTTATTCAAGATTGCCCCTCCTTCTTCAGAAAAAAGTTGCTATCTATCTGAAATTAGCTGATGCTAATTTGTTAATGAATCTTTACATTATTCATGTACAAATTACCACAGGATTTTATTAGAAATCATTAAGGGTATAGCACGTCACATTATGTTCATTCAATAATGAGCATTAACTTGTTAAATATAAACATTTTAATAAAATTTTCTTCATGAAATTTGAAGTAGACCCAAAAAGGAATATCTTTTACATCTTAAATTTTGTTGATAATAATGGTAGCTACAAAGAAAAACGGCTTTTTATTCTGGCTCTGAATTTTTTTATTTCTTCAATCGACGTTTTCTCGAAATTGATCACTTTTACCAATAAATTTTGTATTAGAAAAAATTTCTCCTCTGGCAGTAATCCAACTTTTATTAGAAACTTTTTGCTGCAGAATCAATATTTCAAACAAAATAAACGCAGTTTTATTTTTCCACATTTTTCAACATAATTGTTAATTTTTTATGTTAACAATTGCCTAAATCAAAACAGTAATAAGTTGGTGTTGTTAATTTCAATATTTCTGCTCGCAGTGGTTTTCTTTTCGTAGACTGATATTGTTATGCAAGATCTGGAAAATTAAGTTTTAGGTAAATTAAATTTTACAGTAGAAGCTTATTACAGTTCTCATTTTTCCAACAGACAAAATTTAGGATATCATTCAAAATTTGAACGGATATATATCACCCTAGATTCCAGTTCAGACACTCACACTCCATTAGCTTCTACTACTAAATTTCCATTCGACTTATCCGACACAACATATGATTGCTATTATAAAAAACGTAGTAGATTCCGCAAAATGGCTTTTTGATCAAACTTTCCACAATAAAAATGTACAAGTGATTAAGAAACTACTCTATTATAATAATTATCCTGAGGATTTGACTAAAAATCGTATTTAAAAAATACTAGTAGAAATAAAGAAAAAACAAAATAATATCCAAACCATTGAGAATAACAACAACCAATAAAGAGTGATCGCATAAAAAAAACAAGCAGGCTTAGTTAATTTCCATGGGAATACTTATGGAAATATTAGGCGCTTATTAAAAAATTGGATATAAAAACCGTTTATCGAGTTAATTCAAAACTTAATAGATTTATCAAAGTAGGGAAAGATCATTTAGAAACTTTAGACAGATAAAATACCAACAGATAAAATATTTAGTGTCACGCCTATGTCCATGTTTCCTACGTCGACTGTGTGAACCGAATGTTAGTGTTGGATAGCGTTGGGCATAAGTACCTGTTTACTTACTCTCCAAAGATTAATAATGTTTTAAATAACTAATTTTCATAATTCAATAGCTTAAAATTCATCAGCAATAAACTCTTTTTATCCACTAAAAAATATATAATGTAACAGCCAATAATAATTATAAATATAGAAGCAAACACATTCTGACACAAATTCGAACCTCAAACGAAGGTAAGCATCTTCTCGAACAACAATTAAAAATTAACATGACAGTTGTTTTTCATCACAATAAACTAATTTTCTGGTATTTACTGATTCAGCTTCCAGCACTGATATCCGATTCATCGACTAATTTTACAATTTTAAACAGCTACAAGAAATTTGACAATCGGCTCCGAAAAAATCTGCGATGGAATCTAATTAACATTGTGGTAAGCCAATCATTTCTGTCTTTGCAGATAAAATTCTGAATATCGCCCATGTTCTTTAACAACAACTGGTTATTGTTACACTTATGTCTATAATATGTATTAATCTCTTTTATAGAATAATATTGCCTTATTAGTGCAGGCGCCCTATGAAATTTCGCGCAGAAAATGGTACCTAAAATTTGACTTCGGATTTTTGTAGTGCTAGCATGTAGAAAAAAAGCCAATATTTCTGAAACCAACAATTACGAGGCACTGTGTGTAAGCAATCGTTAAAGATAGCTTAAACAGGTTGTTTGTTTATTGCAATGAACCTATAGGTCAGGCAGAAAAAATTTCAGTTAAAAATGTAGATTTCGCAAATATGTACAAAATGACGGGCCTTACGTTAAGATTCATTGATTTGTTTACTTGAAGAAGAAAAAACCGTCCGAAACTGCGTTCTTTTGAATATGCAATTATTTTGCAATAATCAAGCAAAAAGTTTCAAACTTTCAGAAAGTATACCCCTTGCCACTCTTAAACAGTGTACAAAACTTCAGCCCAAAATCATTTTTATTTTTCCCAAAAACTCATTTGTTATTAAAGAATTGAGTCCTTTCAACAGAATTTCTAGCCTTTTAGCCGATAGGATATCATCTAAAGTGGGTGATTATACTCTACAAAAGTTGTACTATGTAGTACATTTTGCGGCAGAGCGACTTTTTATAATTAAATTTCATAAAAGTGGCTTACAAAAGACGTTGAATTTATTTCTTATAACAAATGAACAAACCCCGTCAATTTTAATTTTGTAAAGCTCAAGTTCCTTCCAAATCTAGAAAAAGAGTTCTACTAATTGTTATAAAATTCACGAAGAAATGCATTCTAAATTTATTGTTTATAATCGTGTCTGCTTCACGAAAAAGTTCACAGAACAGAGGGAAGCCATAGTGGCATAGCAGGCGCTCGCGCCGGAATTGAATTCACGTTTTCAAATTGCAAACAGTTTTAATATCTCAGCAACAAATTGATGTATCAAGATGTTTTTTTTTAATCAGGACTAGCTTTCCGAGCTGGTTACAAATCGGTTGGTTGCTTCACAACAAAATTATATCTAATGCCCTAGGTTTAAAACAATTTTATTTATCTTCTCTAATTTTGCCATTAATTTATTGTTTATTAGATTCACTATGATATATACGGGTAATACCACCCGTTCGAGAGTCATTTCTCCCTGCGAACATAGCACAAAGCAAGCGGTAGAAGGACCTCTCTCCATCGAGCAGAGTAGCGACTTCCAACCAATAGCGGCATAGCACGCTCAACCCGCACTGAGAGCTAGTTCACTGGGAGACGGGTCCCACATCGTTGGTCACTTCGGTCTCGACGCGGTCGTCTTTGGGTTGACGCTCCAGAGGAGAGTGTTCTTACAGTAGGCAGAGAGGTACCTATCACGCGCGATGGATTCAAGTGTTTGAAATCAACGTCTTTTCTTTTAAAATTGAGGATTTAGTGCAGTGCAGTGCTCTTTGTGCTTAACATCCTGGATGGATGCACTATTTAGTGTTTTATTTTTAAAATTATTTATATTAAATTACAAAAAAATAGTAGACAGGTGCTTTGTAATCAAATCAGAAGCTTTCCCTGTGATTGGTTCGCCCGTCATTTGGCTAGCCTAAGATTTGGATACAAAGCATTTCCAAGCTATCTAAATTTACATCATCTTTTCTTTCTGCAATGTTCGTTCGCGCGCATTGTGGCTCGTAAGGTGATGTGAATGAGGGTAATACTTGCCTATTCTAAATGCACACTTGTAGCTAGGTATTTAATAATTAAATTGTAAGCTTTTCTTGAGATTGGTTCGCCCGTCTCCTGGCTCGCCCAAGATTTCTTTGTTAAATATTTCGGAGCTACTGGAATCCATTATGTTTTATGTAATTATGTATCCTGCAATGCTCGTTCACGCGCATTGTGGCTCGTAAGAGCTAATGAATGAAAGTACAACAAGTGTGCTTTTACACACTTAAATAAAATCAATGTTTCAAATTTAAACCTTTAGAGATCAATATTGAAACAAAGTCAAGGTGCTCAACCACAACTTAAAAGTATCTCTATATTAACAATTTATACAATAACAATATAATCTAATGTAATGCACTTCAAAGCCAATAAAAAGTTTGAAGCATCGATTTTTCTGGTCATTGCAATGAATTTAAGACTGAGCTTTGTCAGAAAAATTAAATAAATTTCTTAATTTATTTTAAACATAAAAATACTGCAAGGTTACTACTTTGAAATCATTCACTCCAAAAAGGCATGCACACAAATTCTAATAATTATTTGAACTAGGTTGCAAATATTTTGTCCTCCTCTGTTATAGGAACGAAAATTAATTTAATTTTCAACATCTTCGGGATAATTCCGTGAATTCCGTCAATTTGTCTATCTTTCACTTGGAGTGACAAAATAATGAATTAAGTTTGACAAAAATAATTGTTTAAACCAATTATTATTGTTTATAGCAATCTGCTTCTACAGCAATGCTACATAGTTGCGGTTTTTTCTGAAATTTTCAACTTTTTGTCCACTTTTCACTTAGTGAGGTTAATGTTAGTTATTGATTTAGTTTATTCACACAAGTTAACAAAAATAGTTGTTTAAACAATTTATTATTGTTTATAACTATCTTCCCTTAGATAAATGCTAGAAAGTTTCAGTTTTTCTGAAAAGTTTAACTTTGCTTTGCTTTTTGATTTATGAACAAATGACTCGTGCATTTCCAAAACGCTGTGAATGCTAAACGTTGTGTCATTTACAATGTGTTTCTATACTAAAACTAATACTTTCAATTCTTGGCATTTACAACGGTTTGGAAATGCACGATTTAAATAATAAATTAACATTAGAGAGAATCATATTTTAAACTCAAATTTTATTCAGAAAAAAAGGATCTCTCTCCTCTCACTCCACTGGGATTCAAACAACAGATCAACTGATTAGTCAGTTGATCTGGTGTTCGAATCCCAGTGGATTGAGAGGAGAGAGATCCTTTTTTTCTGAATAAAATTTGAATTTAATAAATTTGAAATTTATATTCCCATCTAGTCTGTACGATGAAAATTATTTTTCTGTATTAGAGGATTTAACTTTGGTCGATAATGTAGATTTCCATTATTCACAGTATGTGTGATTATATTCGACCTGAATGCATCTCTAACTGGATTCCACGTTAATCCGAGTTATAAACATTCTCTCTCCCATTTTCAGTGTTGAGCGGCTAAACTTTATTCGCAAATTTCTCCGCCTTTATTTTTAAAGTTTGCTTCCGTGTATCTTTAAAACTAAGAATTTTTGTAGAATGCAGTGCTCATTTTTTTAGATCTACATCGTCGACCACTATACCAGCATCAACTACTCATTTGAAATTGTTCAACGTATATTCTGCAATACGATGTAATTTTTTCATATAAGTACCTATTTTATTTAATTGTCCTGCCCATCGCCTCGTCCCAATTGACGTTCAGATGTTACATGTCTGAATCCATGTTGAACGTCACTTATCGGGTGATTAATTTTCGTTTGGCCAATATCTTAAAATTAAACTGTTCTTTGCTTATAATCGAAGCCAATGTATTTGTCATGTTTCGTACAAGTAGGTTCGTCTGCTGTTAAACTTATTTCAGAAGACCATTCTGCATGCATGCATTCCACAGCGGAAGTCTCCCAGTATTTATATGGCTCTTGAAAGTCTAAAGAGTATTCATCTGAAATATCCACGCCGTTGAAGGAAGGTAATTTCTGCGGATGAGCCATTGGATTATGGCTATGAACTTGAGGTAAAGGCTCGATCTTCGCAGTGGAACACACATGGATCCCAAAGAAGCGCGCGAAGGAAGCGCGCCAGAATCGAAGTTAAATCAATAAAACGCTTACCATTTTCTCGCACCAGGAAAGTGCTGTGCACTATAAATACGCCTCAAAAGGTCAGACGGTGAAGAAAAAGTACTACCAACAGATTGTAAAGCCACTAAGCGACGGATTAAGAAGGAAAGGGGCTGATTCGCGGAAAAGTGGTAAAATACGGCCTTAAAAAACTTTATCAGCCTCCACAAAGTCATGGCCTGGCTCACTGTGATTTTCAACTGTGGTTTGAAATAAGCATCCCCTAAAAGGAATGAGACATCAAAACATAAGGGAAATAGAGCAGAATGCGATGAAGCAGCTGTTAGTTATTTCGAAAGATTACTTTCGGGAGAGTTCTCGAAAGTGGAATGAAAAAAATTATTTTTCTTTTAATTAAAAAACGACGCGGAGGCTTATTGTGCAATTGATGATGTTAAAATATTCAAATTTCATATTAAAACAAATGTAACAAAAATTTTCGAAATTTTATAAAAGATTTCTGTAACCATGTGCAATTTCGTATCTTGAATTTTTATTCCACTTTTATTTATATTGCTGTAACTGGGACATGAAAACATTTCAAAAAATGAACATTATGCATTAATAAAAAGTAGAATAAAAAATTAATTCACTTTTCTGCTATGGTAGGAAAAATTAAATATTGCAAAGAGGCTTATAAAGTTTTGAAAGTTGAATCCAAAGTAAAGAAGAACAGAGATGACTTATATGAAATGTCTAGTGTTATCTTACTTATAGTTGCACGCAGGGAACGCGCACATTTCGAGTGACGCTATCTGAAGTGATTTTTTACTTACCCCTTCCTCTTCCAAAAATTTGTGACATTTCGATGAACTTCTCGTGGAAACGTCATGTGACATTGAAGCTGACCCCCTTCTATTTTTAAAAAACGAAATATAAATGTAATGTTATCTAACTATCTACCGAACAATTAATATCGAGCTATTGAAATTATTTGTTACAAGTATGAAAATACTTTTAATTGAATTCTTCAGAGCCAAAGAATATGTACATTGACTTTAGCGTTGCCACGTTAGCAAAACAAAACTAAAAAAATAAGTGCGCAAACTTTTTAAACAGTCCTTGTATGCCTTATTTTCTGATCCTGGAATCGGTGGATGAGGTATGCATGCAAAGTTTCTACTGTGTAATTTGTTTTTGATGGCAAGACCTGATTGAATTCTTTGATGGACATTTCTTTCTTGGTGAAGCAGTATTGAGTCTTTTTGGATGCTGTGATCTCGCTGATCTTTTTTATGATTAAAGAGTGGTAGCGATTTTTTTTAGAGAACATTCGGCGGCTCCTGATCCTTGTGCGTCATCTGCCTTTTAACTGCCACTGCAGTAAATGATCTGACCACAATCCTTCTTTAAAACATTCTGGACATATGCTAGCCAAACACCTTCATACACCTCAGAGGAAAATACACAAAATATGCAGGACAGATGCGAGTGAAAGACCGTCATCTGTCTGAGAAGAAAGAACACAAGCTATTCAGAACAGACGTGAGCAAAACATCTTCATCTGCCTAAGACATCTGATAATCTGTGTCTCGTGGGGTGAAACATGTACCGTTTCTCTTGGAAGAAGCGCGCCGAACAAAAACATCCGAGAGCGCGGGTCTGTGGCGAGGCGGGTAACGGGATATTGCCCGTTGCGACCAGGCGAGCACGCTGATCCGCTTGATGTTTAAGGCAGAGAGAGCTACCCGAAAGGGTATTCTTTCCTTCGCGAAGACATGCTCCTACTTGACCTGTTTACTTTATCAAAAGTTTTAAAAATGTGCATGGGCAGACTTAATAGTAAGATATGATTTCTATGACGCTTGTAAAGAATCAGAAAGACGCAAAAAGAAAAATTACTCTTCATCTCAGATAGCCTGGACGCGAGCGAAAGACAAAGTTTTAAATCAAAAAGAGTTTAATTCATTGAAAGAAGACAAATTTTCAATAAAATGTAAACTTAATGAAAACAGGTTAATGTTCAACCGTTCAGTTAAATTTTGCCCAGAAAAATATGAAATTTCTACCGATTGAAATGATTAAACTTCACGTGAATCAGCATCCTTAAATTCTCCGATTAAAGTAACTTCCATTTAGTTAATGCTTTTTTTTCGGGGAGATGATTTTTCAAACCTAAAAGACAAATTTTGATGAAAATAGTTTAGTTTTCAACCAAAAAAGATTTTTGATTCAAACAGAAACAAAAACTTCAGATGAAATCATAATTGAGAGAAAAATTCAGATTTGTCAAAAACTTATCGACTGATCGTCGTTACCGACTATTTTTACTGAACAGAAAGCATCTTCTCGCTGCAATATTTGTGGAGTTGGATCAAAACATGTTAACAACTCACCATATGTAGCTAAAATTCCATGTAATGAGGCACACTATAGATTTGGTCTCTCGACGCTGCATGCCTGCATTCGTGTTCAGATATTTGTTCAGATAAAATTAAGATCCAAACTGGGTTAAGCAGTTGATGTGGTGAAGCAGGGTTATGGAAGCAACAAATACCGGAAATCTGGCCCGTTCCTCTTTTGGAAAAGCTGAATCAGTTGATATGAAATGCCACCATCATTACATAAGTTGCTTATTCATCGACGTGATATAATTCAATCGTTTAAGCTACCAATTGGTTGGTACTCAGGAGAGTCTCAAGAGGGAAACAATAAGATCTTTAGAAATGTTGAAGCTAATAACTGCAGAATGTCTGTCCGACAATTGACGAACCTAGATGTTCATCATCTTCTGCTTCATTCGGACCCTTTAATAAGCAGTTAGAGAAAAGTAGAATCTAGGAAGATGAAACATCGGTCAAAAAAAGCTGAGAGTATGACAATTTCCAAGGAGTGAGCTCGACTCTTACTAACTGAATCACGATTTCCTACCTAAAAAGGGCCCTTTTCAGGTCAAAAATGGCGAAGAGTGTGACAATCTTCAAGGAGTGAGCTCGATTCTTGCGCACTGAAGCACGAATGCCTACCTAAAAACGGCCCTTTTCAGGGCCACATGAGTCAGAAATGGCTGAGAGTATGACAATCTCCAAGGAGTGAGCTCGATTCTTACTCAGCGAAGCACGAACGCCTACCTAAAAATGTCCCTTTTCAGGGCCACATTGTATAGAAAGTCCGATTGAGCAACCTCCCCATGTTGCATATTAGGTCACTATAAAAAATATGACTGAAAGGATTCTTTTGCAAGACATTTTGAATTGATTCCGCAAAAAGAATCAAGCCTATTCATGAAAAAATGGTGAAAATGTGCATTTGTTCATAAAAATTGTATAAATAATTACCAGTTTCTATCACTATTGAAAATATGACAGAAAAGAGTTTTTTGCAAGACATTTCGCAATGATTCCGAAAAAAATCAAACCTATTCATGAAAAAAAGGCCAAAATGTGCATTTGTTTATAAGAATTGTTGAAATACTTATTAGTTTCTATCACTTTTGAAAATATGATAACAAAGAGTCTTTTGCAAGACATTTCGGATTAATGCCTTAAAAAAAAATGAAGCATATCAATGAAAAAATGGTCAAAATGTGCATTTGCTTATAAAAATTGTTTGAATAATTAACACTTTTGGGTCACTATGAAAAATATGACAGCAAGGTGTCTTTAGTAAGACAGTTCAAGATGATTCAGTGAAAAAAATCAATGCTTCTTATAAAAAAATGGTTAAAATGTTCATTTATTTATAAAATTTTTTCAAACAATTGACATTTTTTGATCACTTTTAAAAATATGATAGCAAGAAGTCTCCAGCAAAACATTTTAAGTTGATTCCGCAAAAAAAGGTCACGTCTTTTCATCAAAAAATGTTCAAAATGTGCATTTGTTCATAAAAATTGTTAAAATAATTGACAATAATTAGCTATTCTTAACTAACTGTAAGCGCACATCATTATCCATGATACTTGATACAAAAGATATGGGTTAAAATTGGCTAATGATTGCGAATCACAACAAGATGATGCACTTTTTACAGATTTAATAATAATTTAGACAGATATTCTCAATTCTCTGACACGTGAAGTAAATATAACTGATGGCGCAACGTTACCTTCGAGAACTTGTCTATTCATTGAATTATGCATACATTCTAAATCTTGAACATTTCTTGTCACTAAAAAGGATTAAAACATATTAATAAAATACAAATATTATAGAAAAGTAAGCTTCTTGTCTCTAAAAGACCTTAGGAATTGTAAATTAATTCATAAGGAGGAACAAGATAGCGATTAGGATATATATACTGAAATTTCGTGTTGAAAATTCATTCGTTTTTCTGTAATTTCTTATAGACAGAAAAAAAATGAAAAACGTTGGTACTCTTATCTTCGCTTTTGTATTCCTCGTCAGTTCTATTGGTGAATATAAAATCTTATAATATATACTCAGCGATCTATGCTCGTCGATTTTATAAATAATTGTTAACCTCAGGTTTAATTATTTTCTACTAAAAAGTTGATGTTTTAAGAGAAAAGATGGATTTTCAAACGAGAAGATAAGGCTTTAACCTAAAAGTACAAATTTTTATTGAAATACATCACTTTTGAGCAAATGTTTGAATGTAAAAGCTAAAAAGACGAATTATTTACAAAACTTAGGAATTTTTACCAAAAAATATGATTTTGTAATAAAAAAGTCAATTCTTATAACAAATAGTTACATTTACAAAAATCGTGTAATTTTTTTAAAAATAGTTGAGTTTTTCATAGAAAATACGAATTTACTAGAAAATATTTATTTTTAAATAAATAGTATATTTTTGCTGAAAACTGCTGAATTCTTAAGCCGGAAAGTAGAATTTTTTAATAAACAGATTTATTTTCAACCAAACAGTGACATTTTCAACTAAAAACAATGAATTTGCAAAAAAAAAGATTAATTGTCTCTCATAAATACGAACTTTCCACAAAATACATGAATTTTTGATCGATTAATTAAATTTTTAACCAGAAAAGAACAATTTTAAATTAAAAGTATTAATTTTCTGTAGAAAATGGAAATGTTACATTTCTAGATAAAAAATTAAGTTTAAACCCAAAGAATAAGTGTTCAACAGCATAGTTAATTTTTGAATTACAAAGATGAATTTTCAATAAAGGAGTTCAATACGCAACAAAAATATGCTTTTTTAACATAGTCAAATTTTAACATAATCAAAGAAATTTTTTTTCCGTAATTCGTGGTCCTTGCAACTTTAAACCTGAGGTGTATTACTCTAAAAAAGCTCTACGTAATTTATGAACACATCTTTCAGTTTCCTTATGATTAACGTGAATACAGCAAGGTTAAATGAATAAAGTGTGTAAATAATTTAAAAATTTCCACTGTGGAGCTATCACCTCTAATTATATTGGTATAGAGGTGTCGAGATTGAAAAAGTAAACGAAACCTTTTTATTGTTTCAATAATGTAGAAAATGTTGCACAATCGCATTCTGGTATTAATTTCTTACTTATCTCATTTCCTGCGTTCATAAACTTTTTCAATGACTACATCTCGACAATAATTCGTATATTTTAACTCAGCGATTAGTATTTTGCAACTAAGGGGCGCTTCACCCATCCCTCCGCCTTATCCAAAAAATATGACTCTTTGTGAAATATTTTCAGTTTTAACAAAACAGTTGTCTTTTCAACAAATTAATTACATTTTTAATCAAATAGTACAAATTTTAACCAAACATGATGAATTCCGAACTAAAAATGTAATCGAAGACTTTTTAACCAAAAATAGTTGAATTCGTCTGAAATTGAGTAAAAGGGACCTTTGCCCTTACCGTATAAACTCCTTGTTTTCCGGTAATATGACGAGGAGAGAACGAAACGAGTAAATAATAATAATAATAATGATAAAATCTTGTTTCCAAAATTTCAGTTTGCCGTTATGGAATATTGCCGGAGGGGGAGCATCCGAATGATATCATAGAGAGATCAAATGAGCCTCTCAAGGTAGTTCGAATGAGAGCAGAAGATCTTCCTGGTGTTTATGCCATGTACGGAGGATGGGTTCAACTTCCAGTTCAGAATTATTTAGATGTAGTGATAAGTGGTACTACCATCCTTGGAGCGGACGAACTTACTGAACTTATTCCAATATGGTGCCGTGATGATACTGGTTCTAACTTTTGTACAATGCAAGTCGGGGAGGAAGAACAGCCAGCTCATACGCCGCGGAAATACAAATACCGTGATGACAAAACATTCGGAATGTACCACAGGTTACCAGAGAACACTAGATATAATCTTTTACTACGACCGCTCAGAAATCGCTCCCCCTCCAAATATCCCACCCCCTCTGGATATCCATCACCCTCCGGAAATCCCTCCTCCTCCGGAAATCCATCCAGCTCGGGAAATCCCACCCCATCCAGAAGTGCCTCCCCCTCCACAAGTGCTTCCTCCCCCAGAAACGTTCGCCCCCGCCATGTCTAAGAATATTATATTGCTCATTATTAAGAAACATATGGAACTGAAGCTTAGTTTCATTTGTACTTTGACATCAAATCAAAAAGTTACAAGCAATTGAAACCAGAGGAAACTATGATTTAAAAAAGTCCACGTCTACTCTCGAAAATTTGGCATAGCTGGAAAACGAGATTGACTAGTCATCCCGAATTTCCGGACAAGACAATTCTTTAATAAAACTGGTCTTTGTATAAAAACATAAAGACTCAGTTTGTTCTGTTTTTCACTGTAATAGTTATGTATAGTGGTCTGTAATTATACGCTTTCAAAATTTCAATCCAAATTCAGATAAAAAATTGTGTTTCCCAGTGAGACGAATGTACCATTGAAGCAAATAAATATATGAAAAACATATGCTATCAGTTATTGCGCTACTGATACAACTAGATATCCCGCCGTGAAGTATTCTGCCGTCCAAACTAACAAGGAAACCTAGGTAGGTTTCCGCCTCCGATTTTCTTTTTTCTTGTATATTTTTTAGTACTCGAAAAACTAAGCGACCCGTGTTTTTGCTTATCTACCCTTATTATTTGTTATCACATAAAAAATTGCCAACAAAGGGTATAATTCAAGCAAAAAAATAATGTGTATGTTATTCGCGATAACTAAGTAAAGTTTACGTTTTCTGTATTTTCACATAAAATAATTTTCTTAAGGGTAATCATCCTGAATAACTTTTTATTATGCTTCTCTAAAATATAGCAGCTTTTATGAACAAAATCAAGTAGAAAAATTTGTTCAAATTAGGAGACAAAAAATTTAATGTCAAATTTGTGGAAAAATGTGTAGTGTGGTAAAATACCCCTGAATTAGTTTTAATCGCACAAAATCTCCACAAGTGCAGTTAACTGATTGTACGTTTCCATTAAATAAAGGAACATTTATCACATGAATTCACAGATTAAGAAATACTGCTTACATTGGAAGGCATTTATTCCATATTGAGATTGAGAGTTTTTATATTTTAGAAACATTATACAACAAAATATGTTTAACTATTACAAAAATTTGAATTACCCACACTAAAAAAGAAAGGTTCTAGTTGAAGTTACTAGACGCGTGTGGTTGATTTTCTTTAGTTATTTCAATAAGAAGATATGGTTGTTATGACGCGAAAATTATAGTTAATTAACTTTGGTAGATTTTTTTTCAGTTTGAAACTATTCTGGTTGATATTTGCGGTAACCGGTGTGTCGCGATCTTGTGACGGTTTCCAGGAATATGTCTCTTGCCTCATATGGTGTTGCTGTACGTTTCAAGTGCCGCTTCATCGTAAATGTCCAGTTCTCGAACAATCTTAAACAATCAATGATATATGAACAAACCGAGAAAATAGTCCTAACGATGAGTTTTAGAAGCATTAGGAAGACGAAATTTTGGCAAAGCAGATATGGTTACTACACTCTGTTTGCAGAAACTTCTGCTCTGTTAGATTATTTTCTTCGGGACGCAGATGGTGTTAGTTTAGATGGGGTTAGGAAGACTCTAGAAAGGTAGAAAAGTATCAAAATTCGATAGTCGGAAATCGACGTCTACCAGAATATTTAGTTGAGCTTAACAGAATTTCTGGTTGAGTTTACAAGAATATCTGGTCATGTTGACCAGAACCTTGTATTCTTGAGCTATGAGGAAACTATCTGATAAAGAATTCTGTTCAATCTTACCAAAAAACCTGAAAAAAATAATCTGAACTTTTGGTAAGAGTAACCAGAAAATTTTCAACCAGAAACTTCTGTTACTCTCAATCAGAATTTATAGTAAGGGAAAATCAAACTTTTGTTTTTTTGAAGTAACCAGAATTCTGGTTGGTTCAACCAGAATCATTTTTTGAGTGTAGGAATTATTATACCAAATGGATGTATAATACTAGCAAGCATTATCAGACTCGAACAATCATTCTATGTGGTACAGTAATGATGCTTTTCGAAGAAATATTTGAAACACAAGGATTTTTTACACCACGAGCATCTAATAACGGCTACATTTTGACATCCTTGAATTTCACACAATTTGTTCGAAAATCCTCCCAGTTGCTCTGTGATGAACCCACTTTCGAACCAGTAGTATTTGAAAACATTGTGATACCTTGGTGATGATAATTAAATATTTAATAAAGACTGTAACTTTATAATCAGAAAAGCTTCGCACATGATTCTTCCAAATACGAAATCCGTAGACGCCAAGTAGCTGAACTTTTTCGTTCCTGCCTTTTGGTATGATCATGGTTTTATTATGTTTTTCAGCAGTTGTTACTAGCCGCACAACGTCTGAACTGTATTCAGTGCAACAGTCTGCGAGTAACAGACTTATCAGTCCTACGTTCGGGAAGAAATGGTGCTCCAACCAGCTTCGAAGATCTTCTGCGTGCAAAATTATGTATGTGTTCAAATTAATAACCGGAAAAAATGATTGCTTGAAGAGCTTCAAGGACTGATCGTTCAAATGAACGACATTTTTGAAAAATGTATTGTAAACTAGATTGAAAATTTCACTCCTGGTGTATTTGCGTATACTACTAGTAGCGTCTGTCGTTCGATTTCCAGCTTTTATTTTGGGTTCATGTTCAAAATATCCATCTACATAAGATATTTATTTCTTAGATGTAGTTGAATACATATTTATACACAAATCATAGTAATAAAAAATTGTTTAGCTGATGTAAACATTAAGAACTTTAGGTACATGAATAAATACTTTCATAACTAAAAATTCTGAAAAATAAACAAATTTACCCGACGTAAGCTTCTCTCAGTTCTTTGGAAACACGGCAAATAAAATAATTAAATTTATATTTCTGTGGCTGTGATATAAAAAGATTTGTTCAAATTACAATTATATGTTGCTTAAAAGTATATTGACAGACTGAGAACCTTTTCTGTTATCGCAGAAAAAATTAATTATTTCAAATAGGCTTATAAAGGTTTGAAGGTTGATTTTAAATTTATATCAGTATTCTTTATTCTTTAACATGTGGAGCAAATATAACTGATGACGTAACGTAGCCTTTAGTTTATTCCGGATATTCTAAATTGTACATATATTCTAAATCGGTCCTATTTGCTTGCCATCAATAACGAAAAGAAGATTGATGAAGTGCAATTATCTCAAAAGAATAAGCTCCTTTCATTCAAACCACCTTAGGAATTGTGAAATTATTTCGAAGAAGAAATGAGATAGCGATTAGTATATATACTGAACTCTCTTGTAGAACAGTCATTAGTTACATTACGATGACAAATTTCTTTATAATATCTTTTAGCCAGAAATAACATGATTGTCGTTGATACTCTCGTCTTTACTCTAGCGGTTCTTCTCAATTATGTTGGTGAGTATAGAGTATTATATATTTCATACACACTAGGGTAGTCCAAATTTCTATTCTTCCAATTTTCATGTATATCGCTCCCACATTCATTTGAATCCACACGAAAATGAATGGTAGGATATTATTTATAATAATCGCAGCAGTTTTTGTCGGATCTATCTTCGTCGACCTTACAAATAATTATAAAGTTTGAGGGTCATCAATTTCTACGATAATGGATGAGTTTTCAGCAAAATATATGATTTTTTGAAAAAAAGTTGAATTTTCAAATTCAGACGGTTCTGTTTCAACCGAAAACGACATAGTTCAATTTTCAATCGCAGCAATTAATTTGAAAAAACAGTAAATTCTGAGACGGTAGTATTGTTTTCGTGAACTTAAGAATTATGGCCATCCCTAACGAAGCTATTCGGTGGCTCAAAATACCCATTTGTGCCGTTCATACGACGTTGTCATGTACGCGGTCGTACCAGTACAACACTCTCAAGGAAGGTTACCCAACTGTCCGCCTCCGATTTGATACGTTCTGAAGTATGTTTTAGAGCACTAAAGTATACGGTACACGTGTTTTTTTTTATACGTGCCAGAATGCATATTCAGGGGGTGGAATCACTTTTCAAAGTTTTCGCATAATTACTTCAGAAATATAATTTCCAGTGAAATTAAAATTTAAAAG
Organism: Andricus grossulariae; assembly: GCA_011634705.1. NCBI lineage: Eukaryota > Metazoa > Arthropoda > Insecta > Hymenoptera > Cynipidae > Andricus > Andricus grossulariae. The sequence goes on along the minus strand of JAABKJ010007545.1, from coordinate 28,280,978 downwards.
GCAGTGTAAACATTGTTTAGACTGATATTATGTTATTAGATTGCAGTAAAATATTTATTTTTCAACCGTCACATCCTTAGACAGAGGGAGGGGGGTAAACTGCCCCCTGTAGCTAACATACATAAAAATTCCTGATTTTTATTTAAGTACAGGTGAAATACCCTTCATTTAAATTTTCATTTCCTTCAAAATTTGCAACAGTTGCAGTTTAATGGTCGTAGTGTATAATTCTCTTCAGGACAGATAACAGTCTGGAAATGAAAAACATCACAGTCTACCGGTATAAGGCATCCCAATTCTAATTTGAAGAGTTTAAACCACCCTCAAAGCAGGTGTCACATTAATGAAGAATTTTAGGTGTTGCAAATTAATTATTATGGTATACAAAAGTGGTATAATTATTACGGTATACCATTTCTATACCATGAGTACTGGAAATTTTTTGTATATCTCGGAGAGGATAGTTGATTGTGAACAAGAGATTGGAGTTTGATAATATTGTTTCTCAAGTGGAGAATTATCTCATAATTATGTAATAAAACATGATTCAAAAAACGTTTAACAACATTTTTCTAAACTCGAAATTCATAAACGTCTAATGGCTGGATCAAACCTGTGGTTCCTTTTGGAATAGCTTTAGGTATGACAGTCTCACCAGAATGTGTTTTTTTTCTATAGTGTCGAAACAGTGCGCATTCCATGAATCCAGTAACAACACACTTGTACATCCAGTATTAGGAAAAAATACCTCTTTTACCCACTTATTGAAATGATCTATAAAAGTTAAGTGAAAAGATGTTCAAAGTTATAAAAGTAAACAAAACCATAAAATTAGCTTCGCATACCTGATGTAAGCTTCTAAGATTTTGTAGCCATTACGAATACATTAGATGGTCCTTCTACTATTACTTAAACTCTTCCTGAATGCAGCTTCAATTGGAAGCCAATTTAATCTGCTTTAAAACCTCACTATCTTCTATTGATTTCCGTGTTACAAATTTGGTTATTTTTCTCGAAATAATGCGATGAGCTTTTCCAAATTTATATATTCACTTTTCGGAAACTGTAATGAACATTTCATTGTTATTCTGATCTCTGTAAGCTTCTAGAGGCCACATACGCAGATCTCGGTCATGAACAATAAACCCAGCATTAAGCGCATGATGCAATTTTTTAATTACAAATTCTGTTATTTCGAATAAATAATGTTTTCTTGTTCCACTGCATCTACTTTCTGAGCCCACCTACCTAACAGACGTTCAGAAGATAGACGTCTGAACATATGTTGAATAGTGTGAAATTTTCTTATTTTCATTCCTCCGTCTGCGTTTTTCCAGTATTTAGCAGCTGTTTTTTAGATTCAAAATCTACATAAGTGTCTTTCTGCCAGCAAGTTCCCACAAGTTCATTCTTTTCTGTCCAATTGATTTTGCTATCATCATCATCAACAACATCAATTACTTCCACTTCCAATTCTTTGAATGGTTCCTGGAAGTTTAAAGACTGTTCCTCATATATTTCCACATTGAATTGAAATATAGTGTCAAGTAACAACTGTGTAAATTTTTCTGCCAAAAAACTCCCCTCCCGTGTTATAAGTGTATCCGTTAAATACATTGTTTGAAACGTTGCAAGAAGCAGATTTATTACGTTCACAGGATTCACGATCATTTTAGCAATATTTTTCAAAATTTACTTCCTATCACCTTATTTCACAGTTTCTTTAGGTATCAACTGATAATTTTGCGTGTGAATTTCTTTTTATATACAAACATTGAATTTGCACACATTAAAATATTTTTTCAAATGCACGCCGAGACGATAATTTTTTTTTGATACCGTGTGCAAATTGAAAGATATGTACAACACATACTAATTACGCGCACGAAAAATGCAATATACTAACATCGAATTTGCACACGTTACCATATTTTTAGAGATGCAGGCCGACACGAGAATTTTGTTGTGGTTCAGTGGAAAAATTGAAGGATATAGACATACATATACACCTATACATTCTGCGGATGACAACTAAAAATATCTACATAACCGGTGTAAATATTTGCCTGAAAGTTGATAAACCTTATGAGTCATGAGTGATTTAACCCCTTCGAATTAGAAAAAAGGTGCCTCATGCCGGTGGACTGCGATGTTTTCCATTTCCACAATGTTATCCGTCCTGAAGAGAATTTTTCACCACAACCATCAAACTGCAACTGTTACAAATTTTGAAGGAAATGGAAATTTAAATTAAGGGTATTTTATCATTTCTAAATCTGGAACAAGAGTGTGGAAAGATATAACGTCTTGAATTTTTATACCACTTCATTAATGATTTAAAAATAAAATTTAACTTGGATGAAAATCAGGAATTTTTTTGTATGTTAGCCAGAGGGGGTAGTTAACCCTCCGTCTGAGGGGTTGATGGTTAGTAATAAAAAATATTTTACTGCAATCAAATAATATCTTTTTTGTCTAAAAAATGTTTACACTGTCTTTTGAATAATTAATTTCACGGAAAATTATATTTCTATAGTAATTATTCCAAGACATTGAAAGTTGATTTCCCCACCTAAATATGAATTCTGGCACGCATGAAAAAATACATGTACCTTATTTTTTAGTGCTCTAAACCATACTTCAGAAAGAACAAAATCAGTGGCGCATAATTGGGTAACCTTCCTTGTGAGTCGCGAATCGCTTTACAGTGCCAACCTTCTTTTTATCATCGGTCCACAAACTGGTAACAAAGTTTATGGACATCCCGTAACCCCTAACATATATATTCCTTGATCCCTGGTAATATAACAAGTCTAGAACAGAATGAGTGAATAATCATAATAAAAACCTTGCATCGATATTTTAGTTTGCCCTGCTTCAATGACGCTGCTGGGGGAGCATCCGAACGAAATCATAAGCAGATCAGATGTGCCTTTCAAGGTAGTTCGAATGAGGGCAGTAGACCTTCCTGGTGTTTATACCATGTACGCACGTTTACAAAGAAACGGTTTGCGGGTACCTAGCCGTTATCCGGTCAAAAATTATTTAGATGTGGTAATAAGTGGTACGACAATCATTGGAAGGGAAGAAGATTATAAACTTCGTCCAATATTCTGTCGTGATGAACATGGGTATCACTTTTGTACACTACAAGTCGGAGAGAACGGACACCCAGCTCATACGCCGAAGAGATACAAATACCGTTATGATACTACAGAATTTGGCATGTACCACACATTGCCAGACAACACTATATATGAACCTCCACTACAACCGCCCAGAAGTCCCTCCCACTCCAAAAGTCCTTCTTCCTCCAGAAACGTTCGCCGCCGCCTCGTATAAGAACATCATATTACTCAGTTTTAAGAAGAACACAAAACCAAAGTAAGGTTTTGTTTGTACTTCGAAATTGGATCAGAAAGTTGCAAGCAAATGAAATTAGAGGGAACTATGATTTAAGAAAGGCTACTCCTAGTCTCAAAAAAATGGCGAAGCTGTAAAATGAGATTGACTACATATCCTAATCAATTCAATTGACTTGATCTTGCATTGTTTTTATTTATTGCATAGTTTTATGAGTAGAATGTACCATATAATCGAATGAATATATGAAAAACATGTGCTTTCAGTCATTGCCCTACTGGTTTAACTAGAACTAAAAATATTTCAAAAGCAATCCCTAAACAGGGCAATAATTCCTGAACGGGAATCTTGAAAATTTCCAAAATATAATTTGAGAGAAAACCAAGTGGAAGACTTTAATGATTTAACGAACTTACCTGTGAGTGAAATTCTATCATGATTTTATGAAGCGCCTCTTACGAAGAGATCAAAGTGTATTGCTCTTACGATACACGTGTCATTATAGGTGTTTTTTACGTTTATAAATGATTAATATCACTTAATGGACTTATCTATAATGGACGGGATTGGTCTTTTCAGAAGACGCGCTTCATACAATTATGATAAACCTGCACTTACAGTTAAGTTTGTTTAATCATTACATTGTATTTCGGGCCTCTTCCTCAAGAGCAAACTATAGTTGTTTAAGTCATATCACGGCAGGGTAAGATATTTAGGATGAAATAATTATATAAACACTTTTCTAGTTCATGAAAAAAAACTCCAAGAAGAGCTATAAGGTAATATATGAAATATTACTGAAGTGATCTATTTATGACAGTTCCCGCAAATTTTCTCTTGTCTTTTATTACATAATGGTCAGAAAAAGAAACTGAAAACATCATTTAAAAGTTTTTCAGGAAATCTTAAAAAATCTACATTTTCTTTAAACAAATTTCAAAATCACTTGATCATTTTCAATTTTTCTATTAATATTATTGTCGGTACCCGTCATTCGTTTTGTTTGTTGAATTGCTAAGTTTCAATTTGAATGAGTTTTAAATAAAATATTTGATTAAACAAAATTGAATTGAATGCCTCCAGCATGAATTCAAAACAATGAAAAATTACAATTAAAATGGAACAATTTTAAAAAAAGTTGAAAATTTTTTTGATTGAAACTATAATAGATAAACATTGGACAATCTGCAAATAAGATTGAATCGCCTGGATTTTGAAAAGTATAATTCGACGCCTCCATTCCAAACTGCAGCACGTCGCGTGTAGGCGGCGTATCGCTGCTCGTCCGGTTTAGTCACTGTACCGCTCGTGGTCCAGTTTTGACGATTTTGACTTTTTATGATAATACAGAAAACAGATAATTCTAAGCCTTCTATAAAAATATTATGTATTGCTACACAGTATTCAAAGAGAAAAAAAAGCGATAACGAAATTGGTTTCTTTCTTCGATTTGTGAGAAAGATGGCTCCAGCTCGTTTGAAAATATTGATATTTCGTGCAAGAAACATAAAAATGCGAAATAATGATTAAGGAGGTACGGTCACAAACCCACTTTTTTTACGGATTTGTTTAAAATTTGACTATAGATTCTTTGAAATATTATCTGAATGTTTGCGCAATTTAAAAAATATTGTCCTCTCCTGAGCTGAGATAATTAAGATCAAAATTGAACCCTTATATACGTAAAGCCTATCTCAAGCATAGGAAAATGGTACATTTCTAACTCTAACTATTAAACTATTCTTACTGTTTTTATTTCAAGAATTAATATATGTTAGAAGGGGGTTTCATCAAGATTTTAGAAAAATTTCAGAATATTTGTCCTCTTAGTTTGAGAATGAGAGGTATGCAAAGATTGAGAATTTTGAATTTTTTGAAAGATGAAACAAGCATGTAGTAGCTATCTGGCAACGCTGTCGGAGCGCCTAGCGGGTCTAGTGCATGCGCAACATCTTTCAATATTTCAAGAGGAACTTTCTTCTTCATAAATTCACCTTCCACTACAAATCGAGTTGTCATTTTCAACAAATGTGACGTTTCCATTTGCAGTCAATGAGCACAACTGTCAAAGCAGAAACCATTGAAAATGCGACGTTTCCGCGCCTACGCTTAGTTCTTCAGGAGTAAGTGTGTACTTGTATGTAAACACAGCTTCTCTATGCGTAGCGTACAATCATAGCCAAAAATTTTTTCTCAGGTCTGAAAGTAAATTAACTAATAAAAAATTATACCGGCATTACTATCTAATTTTTGACTTTCGGGGACGTAAGTAAGCTACATATTGTACATTTAAGGGTGACATAAGGGTTAATAAGACTTATATCACTCAAACACTATTATTTTCTGACATAGACTTAGGACTAACTTTTTGCAGATAGTCTGCGCGACTGTGCCTCCTTAATATATACAAATATCATTTTGAGCGTAAAATTTACTGCTCTTTTCAAATTTGGGTCAAATATAGGGGTTCCCATTTAAAAAATCACTTCGACTTTCGAATGACCTTGAAAATCGAATTTAAAATCAAGGTCATTAATAGCAATAGTTGACCCCCTGTGCCCGCTTCAACTTTTGTCTTAAACATTTTTCTGTATTCGACCAAAAATCTTAGTTATTTCCCATAATAGATTAAAAAGGGCCACCCGGCATATCCGCGTTTGTGTGCATCTGAGCGTCTGTAGCTGTTAACAACAGCTTGTGTCTCTGCACGGAGAAAAATAAATCTTTGAACTTGGAGTGTCAAAATTTAGATGGTCAGTTTGGTCTTCTAGATAGTACCAAGTACCATCCCCGAGATTTTCCTCATAGTCAGACAGACTAAAAGTTTGAGCCTTTTGTTGACATTTCGAACATGTGTGGCGAGTGTCTGAAATGTGAGGTATATAGTGGAGAGTTGATTGAGTAGTTTTGATTTTGAACATCAAATTTGATACTTCCCAAGAACAAAGGACAAATGCATCACTCACCAAGCAGTCCGTATTCTTAACATTTTTGACCGAAAACGTGCTCGAAATTTCGTAATTCGTTTATAAAGAATCAAGGCTTGCGAGATGTGTAATACGCATTTATATTGTTTTCTGAATTTTCCAGTGTTAAAAAAACCTTCTAGTCTCAAAAATGAACCAAGGCCAAGGATGGAGAAGAAAGAGAACCAAAAAGACGCGAGATTAAGATTAAGAATGCATAGATAGAGTAACTTAAGAGGCGCTAATACGCAATAAAGATAAAGAGGATGCATGGACTATGCTCCGGGATATCATTATTAGGAGTGAGACTAAAGTGTGTGGTACTGCGATTGTAGGAAAAATGTCTGGTGATGCGTGGTGGAATGGTGAAATCCGCGTAGTCGTCGACGAAAAGAGGCAAGCATATCTGAGAAACTAGAGTATGACGGGCCTTAGCGATAAGAAGAGAAATAGACTTTCAAATGATTACATAGACAAAAACAGGAAAGTAAAGTTATTAGTTGAAGAAAATAAAAATAAAATCAAAACAGAAGGAGAGAAGAAAATCCAAATAGCTTTTAAAGGAAGCAAGAAACTGTTCTATAAATTGGCGTTGATTAGAATGAAAGACAGAAGAAGGACAGAATCAGTCAGCATGAGAAATAGCAAGGGTGAAATGTTATATGCTAGCAGACGCTTTGAGATAGATACTTCTCTGAGGAATTATTAGAAGATGAAGCTATAGGGCAACACAACTGCGACGTTGAAGACAGTACGTTGAGGGGAGATAAAAGCAACTGCAATCATCAGAGAGGTATTAGCTTTCTAAGTACCTTAAAAAATATATCAAAAACTACTTATTCATAGGTTAATGAAAATCACAGAGGAAAAGCTATGAGAAGTCAAATGTGGATTTATGCCAGGATGATCATGTACAGATCAAATATCTAGCTTGAGACAAATCACAGAAAAAAGTTTCAGAGTAAATAACAAAGTTGTCTGTGCATTTGTGGACCTAGAAAAGGCGTTTGATAAGGTGGATTGGTAGAAGGAAACTTTTCGAACTCTCAAAAGAGTACGAAGTCAATGGATGGCTCCGAAAAGCAATAAAAACGACACCTGCAGGTAGTAAAACATGTTCGAGGGTAAATGGGCAACTGAGTGACTAGTTTGATATAATGCAAGGTGATAAATTTAAATTTGAAATTTAAAGCTTTTTCGGGTTTCAATCGTGTGCAAAACTACTAAACTTGCTGACGTTTCGTGAACATTGCAGTTCACTTATTCAGGGCTGACCTGAAACTGAAGTTTTAGGTTATGTTGTTCTTATATAGATTCTCTACGATTCCTATGATTGGACAGAGCGCCCTATGGTCGGAACTGCTCGAACTTGATTGGCCAATCAAGTCTTTTTTAAAAAACCCGGGAGGACGGAAAGCCAAATCGGATTGTTATTATATTCATTGTCCCTATTGATGTAAATAGGGTGTTTCAAGATTTTGATTGCTTCTCTATGTTTTCTTGGAAAAATATTGTATGTTTCCGCAATGACGGTTGTTTTGTCAAATAAAATGCTATGTCCGGTAATAATATGATGCTCAGCTAGTGCTGATTGCGTGACATGTTTTAGCCTGACTTTACTGTCATGTTCCCTTACACGTTACCTCACCGCCCTCCCGTTTTTTCCAATATAGCCTTTGCCACAAGAACAAGGAATTTTACATACTCCCGGATCACTGAGAGGTGCCTTTTTATCTTCAGGGTTGTTTAGAAGTTGTCCTATTTTCGCAGGTGGTTTGAATATGGCTTGGATGTTGTATTTGTTGACAATGCTTCCTATTTGCTCTGTGATACCTTTAATGTAGGGTAGGACGGTCGTCGTTTTTCTCTCTCTTTCTTTAGTGGGTTGTGTTGACTTGTTTTTTTGAGTGTATTTTCTTATTGCTTTCTCGATTTGTTTTTTTGTGTAATCGTTTTGTATTAGGATTTGCTTAACCTTCTGTAATACCTTTTGAAAGTTATCTTTATCTGTTATGGAGACAGCTCTGTATATAAGGGAATTGATCACCGATTGCTTTTGAGATGGGTGGTGGTGGGAGGAGGCATGTAGGTATCTGTTTGTATGGGTGGGTTTTCTGTAAACGCTCCCAGCAGGACCGCGGTAAATCTCACTCATGCAGTACACGACGAATTCACAACGACAGGCATATATACATTTGTGTGTGTGTGTGTGTGTGTGTGTGTGTGTGTGTGTGAGTGTTCTATACTATTTTCTTGGGTACTTATCGGTCATAGAACAACGTGCGTCATTTGAGAAATAATGTCAACACACTACACTCATAGTTTAAGGAAAGGTTCCAGAAAAACAGATATTTATTCATCAAAACCTTATCTCTACCAAGATCGCAATTATGCTACGCATTTGTATGAAGAATTCATGTGATAAGACTGTGAGAAATTTCTTGCAGAATTATACGAAATATGTAGTGGAAGTTTTTTGTAGTTACATGTTTTGTAAAATGACAAAAACGGTTCGTAATTTCAGACGAAGAAAAATGGATGTTTAAATGAAGATGGTTAAAGGGTAAGATTTTACCGCCTAACATGCAGATATTCATGCCGAACATCTACTATCTTCTTGAGATGTTAGGCGTAATCATATTTTTATATTAAACTGAAACTTATTCAGATGTTAAAATCGCCTGAGCGCATGCGCATCAGCATTTGAATTTCACGACTATATTTGGCGGTTATATATGTATATTTGATATTAAAATTATTGAATATAACAATTAAGTAACATTTTCAAATAACGAAAATGAGCTATTCTTAATTAAAATTGGATAACGACTATTTTTGTCTACACGACGGAACAAGGTTCTTGAGTTTAAGGTTATATTTACTCGAACATATTTGACAACCTGAAATAGATAAAGTTTTAAATGCTGATTACAGATCATTCACTCTCACTTTATTCACTCCGTTTTTATTTTTTATGTTAAATTACAAATATTAAACATAACCTGAACTTGACTGAATGTATCATCTTATCGACATTTCATACCCTTTATCTCTTTTTCTTGTATGTATGAACTTTTAAGTTTAATTTTAAATTCACAAATAAGTTATCAATTAAATCCTTAAATTATCAGAAATAAGTAAACTCAAATATTTACAGTCGTTATTTGACAGAACCATACATGTAATATTTCGGATATTTCAGTATATCTGAATATCTAGATGTCACGCTTAAACATCCATTTTTCCTCGTGCAGTAGCGCTAACGGAATCGTCTTTCAGTTATACATATTTCGTAAAAATCCGAAATTTGTTTGTAATTTCGAGTAACAGTAACGTTCAATTCCAAGAGTAATACATTTTTTTCGGTTATTTATAATTTTATTACATATACATTTTATATGTGTTAAAATGATAGTAACCGAAACAAATCTATTGCCCTTGGAATTTTACGTTACTGTTGTTTACTATTTTACATAAAGATCTTTATAGAATATAAAAAATTATATTCAATAATATCGATCAATATGTATTCATTTATTATTATACGAACATTGAGCGGAATAGCATTGAGAATGCATCCTCTATTTATAAATACATTCATGTATAAATAAATATGATGTTAGAAAAGATACTTTTTGTTCAAAGAAACGAAACTATAGGTGAAACAAAACCTCCCACCTGTCACGACATGCAAAGTATGTAAAGCATGTGAAAAGTAAAAAAGAGAAGTGAATTTATTTAACTCCAGTGATTTTTCCTAATTGTTCACAGCTATCCATTACGAAATTTCGTAATTATTAGCCCAGCTCATTTTGAAAATCTTCCTCAAATTATAATATAATTTTTCTAATAAGGAACTTTTGGCAGGTTCATGAACAGAAGACCAAGTAGAAAATATTAATTAGGCGAATAAATGAATACAAGCTTTTTTAATTGCTTCACAGTGGTCGGAAGAGGAGGAAAAGCTGGACAAAATGCAAGAAATCGATAATTTCTTGCGTAAAAACAAATACGGTATTCTATAAACAAATAATCTTTGCATCAACTGCTGGAACGATTGGGCTCTGTCTTACGCACGTGAGCTTTGAGAGGGTCGGAAGATGGACTGCTGCCATACTTGCGCAAGACTTGTCGAAGCATCGAATTATACGCTCGGTTGCAAGTGCTCTAAATTTCGTTCTAATTGCGTCATTTGATTAGCAACATATGAAGCTCCTTCGCTGTGATTCCTTTTAAAACACAAAGTCAACGAGGTGGTGATTGGAAAAATTAAAAATTTTGCTGCGCCTAACTGCGTCTTTCGTTTTAAATACGTTTACAAACACGTAAAAAATAAAATCGTTCGTCAGTGTTTTTTAATTTGGTCCGCCGTGTTGTGGCGGATATTTTGTTTTTGACAATTTTGACCTCAAATTCGAATTCCTTGACCCCGAAAACCTCCTGCAACCTACTTTTCAGGAACATAACGTCAGTTTTTGCAAAGTTAGTCCGCCATTTTGTTGTTGACAATTTTGACTTCAAATTCGTATTTCTTGACAGCGAAAACCTCCTGACGACTACTTTTCGCTAACGCTACAAAAGCATAAAATGTTCATAAAATGGGCCAAATTCTGTTACTCCCGGGTTTTTGGAGTCGCTGATTACGAATACAATGTCAAAAATCTGAAAATAATATGGCGGACGAGTATGCTATGTAAACTTTGAATTTTCCGTGAAATTGGTATAAGGGGGTTTTCAGGGTTGCTGATGACGAATCCGATATTAAAAAATTTAGAAACAAAATGACGGATCTAATATGGCGGACAGGTATGCTAAATAAATTTTAGATTTTCCTTAAATCTATCAATCAACAAGTTACCATAATAAACCATGTGAAACCTATACAAAAATTGAGCAAAGAAAAAAAATATTGAGAGGTCCGGTTTTATTTCCACTAATAATATATTCAGTGTGCTTTGACTTGCAACATATGCGAAAATTCGCTGCAGAGACTTGCAGACGCTGCTTTAATCAAATTAAATTATATACAGGGTGTTTCTTTCATATTGAGACATCGAAATATCTCAAGAAATACGCATCTAACAACAACAAAATTCTGTTATAAAAACTTTTTATATTTGAGGGGAAAAGTGAACCTGCAAAAATTTATCCCACACCACATCCCATGCAGACGGGAGAGGGGGTAACTCTAAAATTTGGAATTGAAATCTATATTTTTTATTGCAGATTGAGATTCTCCATCGAAAAATACGTAAGTTTTATTTGAATTTTTTTCTTGATTCACGCTGGATGGCGCTGCATTGGCGGAAAATGACATCGTTAACTGTTCATGGAATGTGTTGTGCCCGGGTAGCGCTAGAAGTGGTTAACTTATTGACTGCTCGCATACTTGGAGTCAAAATTTAGCCCAGTTTATGAACTTTTTATACTTTTGGTCAGCTTTTCGCGATTTTTTTACACTGTACGGCGGCGTCTTTCCGAATGTTACCGAAGGGACTTGAATCATACAGAGTATTTTCGTAATTTCACAAAGTATTTTCGTAACTTGCTCCCAAAATTCGTAACTTTACGTAAAATTTATGAATTTACGAAAATTTTATCGTAATCCTGAATTCAGTAACCGACATAAACGTCCGTTACTTTCGCATCTGAAATCTTTCGTCGACTTCCGAACATTTTTAACAGTGAACGCCAGATATTCGACACAAAAAAGATGCATCCTCGACGAAAAACGTTATAGTTTATATTTTAGTCAGATAGTTCAACTTTCATCCAATAGTTGAATTTTTGAATAAGGCAGACTAACATTCGACTGAACATTCGCCTTTTTAACCAACAAGGATTAATTTTCGACAAAGAGTGAAAATAGTTAAACAAGTGCTCAATATTTTTTTGGGCAGTTTTTGCAAGAAATGGCATGTGCTATGCGAACGCACAATTGCTACTCGTATGACTTGTAATAGCACAAAAAATATCTGTTCACCATTCTGAATTTAATAACCCGTAAAAGACAATTCCTCTTCCCACCAAAAACTGTTTCGAAGACCCTAAAATACCAGTCAACTTTCTTTCCAAGACCCGCAGAAGTCACCTAAGTGAACACTCGAATTTTCATATCCCCCAAAAAAGATCACAAATCAATCGCTACCCATGTTTGACTACACTTCTCAAAGAGAATTCCAAAAGACAGTTCTGAGTCCATAATTCGTTTGCAAATCATTTTCTGCCACTGTGATCCAAATTAATATCTTTTATTCAGTAATTTTTGTTAAGAAATATAAAAATTATTCTGAGTGACGTCGATGGATACCAATAAAAATACGCAATGTTTTCTTGGATTTTTGTTTATTTTCATAGAAAGTTCTTGATGTTCACACCCAAAACTTAGAGGATGAGTAGTCTGATACTTTTTCTCTGTTTCGACGTTTAAGCAGGACCCATATTGCCCATATTGCCCATATTGACCCATATTTGCGTGCATATGTAGTGTATATTCTATTAAAATTAGAATATAAATGATAAAAAAGTACTTTTTAAGGCTAACTTGTAAGATTCTTAAGCATACATTTTGAAGTAGTTCATTATTTATTTCCTTTGTGACTCCAAAATTTGTTCCAGGCATGTGTGGACATCTGTTAGAGTGATTTTTTGGGCACATAATATTTTTCAAATCTGGCTTACAATAATAAAACCTAAATTATACTATGGAACTTGTTATAAGGTACTGGAATTAAGATCTTCACTAACTTTTACAATAATACTACCAGTATTTTTAATAATATAATCCACGGACACCAAAGTGCCCTGTCTGTGGAGAATTACTCCACATTAATAGAGTATACTAGTGAGCTATTCATAGTACACGTAACCAATTTTTACTCGTTGAATTTTCTTTTTTCACCTGCTTCCTCCATTAAAAATTTTGTCCACAAGGTAAATGGATGGCCACTAATCACTATTTCACTCCAAGTTCCGAATTGAAGCTTCGGTAACAAACAGTTTTATTTGACAGCAAAGTTTCATATACGTTTTCTGTTCTATTTCCTTGTATACTTGCATGTCGTAGCGCAAGTTGCATCATGTGAATGATGATGTCAACATATTAAACAACGATTCGCGAAAAACAGATCTTTATTCGTACAACTTTATCTATTCCAACGTGATGACGATTTTCTATCTTTTTAAATAATTGATTATTGTTAATAAATAAGGTGTGTGATTTATTTCCTGTCGTTGCGTTGTATCGCGACCATAAAAACATAAAAGACTCCACAAAATGACAGCAAACCAGGCAGATGAATTTTCAGCCAATAGCAATTGCTAAAGCGATCCGTGTCTTCAGGAAACTCAACAAGTTGATGTTAGGCAAGATATATATGAACAGAAACGCCTGAGCTAGATTCTACTGATCCTAATTGTAATTAACAAATTAACTAAAAGATTTGAAGAATGAAAGCATACTAAGGGAGTAGCAAACTGGGAAATCGAGCAACGGATCTTATGATGGCACGTTAAAATCATGACGTTAAAAGGCAAGCCGGGCCTCTGAGGCCCGTTTAAATTGAAGCCCCTTTTTCTGGTAGGAGTATAGAAAAATCAAAGAAGTGTGCTCATTGTCATCTATAATTATAAGCTCTTTGAGTGATACAATTATATTTCTGCTTAAAGTTATTGATGGATGTTAAAATATTTTTAAAGCATTCAGGCGAGTGAAATCACATGACACATGCGAGCAGTACGAGGGTGGATCATATATAAACGAGAATTTTTCTCTATGGACCCGAAAAGATGATGCACGGCAGTGTAACTTGCTGGAGGTGGTGGGAAGGGATGTTAAGAGTGGAACCTTAGCCCGAAATCCGTATCGAGTTAGCACTGAAGTCTGCAAGAAGATAACTGAGGATGAAGACTGTCCGACCGTTGTCAACAGATGATAATAAATTACCTGACAAAGGAGCGGATCCATCCAGCTGAATTTTTCCAAGGATAATGTAAACAGTTCGGGAAATATACGCTCTTAAAGGCCTGCGTGTCCTTTTAGCATACCACTATTTCTGAGGGGCAAACGACGATGGAAGACGAGAGACTCGAACGCCATCCATAGAAGAGTGTGACCCAAAGAAACATTTGCGCAGTTCGCGAAATGGTGCAGGGCGACCGACACATCACCATCGCTGAAATTACTAATCAACTTAAAAGCAGTTATGGCAGTGTCCGAAAAATCATCTTTTTACAGATATAACGGTAGCTTATCGGACAAAAAGGCGACACTAATCGATAAAGGACGTGATTTTGCTCCACGACAACACCAGGTCACATACATCGAATTGAGCGTCAAAAATTGAATGAAAATTCTTAAACTACACTGCAGCATCCTGCCTACAGTCTAGACTTATGTTCATGTGACTGTGACATGTTGGGACCCATGAAAAAAGCGTAGGGAGGCAGCGTTGTGTGGACCATGCGGGGGTAGAGGTTTCCGTCCACAATTAGCTCATAAAACGCCTGTCTTCGTCTTGCAAAGAGGGCATCAAGAAACTTCCAGTCAGGTGGTCAAAGTGTGTTTCCTGAATAGGAGATTATGTGGAAAAATGAGATCACTCCCTTGAATTTTCTCTTCATACCAATAAACTTTTATAAACAAACAATCGTTCGTATTTGATCCACCCTCGTAGATGTAGTTCAGCAAAAAAAAGGATAAGTCCTTTAAGAAATTAAACAAATATCCGTAAAAACTGAATTGTATTAGTAAAAACTGTTTTTCTTTGATGCAACAGGACTTATATTAAAACTTTTTTTATAACGGTATTCATAGTTGGCGTTGCCATAAACAGCGGGTCTGCTAGTCCCGGCTTATATATACGTTTCCGTGGCATACTCCACAGATGGTATTTTCACAATACCTTACTGTTTTTTACGTATTTAGACTTCACCAAAAGTAATTTCCATGCCCAAGCGTTTCCTTTATACACAACTCTTTGTAACTCGAAAATTGTGAAGCATTGGGTCTGTGAGACTCGCTTGCCTTTTTGAGGGTTAACTGTTCAGTTTGGTATTTTCCATTGAAAATACTAGGGAAAAATTCAAATTTTGAACCCAATAGCGCAAAATACGAGGCAAAGTCTGAAAGAGCAATTATAGCTATTAAAAAATTCTACAAAATTTCTTGTGACCATTGACGGAAATTTTATCAAGGATTTATATATTATACTAAAAATAAAAACTGCCTTGCCATGGGTGAAAGTGAAAAGAATTTTTTTTTTAATTCACAAAGTGATTAATAACTACGAGAAATTTTGACTAATTTTTTATATGTTAAATGCCAATTTTAAAACAGTCACACCTTTGTTGTTTTCATCTATGCATTTAGATTTGGACAAATACATTATCCTGATGAGGCCTCACGTTTAGTACACGAAACGTCGTTTCTATAACAAGAAAATGAATTACCAATGAATCGAAAAACCTAACATCGTTTATCACTACAACCTTGGCCGAAAACCATATTATCAAACTGACATGTGTATGATAACTTCCAACCCAAAAAAAATTTCAACAGGGAACATTTATTCTCTGAAAATAAAAACCGTGAGCCTTCGTGGGACGCCAGGCAGAAATGATAACTTCATATAATGTATGAATCTCATTTTATGATTGTTATTATATTATTAAGCCATTTCACTTTTGGGTTAGGCGTGACTCGGTTGGCGAGGAACGGAGTAATGTGAGGTAGGGGGTATAGATTTTTCAGATTGATCTAGAATTCTCATGTTATTTATTTAAATGACACGTTCTTTCGGCGGTCTGCTTCTAGGCATTCTGCCATTTACTTCACCTTCATAAAATTATTTCGTCAGTCGTTCATCTTTCATTCTTTCAACATGTCCGAACCATCTTAATTGATTTCTTTCCCATATGTTAACTAGTGTCTCATCTGTACCGCATTCTTTACCTTCAAACGCCATGATTTTTGTTTTATTTACGTTCATTTTGAGGCCCATGTTCCTTATGCTGTATTCAGTTTATTCAACATTCTTTGCAACTCCTCGAATGATTTTGCCATAACAATCTTGTAATCTGCGGAATCTAACCAACGTACCCTTACTGTCTTGAGATCTGAACCTTCATTGCCAAAGAGGGCCATTCTTAGACACTTTTTCATAAATATGATAAATAGCCATGAGGACATAAGGCATCCTTTTTAACGCCTTGCATAATATCGAACCAGTCACTCAGTTTCCCATTAACCCTTGCACTCGCTTTGCTACCAACATATATTGTTTTTATTGTTTGTAGGAGCCATCTAACGACTACGTACTCTTTGAGGACTCCCAAAGGTTCACTTCTATCTAACTTGTCAAATGCTTTTTCTAGGTCAACAAATGCACAGAAAACTTTCTTTCCTACTCTCAAACTTTTTTCTGTGATCTGCCTCAAGCTAAATATTCAATCTTCTGTTATCTTCATTACCTTACGAATAAGTATTTTAGGGTATATTTTACTTATGGTACTTCATAAGCCAATACCTCTGTAATTGTTGCAGTTGCTTTTATCTCCCTTTCTTCTGTATATTGGTACGATAATTGAGTTTTTCCAATCGTCTGGAACTTTTTTCATCTCGATACATAAATTTATCAATTTGCACAACCTGTGAGGTATGTATTCGCAACCGTACTCGATCATTTCAGCGCTAATACTGTCTACGCCAGCGGCCTTTCCGTTTCTCAAGTTCTTAATTATACCTCTAACCTCGGTGACACAGACTTTCTCAATTATCAAATTCCATCATATTATATGATATTTTATAATATGTTATCAGAAAGAGAGGGTGGCTAGAGGGAGAGAAGTGGAAGAAGCGAACGAGAGATAGTGAGGGAGAGGGATTGAAAGAGTCAGTCAGTGGGAGAAGCGAAGACGAGATAGAGTTGAATGTTTAACCCAGAAAGATCTTGCAGTCTCAATAAAAAAAGCTTGTTAAACGGCCGCAAATATGAGAGGTTTAGTGTGGACAAAATCAGTAAAAGAATGGATAGTAGATTATTAAAGTTGATTTTGTTTTATTTGAAATCAATAATTACAATACATTGAAAATTTGTCTTTATCACTAGTGCACCTTTCTGAGGCAGTCCTTCCTGGAAAAGAATACTGATTCTACACCCCAGCGGCAGCGCCCGACTTTCAAAATATCTTTACTAGTATTCACATGCAATATCTTCGCAGTAAACAAGGAAAATCGCAGTAAAACCTATTCATAGTACAGGAGACTGAAGCCTACTTTAGTATGTAATCGTAACAAGTTCGCATGCGCCCGTGGATCTTAATATTCTTTCAGCAAAATATTTTGCTCGATTCTCGTACAATTTTTTTTATTTTATATTATAGATCCAGCAAACATTATTTTCCAACCAATACAATATTTTATAACATTAACGAAACGATTCAACCAAAAACTTTGACTCGTTAGAGCAAATGAATGTGGTCAACTGAACAGAAATTCTTTTCAGGCAATCAAACATTTTTCTGAAATGAACCAAATGCAGTGAAGAAGACGATTTTGATAAATAGAGAAAATAAGTGATATTACTGTAGCATGAATTTTTTGATTTCATTGGGATGGATACAATTCTAGCATTGAATCTTCATACGGATATTTTTTTTTGACGTTGCAAAATAATCTAATGTGATGAGATTCTATCTTCGGAGTATCTTGTTCAATGTGAATCACCTGGCAATTTGTGTTTTTTCAAGTTCCTAATATTACATACAAAACTTAAATATTTTCTCTTTTTCTAGACCCTATGAATTATTGGTTTGTTGAGGCGTCCTCTTTAACGTGGACAGCAATAATGATTTTCTTCAAGTATGCCTTATTCTATGCCCGTTTAAATTATATTCTCCATGCTGGTATAAATAAAGCGAAAATGCATAATTATATGCTTGACTGTATTCTTCCTTGATCACTCGAATGCTGTTTTCAGTGGTTGATTCATCCTCGTCCAGAAGCACCGCTTGCTGTCGTTCTACAATATCTACTCGCTCGTTTGCCTCTCTGCATGCTCTAACGTGTGCTTCTTTGTATACTGGATGTTTCGATTTTGATACGTGTGTAGCAGCAACTTGATCGCGCGCAATAACAAGGTCCAAAAGACGGTTTGCACCCAGTTTTCGAGATAAATCTTGTGGCACAGTAATCCACTCGTTTTTCTTCATGTCAAATACGATGAATACAGTTTCCAAAGTAAAAAATAAACGGTATGGATCCTGAATTGAACTTCCCCACGGCCAGTGACATCCAAATATGATATGATCCCTTTTCATGAGATTTGCCGTCATGTAGGACATACGTTTACCACGAAATGTTTTGAAGTTGTGCAACTGACCATTGAACCAAAAATTTTCGACTGGAGGTAGAACGCCGTTATATCCAGGGAATAAATCTTCCAAAGTCCTCGGTTCTGAACTTATTAATTCTGTAAGAAGGAACGGCAATAGGTGCATTTTTATGCAATAGATATAGTATCCATTATATTGATGATGTAGGAAAAAGAAAAAGAAATTTCAAAAGAAAAAAAGTACATTCTTTTTTAAATTTTACCAATTTGATGATAAAGACTCGAAATTTCACAGATGTAAAAAATTTACAATTGGCAACTCTTGCATACCAATAAAATCTTCATAGTATAAAAAATTTTATTCTCACACTTCGAAAATTCAAAAATCTTAGTTTAAAAATCGAAAAATAAAATAGTTTCAAATTGTAATTCTATAAAATTATGAAACTGTATATGGTAGACCTTTGAAATTAAAGAGCTTTCAATTTTGAAAACGTATAATCAAAAGTGATGCGAGGTATAGGATTTCAATTTAAAAATTCTGTGATATCGATTATTTACATACAAAATTGATTTAATCTCGAAGATTATGAATTGAAAAATTTATTTTCAATCTCTAATATCATCAAAAACAATGTAATACTTCTTTAGAATTGAAGCGTATTTAATTTTGACAGTTTAAAAATAAAAATGTGGCAAGTTTTATTCATTGCAATTGAAAATTGTATGGGTTTCATAATTTTCTTTCCCAATGCCTTCAATTTGAAAGGTCTAGAAGTGAAAACTTGACTTTCTTTTCCCAAAATCATCCAAATTCATTAATTTTTACTTATACGTCTTTAAAGTTTCAGATCTTCCAATTGAAATTGCTGAAAAGTGTAGAAATCTTCAAGATTGAAGTGTGTTCATGTTTGAAAACTTACAAAAAAAAATTATGCAAATTTTCAGATTTACAATTCAAAATTATATAATTTCGATAACTTACTTTCAAAATTTCTTGACTTAAAAAGATATTGGATTGCAAACTTCACTTTTGATCTTCGAAATCATTTAAATTTTATAATTTTCATTTATCCGCCTTTGAATTCAAATTGTTCTTTAATTTTGATGAATTGCTTTCAAAATTTTTTTAATTTAGAAGATTTAGTATTGAGAACTTGACTTTTGATTTCCAAAATCGTTAAAGTTCAAAAATTTTGATTTTTGCGTCTTCAAAATTCAAGAGCTTTCAATTTTAACGCTTCAGAATTGTTGAAATTTAAATTTTGATCCTTTGACATTAGGGAGTGCCAATTTTTATCAGTTCAATAGATTTTTGGAAAGTTAAGGAAAAATTCGAGTCAGCTTCAGAGATTTTTGGTAATTCATTTTTTTTTTGGTAGGAATTAATTCTTTTTTTGGTTGAAAATACAACTTTTTGGTTAAAAATTAATTTATTTCAGTAAAGTTTCCAACTATTTTGTTGAAAATTTATCCTTTTTGGTTGAAAATTATCTTCTTGGATTATCTTGAATGAATGTGAGAAATATATATATTTTTTTTCTAAGGACTAGCAGATGAACCAAAAAACAAAAAGAATCATCAATAGAGAAGACTAATTTCCAGCCAAAAAAATTCTTTAATTTTTAAGTCAAAAAGAACAATTTTCTAGGAGAACGTTCAATTTTCTTTGAAAACGTTCAATTT
This sequence comes from Andricus grossulariae, assembly GCA_011634705.1. Classification (NCBI taxonomy): domain Eukaryota; kingdom Metazoa; phylum Arthropoda; class Insecta; order Hymenoptera; family Cynipidae; genus Andricus; species Andricus grossulariae. Next base: position 28,260,631 of record JAABKJ010007545.1, on the reverse strand, counting down.
TTAACCAGAAAATATCAATTTTCTGCAGAGAATTTCATTTTGATAGTGGAGAAATGGGGATTTTTCTATTCGATAGCGGAAATCTTCATTATTCAGAATTAATAAAAACCGGGAGTGCGATTTTATGGTCCTAATGCTGGTTTCTTCGTTCCATGTCACCTATCTGTTATCAAAACATGTGCGAAACATCAAAGACATCTGCTGTCTTATTTTAGGAGTGCTGCTGTCTCTAGTAATGGGCTTGGCAAAGGTGACCGTGGTAATAGGCGGTATTAGCGGTAATCGCGGTAAGACTTGGAAAAGTCGGTGAATCTCACTCTTTTTAGTTGATTTTAGATTTGAAAAATATGTTTCACTAAAAGTGCAGAAGTTTATCAACTAAGAAATTTTAATACAGAAAGAGTCTGCCATAAAACTACTTACGTTTAATATAAAAGCAAAATTTAGGAGAACATGGCCAGCCTAACCTTAAACGTCAAACATGATATGTTAATACTGAATATATATTTGAAGCTTTGAATTTATGTTCACAATTTTTCAACTCCTTGTTGATTGAATATCTTTTAATTTCAAATAATAAAATAGAAATATTAAAAAATGTAAGTTACAAATGGCTAGTGCGATGCTGGTGGTAGTGAATTATCGTCAATGCACATCTTAATACACAGGCTCATTCAATCGATCAGAATCGATTTTGTGAACTCGACTCTACGAACAAAAAGAATAAAAATTTCAGATATTTTATTTGTTTGATGAAATTAAAAGATTATAATAAAATTATTCAATACGAGAAAATTTTCATTGATTTTTTATTTATTTTTTCTTTGATTTTTACATAGCAATTTACTATGTTTCTGAAAAATATACATGATACATATGGTCACAGGGCTTATCGCACTACCCAGCTGAAAACTCCTGTACAGGAACCTCCGAGGATCCTGCACATGTTCCTGTACAGGAAAACGCACACGTACCTGTACATTCAATCTTGACGGTTCCTGTGCAGGAATTTGGGGAAGGAAACTGTACATGATCCTGCAAAGGAACCAGTATAAAAGGTAACCCTTGAATGATTCTGTACAAGTTCCTTGACAGAGTCAATTGAGGTGTGGGTTCATGTAAAAGAATAGGCTAAGGATCCTATACATGAACCTGCGTAGGAACTGACCCGCGAAGGTTCGGTGGTTGCTTGGCTCTCTCGATGGAGAGTTGGATCTTCAAGGGAATAAAAGGAAGGCAACTTTATAGCTATATGCGACATGAGTTTTCGCGATAGCTAGAAAGCTATCACGAAAACTCATGTCGCGACAGAAACACAGAAACACGTATGGGGTCCTTTGCAGAAGCAAAGGACCCCATACGTGTTTCTGTACAGGATCCTCCCAAAGATTCCTCTGATGTCTTTCCGTGAGGGATCCTATACACGTTTCTGTACAGAGACCTGCGCCTCAATTTTCTTCGCAATGTAACCTGTACAGGAAGCGGTACAGGATCATTCAAAGGTTCCTTTGTCGGTGCAGGTTCCTTTGCAGGATCATGTACAGTTTTATTCGCCAAATTCCTGCAGAACGAACCGTCAAGATTACCTGCACATGTTTGTCTGCAGTTTCGTGTCCAGGAACATGTGCAGGATCCTCCGAGGTTCCTGTACAAGGAATTTTCAGCTGGGTACTGATGAGGGGATCGGTCAGATTTTGAAACGTCGACTCACAAAAAATTACCTGACATTGAGAAATTTGTAACAAAATTATTTCAATTTTTCCTACAATTTTTCAATCGTTCAAAACAAGGGGTAAAAAAACCTAAAAATTAAATATAAATTTTTGGATATTCAAATAACAAAAATCGTAGCTTTTTAAGAAATTTGCATGGTGTCGAGGAAAACCAATTTTTTTTATTCGTTATCAAATTTTGACTAATTTTTTACTTTAAAAATTTAATTTCTGAACAAAATTTCAGAAAATTTTGATATTTCCAAAAGTATCGAGAAATTTTTGAAAGATGTTATTCCAGTTTTTTACCTTCAAAGATTTTTTCTAATTTGAGGAATAATTCTGTACAGCTTGTACGATTCTCTAAAATTCATCTTTTTTGATTAAAATCTAATCTTCTTGTTAGAACATTCATCCATCTGTTTAACAATTCAACTTAGAATTATGAACATGATATTATATTATCTTATATTTACCAACAGAATTGAGGAAAACAGCAAAAGCGAGTAATGGAGTACAAGCCGCGATCCTCATTTTTAAATATAGTAGATGACAGTATATGACAGTAGATGACAGTAAATGGTACTGATTTAGAGAGAAATGAAATTTTCCACAAGATTTTTGTATACATATACTAGTGGGCTCTCCATATTCCACGTAGCTAATTTCGATTTGCTGATTCTCTCTTTTTATCTCCTGCCCCCCCCTCTACACCTACACACGAAGAAGTTGTACACGCAGTGTATAGACGGCACCTAGTGACTATCTCACTCGAACTTCTAAATGTAAACCTCGAAAAAACACATTTATTTACGTATGCTCATAGTTTGAAGAAAGCTTCCAGAAAAATAGATATTTATTGGTCCAACCTTATCTCTCCCAGAAATTCAATTATGCTACATATTTGTATGTAGAAATTATGTGATAACGCTTTTCGATTTATGGAATAATCAACAATAATAATTAACGAGAGAAGTGTCTTTTTTCTATAATATATTTTTCTTTCGTTGATTTGCAAATTTTCCTTTTGATAATAAAGAAAACTATTGGAATTCTCTGTTACAACAGTTGAAATGTAAAACTAAAAATGGGCGAATTGTATACAAAAAAGTTTAATTTTCAACGAAGAAGAATATTTTTTAACAAAATTGGTGAAGTTGCGAAAAGATATTCAAATTTTCAATCACTTATTAAAATTTCTGACCAGAAGGAAAGAGTCGTAAAGAAATGCGTGAATTTATTATTTTCGTGTAAGTCTGGTCTATTTCTGTCCTGCAGCACTGCGCTCAAAACCTATCGCATTATGTTTTTTATTTCTGAATCCCTGGTGAGACAGAGGTCTATACACGGCTCATTCTCGCTGCTAGAGTATGTTTTAGGTCCTTTTGCATGAGCTGCCAAACAACTGCAACTGCACTCTCACTAAGGTGGGCTCAAAATTGCTGTATGAATTTAGTCACAATGAGTGATAAGCCACAACTGCATCTGACTGTATTGGAAGTACTAGATTTGTCCTGAACGTTTTGTCAGGGAAAACGAAAACTGAAAAGAACCACCTCCTGAGTTCATCCGGCTTCTCGACAGTCGAGTTTGAAGCCAGACATTTGACACAAAGAAGAAGCCTCCTGGAAGAAAAACATAGTAGTTGATATTTTAATGAAATAGTTTAACTTTTATCCAAGTAGTTGCATTTTCGAATAAGGCAGAATAACTGACGACTGGACAGTTTCATTTTTAACCATAAAAGATCAATTTTCTACAAAAAGGTGTGCGAAACAGTACCTTCGTATCATCAGTATTGGTATAACAAATAGGAAAAATGAAAATTTTTTGAAAATATTTCGGAAGACTGATATTATAAAAAGATTGATAACAGGAACAAAAATATCTATCTTTCGTAAGCCAAAAAATACCTTTAAACTATTTTGTATTTATAACCACCAAAAGACAATCCTTCTTTTGGTCAGTAGTGACTTCTTTATACTATCTAACAGGAAAAATCGAAAACTGTTTCGAAGCTCCCAAAACAACAGTAAACTTTCCTTTCAACACTTGCAGGAGTCTCCAAAGTGAGCTCTAGAATTTTCGAATCCCTCTAAAAATATCGTCAATCAATCGCTACCGACTCTTGGTTCCTGAGTGCTCAGTCAACAGAATGTCACTTTCGAAGTTCATTTTTCGTGACGTGAGCCATTGCCCGATTTCTAATGAAAATCCCAAAGATATTGATGAAGTTGAGCTTCCAAAAAAGCAAGATGTATTTCTTTTCTGTTTGGAAGTTTGGCGGAAAATTGACCTAGTCTCTAAAAGTAACAAAAAGCCAAATGCTAAATACTGAAAGATAAAAGATACTTGGGATAAATCATCTATTTCATCAATAACAGACAACAAAATAATTCAACTACTTACACGCTACCATGATGAATACATCAGCATGAAAATGTTTCAAGCAGTACAACAATAGTTTGAAAAACAAACGATGATAAAATGACATATATTGATATGACATATATCTTCTGTAAATGTGCTGAATTTTCATGTTCGCGAGGACGAGTTTATTTTTGATCGTGAAGGTCCAAAAATTGGTCACGTCGTGTCTGTTGACTTACCTGTCACAAAAAAATTGAATAAAAGGAAAATTATACTAAAGATCAGGTATTGGGTGTATTCGTCAAACGTGAGAGAAGATAATCAATTTGTTATCTCACCTATTTTATAGATTGAGGGCTGAGAAAAATAAAAATCTTCTATGCCATCATGCTTCAATTTATTTGATGGCACCTTGAACATTTTTCATATATATTTAATGAATATATTTTAAGTTTATCCTGAAAAGATGAACAGTCACCAATCCTTCTTATAATGATCGTAACGAGGCTATTTAAAAAAAATCAATTTTGGGAATTGAAATTACTTCTTGAATATTTTTTAATTTGAGAAATACCTTTCATCCAAAACTGAAACGTTGCGTTCTTCAGTTCAAAAGATTTTCGAAAATTTATCTCTTTTGGTAAAATAATAATATTTCGTGTGACAAATGAAACTATTTGGTAGTGAGTTATTCTTTCCGTCTGTAGATTCAACAATTTTGTTGAAAATTCGTCCTTTTGGTTGAATTAAACAGTTTTAGATTTAGAATTAAAATCTCTTTGCATCGAAACATCAACTGTTACATTTTGCATTATGTATTCATCATCTTTGAAAAAATGTAGCCAAATTCAGTTTCTTTAGTCTTTTCTCTTATTTTTTAATATAAAATATGCTTGAGACACTTTTTGTTTTTCCCAATAATTGATCAATATCAATATTAATATTGAGAAGCTTATGATGAGATGTTTCAGAGTGGTGCCTCAAAAAAAGGAAATTTCGATAAATTTTTATTTGATTAATTGATGCCTAAAAGCACTTGAACATTGTAGCTCTTTGGCTCATAAGGGGTTATCAATAGTACATTTTTTTAACAAAGGGATACATTTTAATCAAGAGGATTGCTGTTCTGTTAAAGAAGAGGTGTTTCAAACAATATATGATAACTTTTAACCAAAAAAAATTTAGCAGAGAAGATTTATTCTCTACTGAAAAAAATAGATTTTACACAAAATACATACATTTTCAGTCAAATAGTTGAATGTTTAACCCAGAACGATCTTTCAGTATTGATAAAAAAGCTTATTACGCGAACAGAAATATAGGACATTTAATGTGGATGAAATCATTGTAATAATGAATAGTAGAATATAATAGTTAATTTTGTTTTTATTGAATTCAATGATTACATTACATTGACAAACTTTCAACATCACTAGTCCACCTTTTTTTTACAATTACATTTACAATTTCATTTACAATTATTCAAATAATTGCTCAAATATTTTACCTTTTTCTAATCGTTATATATCATTTCTATTTGTTGACGCGTCCTCTGTAACGTGACCTGAGCATTAATTTTTTTTAAGTATGCCTGTCTCTATGCCCGTTTATATTATATTCTCCATGCTGAAATAAATAAAGCAAAAATGCATGATTATATGCTTTACTGTATTCTTCCTTGAATTTTATTATGATATCTTCAACGGTTGTTCGATGCATTATCAGAGGCAGTTTTTGCTCATGTTCTACAATGTCTACCCGATAGTTTGCTTGTCTGCATGCTTTAAGGTGTGCTTGTTTGTATACTGGATTTGTCGATGTAGATAGGTGTCCAGCAGCAGCTTCATCGCGCCCAACAAGAAGTGAGAAAAGACGTTCTGTACCCAATTTCCGAGATAAATTACGTGACACAGTAATCCACTCGTTTTTATTCGTGTCAAATACGATGAATACATTCGAATAAAAATTAAATAAACGGCTTGGATTTGCAACTTCATCTTCCCACTTCCATCCAAATATGATATGACCCCTTCTTGCGAGATTCACTCTTGTGCGAAACATACGTGAATCACCAAATGTTTCGAAATTGGGGATCTGTCCTTCAAACCACAATTCTTCGACCGGAGGCATGATGCCGTTGTATCCAGGAAATAAATCTTCCAAAGTCCTCGCTTCTGAACTTATTGATTCTGTAAGAAAGAAAAGAAATAAGTGAATGTTTACGTAATAGATATAATATCCATTATAACGATTAATTATGGAAAAGAACAAGAGGAAAAAAATCAAAAAACAAAAAGAAATACATTGTTTTAAGCAATTTTTAAATTAAAATATGAAATAATCTCGAAATTCATTCATCCGCTTTGTCTGCATTCAACCCTATGTTTTTGCTTGCTTTTTGCGTGAATTCATTCATTTTTTGCTTGAAGTTGTTGCGATTGCAAATTTGATGAATAACATTTTAGATTTTACAGATGTAGAAGACTTGTAATTGCAATCTCTTGAATATAATCTTGAAAATCATTTCAATCAACATAGTTTACCAATTTTTATTCATACAGCCGTAAAATGTCAAAATCTTAGATTACAAATCGTCAAAATCATAAAGTTCTAAATTATAATTCTGCAAAATTGTGAAACTTGATATTGTAAATCTACAAAATTCAAGAGCTTTTAGTTTTGAAAATTTACGATAAAAAATTATGCAAGTTTTAAGATTCAGAATTACATATTCTATAATTTTAATCTTCAAAATCATCAGAAAAATGTAATACTTTTCCAGAATCAAAGTATTTTTTATGGCGCATGCCTGATTTCAGCTCGCATGTTACAATTATCAGGCCACTCACCGTAAAAACGGTGAGGGAATTTTGGTTTGCAGATAATAGAATTTTGCGGGTATTTATGAAAATTTTCTATATTTCAAGACTTTGAGCAGATTTGTGGGCGTTTTTAAATCTCAGATTTCAAGAAATATAGGATTTCATGAAATTTTCACGGCATTTTATGATACTTTATTAGGGATTTCACAGTATTTCAGAAAGCTTTTTAATTAGATTGGAATATTTCCAAATTTGAGAGAATTTTCGGCTCTTTGAGACATTTGAAATAATTTTAACGTATTCTTCAAAAGATGCAATGGCCGAAAGGATTTCGCAGAATTTTAAGGAGTTTCGATTCCTTTTTTCTTCATTCCCTAACAAGCAGATATGGTCACTTGACAAAGTACGCAGACGATTTCCTGTCGCCAGTCTAAAATCTTGCGTCTCAGAGAGAGTTTGGACTACTCGCTTTCGGGAAATAAAATACTAACTGCCTAGTTAACCAGTCCATTTTGTTTGCGCGATTATTTTTCAAATGGTTTCCCGTAAACGCACTGTTTAAATTCCTTTCTTTCTTTTCATAAATTCTCAATCAAAAATTATGAGGAAGCTTTGAAGACAAAGGCGAAATTCCAGTGAAATATCAAGATAAGTCGCTACTATTATTGTTCATAATAATTCTAAATTTTTGAAATTCAACTATCTTTCGTATCGGGGGTGTCGAGAAGTACACAGGAGAAATTTGAATGGACTTTCGATTGGATAAATGAGCCAAAATTCATCTAAAGAAAGAAAAGATTGTTGGCGTTCCCAAGGACCCTGAGCTTGTGGATATAAGTGTTATTAGACATCTTAACACTGGCATTACTCCATCTAGATGCTTTACTTCTGAAAGCCGAAGTGAAGAAAGCAGAATTTGAAAAATTTCATCAAGAGCTATTCGACAAGAAAATGCACGATTATTTTCACAGAAATGTAAAAAAAGAGTCCTTGTCGTAGGAGCAAACTTTTGCTTTTCTCAGATGATCAGGGCTTAATTCAGGTACGGAGGGTTACATTTTCGCATGCCTGGACGGTGTCATTTCCACCTTAGCATACCAGGAACGACGTATATCTACAGACACAATGCCACCCTAACAGTGCTTTATTACCATTTTTGTCGCTCTCATGGTGCTGGCCGCGACCCTGCCTTGCCGAACGCTCCAAGGGAGATTGAGTTGATTGTCCAAAACGAGAAGTGCCAAATTTTCTGGAACTACGATTTTCGGACAGCAGTATCCGTTGCACACTTGATGACTGACATTGTTCTCCAAGACTTCGTGAAACGAACTACATTCGTGATGGAATTCTCGGCTCCTTCCGAATACAACGTCACTGTCAAGGAGAAAAAGAAGGAGGAAAGGTATCAAGACCTTAAATGGGAGCTGCAACGAATGTACCCAAAATATTCGGTACAAGTAATTGTCCTTGTGATAGGTGCTCTCGGAGGTGTGAAACAACCACTAGTTCGTGACCTCGAAGCCATACCCGCGTGCCAAAAATGTGCCACGGCACTTGCTAGATGCATGCAGAAAGCTGTCATATTTGGGTCGCTTCGTGTCCTCAAAACACACGAGGGTTTCGCCGGTCTGTCGTCGTGATTACGTCGTGTCCTGTGGCCACCCATCTCACGGTTATGGGACGTGGCCATGACTGGGATTTACCGCGTTCCTACTGGGAGCCGGTGTCATTTTTTAGATGGCAGTTGTTATGTAAATTTCAGATTTTTTTTGCAATTTTCCTAATTCATAGCACGAGTGGAAATTGTGTTACAAAATCCGAAAATTTCTCGGCGATTGCCGCTCTCGCGGTTGACAGCGGTGAATGCCGACTGAAACTCGACGCAGACTCACTTGAATATTTGGATTCATATCTCGGTAACCTGTAAAGATTTTTCAAGTTCTATTGGTTTACGTTAAAAATAAAATTTGAAATGTTGTCTAAAGTGATATCACGAGTTGAAGTGGACGTACAAAATCCGATGAATTCTGTGTGATCGCCGCTCAAATTTATTTTTATACTCCATATTTGATCCTAAAATGTTCACCTCTTTACTTTTGAAGCAGAGAAAAACTTTACTTTCAAGGGCTCAACAATTAAACCGTTTTACAATTTCGCACTCAAAAATGTAATTATAAATTAAAATTATAAAAACTTTAAAGACGATAAATATGACTAATAAGTATTAATATTCTTTGAAAATTATGTTCTTTCAAATTGGAAACTTTCAAAATGATAGTATTTAAACTTAATGCGTTACAATGTAAACGATTCCAAACTTCGTTCAAGAATGTAAGCATTCTGAAATTGAGATTTTGAAAGTAAGTCGCTAAAAATTGTTAATTTTTAAATTGTGCATCGTGATTTATGAAATCCATTCATTTCAATCTAAAGTGCAAAATGATGAAACGATCACTCTACCCAACGCCTGAGGTCAGGCCACCCTAGCACGCAGGAAAAACCCGACATAGAGGTAGCCATGCGAAAGGCGATAATGATTCTGAGTAGTGGCGCCAGGAAGCACAGGGTCCTCTCTCCCGCGACCTACCTCAACCGGCGAGGGTATAAGAAGGGAGACGAGATGCCAAGTGAGGACTCTCGAGTGGACTACGGGAAACCGAAGTCCACATCCGGACTATCCTTCGGAGCAAGCTGCAAGGCTTCACGCTTTCAAAGGATAAAAGGTCCGTTGTTTTTGTACTTCAGGGTATGTCGTCCAGGCTCCTGAGTTCCTTTTTGGTTACTAACGCTGGGCACGCTGTTACAGACTCCAGCTTCTTTTCTTTCTTTCAGGTATATTTTTTCTGGTTACGCCAAACCAGGCTCCAGATATTGTTGTTATTTATATTTTCTCTGGGTACGCTAAACCAGGCTCCAGACATTGTTTGTTACTTTGATATATGCTCTGGGTACGCTATATTAGGGTCCAGACATTTTATTTTGTTGGTATTGTCCGGGCACGCTGAAACAGGCTCCGGAGGCGATTACCTTTCTTTCCTTTCAGAACATGAAGCGGCATACACTATCCGAGGTTGCCGCGAAGAGACTTCGGGTGCACAATTTTCGGGACACTAGGAAAATTGTGGAATCAGTGACCACAACGTTACTGCTCGTTCTAAGTAGGAATAAGGATCCTCTAGATTTAGAGTCTACGATCGTGGAGTCACAGTATTAAAAACGCTCTCTAGGTAGTGGAACCGTGATTCGACAGGCCTATTCATGCGTGACAGGCCATCTACTGAAACTAAATAAGACTAATAGCTAATAAGGAATCCTCGTTGTGATATATTACTAGACCAGGATTAGTCATGCGTGATATTACATATTGCAAAGTTAAATGAGACTGATCGCCTATAAGGAATTTTCTTATAATATGTTGTAAGATTAAGATCATCAACACGTGATATTACTTCTTATGAGTAAAAGTGATTCTGAGACTGGATAAAATCAATTTATATTTAAATTATGAGTGTTTAAATTCATCTTCTCCTTTCTGGGTCTAAACTAATTTTACCAGGGCTTAGGACTAGGTAAAAATAAAACACACTAAAAAACGAACTGTCTCAATCTAAAGGTCGACTTCGAATGCTGCGGCTGATCTCAAGCTGGCCGCACGGCTGGAATTGCATGTGTCTCTCAATGTACTGCTTTTCATTAAATCTTATGGCGCCCACTTCAATGCTACTGCGACATGTGTGCATGTGGTTGCAGGAAGGCAGGGCTGAAACGTTGCACCATTTGCATGAATTGCAACGGGCAAGACTGCGCAAATGTTGCCGAGATTTTGAGCGACTCCGAGGAAGAGGGAGGAGAGGAAGAAATCGAAGCTACCATCCGCAAATTGTCGCAAACTGGGAAAGAAGGGGATTTAGGCAAAAAAGAAGAACCACCAGAGAAGGACTGCACAATAGAAGCAAAAACAGGTCCATTGAGAATTTCAAAGCGACGAAAAATTACCAGATCACAAATATCAAAATAAACACATCAAAAGATAATCCAAAAATCCATCCCTCCATCGATACATTCATCAATTCATCCAATCACCAATTCACTCATCAATCCATCCATTTATTGATTCATTCATTAATACATTCATGCATCCATCCATGTGAATTAGGCCTAATGGGGAAAACACCAGAAAAAAACGCACCCTTTATCTAAGTTCCGCTTTTATATTTTTAGGTACTTTTAAGTTATTTTTTGCTCCTAAAAGTGTAGAAAAATTATAAAATAATCATGTTTATGGCGTAAAAATAATTTATTACGTACTGCAAACATCAACTTATTGATTTAAAAAATGTCTAAAAAATAATCATTTTTCTATCCTTAAAATATATTTGTTCGAATATTTATTATTGTTTTTATGATATTTATGCATATTTACGGTTAAACTATTGAAAAAATGAATTAAAAACAAAAAATTGAAGAGGACGCGAACGCATGACGGCAGACTATGTAGCCTAGAACCTAGACCATTACTCTATCGTTGGTTGCTCGATCGCTCCACAATTCGAGCGATAGTCAGTCTGCGCGGATTTCTTTCAACCCTTTTTTCTCGTAAATCGCTTTCTATCTAAGCAAATTGTTTGAGCTTTTTTCATCTCAAATTAAACTCTCAATGCTCACAAAAGATTGATTAAAATCCGTGTCCCCTCTTACGCGCACTCCCCTTGTTAGTTAAACTCAGGTCCATGTACATAGCCAGCGGATCTTTATGATTTTTTACTGAAATGGCTGTGGCTCTAGATATTTCTTCTTGACTACAATCCGAACGAAGCTCAAGCTTACGTCTTTTAGTTCGACTAGAACTATTGTCAGATTCTACCTTTAGTTGGCCGCGAGCTTCCGCAGTCTTGCAACTTGTACTTGGTATTATGTCACGACTTTAATCTCCAGAGAAAAATAAAAAATTTGGTATGTGTGAGACAAAAAGTGACAGAAAAAAGGGGAAAAGATTATTAAATCTTTCATTTTTCAAAAAAAAAAAACATTGATACATATTTTTTTTGTCATAACTTAGTGAAAAATGAAGCTTTTAAGGTTCTTTAGTCTTATTTCAATGGTTATATTTTGCCAAAAAACGTGTGATTTCATCATATTTTTTGTAGTACTTTTGTGGATTTTGATGGTGTTTAAAATGAAGGAAATCATATATTTTAGACATTTTTGGTCAGTTTTATTGGCAATATGTTGACTTTTGAATTAAATTCTTCATTTTTACCATTCAGGACATGTTGGCAATAATATAGACTACAAACTCTAGCAAGCAAGAATCATTCAAGTTTATGAATGTATCAGGTATAAAACAGTATAAAACAGGTATAAAACAGCCTTTCGCTCTTTAAAACTTGAATTGGGATCTGAAGTATTGGGTGCGCTAATGTAGCGAATTCGCGATACCAGGTAGCATTTTCAGGTTGCATTTTAATTTGTTCTTAAAAACAATTTTACCATTGCTTTTACTAGTTTAAAACAAATAGTGAATAAAGAAATAAAGATTCATTGGAAACTAAGTGTTGCAAATGTAATTTTCATCATAATCAGTGAAAAACACATTTCTTGTTAAAACTGTTTTTGCCAAGAAAACAATTATTTTACTATGTCACGTAAGTTTTAATACACTATAAGCTGTAATAAACTTTAATAATTGCACATAGCCAAAAAATTCATTGAAAATATGCAAAAAATATTAATTACAGACGTTCAAAAATGAAATACGAATTCTAACCCAACTTTTAGATTAAAATTTATTAGATAGTAAATATTTCATGTGCAAATTGATAAAAATTGATTTTAAGTCCATTTTTATGTTGAGATAAATTAATTGAAGCTTATAATGTGTTGAAACTCATATAACATACTAAAGTAATGGTTTTTTTTTTTTTTTTTGAAGAAAATAGTTTTAACATAAAACGTGTTTTTTCGCTGTATACGATGAAAATTCCACATGTAACACTTAATTTCCGAAAAATCTCAATTGTTTTCAATAACTAATCGTTTTAAACTACGCAAAACAATAAAAAAATGGTTTTTAAGCACAAATTAAAATGCATCTTAAAAAATCCACCTGGTTTCGCGAGTTCACATTTTGGACGCATTGAAAAAATAGATGGCATATTACAGCGCAGCTGATCCCAATAAGCTTGGGTTAGCTGCATTTTATTATTTTCGGACTCAAATTTTTAGAACAAACTACTTGTAGCATACACAAACTTTTAAGTACCGTAGATTTTTGACATTCTTAAATTCATTTTTTCGACCCACCCTAATATAGAGTCTTACCTGGGGAAGCACCGAGGGGTTGATCACTCCGATATTCCTCGTTTTAATGAGTCAGGTTTTACCTGCAAATTGCTTTTCTCTGTTGGAGGAAATATTCATGAGGGAGCGAGGCTCGACCGAGGGCCAACTTATATTTTCTTTTGTTTTTGTAACTTCTAATTTTCATTGTTTTTACTTATTTGTAATAATTAGAGTGTGCAGTCGTTTATTCGATTTTTGAATACAAATTTATACTCACTTGGAAAATTCGATTTATCGAAATAGAAACAAATTTAAATGTACATAAAACCGGTTTGATTTCCTTAAACCATCACAATTTTTTTAATCAAAATAACTCCTTTTTTTGTTAAAAAGATTAATCCAAAAGTCAAGTCGAATCTTTGAAATTCAATTTATTCGACTATTCGAACAAGTCGAATTTCGAAGATTCGATTTGAATTTTGAATCCATTTTTTAACCAAAAAAAAGAAGTAATTTTGATTTTAAAAATTGTAATAATCCTAGGAAATCAAGCCGGTTTTATGTGCAGTTAAGTTTTTTTCTATTTCGAAAAATCAAATATTCAAAGAGTGTCTAAATTTGTATTAAAAATTCGACTAAACGACTGCACACCTAGTAATAATCCACACTCTCATGGGCTTCTCATAAGGAGAAAGAGTCACTCTTGCTAATTCTTTTGGGGTTTTCTCTTTTCCTTGTTGGTTACCGACGTTAAAGGACGAAATGGAAATGAGTAAGGAGTGGATTTCGCTGAAGCATCATTCATCATCAAGGATCAGTGGAACGAATGACAATGAAGCAAGGCGGGTTGAAGTAGCACGGATATGGCGCAACCATGGCTTGTTCACCGGGGATGGAATGTGGATGAGATTCCCGCATTCCAAATCCTATACCTGGTGTGATTCAAGTCTCACCGCCCTGGATTCGTCGCAATACCACTATCACCATCTTTTAGGCATAATGGTCCCGAAATCTCCCTCCATCCGCCATGATACTGCGGCAACGCAGAAGATACATCTTGACTACCTGCACAGGAGGCGAGAAATTTGGCGGCCTACGTACCGTCGAGAGAAGCGAGCTCGTTGTCTGTAGTCAATCGAGTCTCGTGCGAGACAATTCGTTGTTCCCTTCATATTTCTGTTGTCGCTACAGAGTGGCAATTTATTGTATTATATCTCTCTTTGTGTTTGGAATATCTGCCGCTGTTTCCGGGACGTGAACCACTGGACGACCTCAAAAGGTTTGCGGCTATGATCCATAATTTTAAAACTTAATTTTAAGATACATGAGCTGCTCTCCAATGGCGTTGGTGGATGCAGGGAAAAGTTTGTTTATTAAACGCTCCAGGGCGGAAGTGTCGCTCTGACTTTGCTCGGTGTTTGAATTTCAAATCTTTTGTAACTGTCTTTTATTTTTTAAGTGTCAGCCAGATATGGCCTATTTTCTTTTGTATCTTATTGACTCTTACTCTCTCACCAATTCGAGCCATGTTAAATTATGGTTAATTAATGTTGGCTTTATAAACCATAACTATGATTTTCAGCAACCTGAGACACTTCTGGAAAAGTGGGCTATGGATACTCTAACTCATCATTCATTTCTTTAATATTTTTAATTTTCTAGTGAATATCATTTTCTCAGGGCGGCAAATGGAGATTTGCTTGGCGCCATATTAAACAAAATTTAAAGCTCTCAGGGAAATTTTATCCAATATTTAGAATTTTGACATGTTAATGTACAATGGTTAAGCTTTTAAAAAATGACTCCGCGACGGAATTTGCATCATGATGCATCATATTTCCGAATTCCTTACCCCCCCCCCCCCCCTCCCGATAGCTACGGCTAGCAATGTACCAATGAAAGTTTGAACGGGAAACTTTTACAGTTTTCAAATTGGGTTATTTGATCTTTCTGTGGATTGTAGTGGTATTTTTCAAAGTCCTGAAGAGAATTAACTTTTTCTTTCTGATTCTTGTAGGGGTTTTTTAGCTTTGTCAAATCCGAAAAGAAATTTGAAAAAGCTTGGAGATCAACTAAATAGCGGTAGTTTTCCTGAAAATAAAAACTTGGAGTTTGTTTTCCAAAAATGTGCGATTTACGGGAAAAATCTAAAGAGAAAGTTGTTCTCCATGAAGAGCTCTACAAAATTTTTTTTTTTTTTAATACCCGCGCGAGAAATGCGATTTTTCAACCCTGGCGCGAAACAGTAAAAGGGATCTCTTCCATAATCGATGATGAGTCCGTGTGATGAAACTTACCTTTGCACACTAGTGACGGAAAAGTTTGGAAATATTAGACTTTTAATCTTAATTTTTAGCTTAGCGTGCTCTGCTTAATAGAATTGTCACCATTGTCACGAACTTTTGGATGTTGGTAGAACTGTTTTGATTAGTATCGAACTAGGTATCGATCGTATCGAACTTCTTCAGGCACATTCACATCAACAAACATAACCTGAAGATTAAAGTGCATGAATTCGAGGCTGCGAGCGCATTTCGTTTACCACACAATCAAAGCAAATAAAAATTTCTAAAACAAATTTTAGTGTCGACGAATATTTATCATCAATCAATCGTGGAACCGATAAATTTTGCTGTTTCGCATCAGCCTCCGAAATCGCATTCGCCTTCGTGGTAAATAAAGAAAATAATATGTTAACCAAGTGGGGGACTAGTCGATTGCCAGCCCGCAATAGTTACCGTGCTCGCTTCGCTCGCGCGGCAACTTTATTCTCTTTAGAAATCTCCTAGATTCCTCACTTGGTTAACAATGTACTATTGTTCTTGAAAATCTACTATTTAGTTCTTAATTCATTTATTCATATGTAATTGAATTCACATGAAAACAACATCACACACAGTTCAAGCGTTAACTGAAAAAACATGTAATTTTCGTAAATTATCCTTCCTGGGGTTCATACGCAAGTTACTTCTTACTAGTGCTTTGGGAGTGCTTCGGATAGCGCTGAAAATAAGTTAAGTTAATGGACTGGAACTGAGAGCTGAGACACAATGACGATGCAGCTGTATTTTTTATTGAATTTCGCGTGACTACGAATAATATGAACTTAGTAGTAACCAAAAGACAATGAAGTCATAAGAGTCGCCCGAAAATGACGCAAAGAATTCTATCATGCTCCGAGACTAGTTGCCAACTGAATACTGACCAGTGCGAATGCAACGCGCTGCGTTAGATTATAAAGTGTGTGTCGGTGATACCTTAACCTAAGGCAGTATTGGTATAGCAATAATAACACCAAACATACGTCATACCACTACACTATAAAATCACAGGCGTGACATTTAATATGGAATCCCGAACATCCCGCTATTGCTATTTGAGCAAACCTGTTATCTGGTGCTGGAATTTAGCCGGTTAGGATCTAACCAAATATCGTCTTCTAGACTATTGGCGTATCTTCTGCTCCTTTCCTTAATCCTTCCAGAATGATGAACGAATAAACATCTGCATCTAGCAAGATGTCAAGTGGGACAGTCTCAGTCGTAAAGTGATCAGCGCTATGGTATTCCGCTGTCCTAACGAAAATCTAGACGATTTCTAGATAAGATTGTCTGGGAGCACATCATCAGTCAACCTTTCTAGATGATACTAGACAAATGCTAGACTCAGAAGGGTCGCATGTAAAACTTACTAAACACAACTAGATGAACTCTAGACGAACCCTAGACAAGGCGACCGCCATAAAATTGTCCGTTAGGGTGTGCCCTCACACCCACACTACCATTCACCAGTCTTCCTGGATTATTTGTTATCAATTAATAGGTTTGAAGATTGTCATGCCTAATTATTATTCGATTGCATTTGTTGAAAATTTCCAAGCATTTTTATCCAGAATATAACTCTCAACTACGTAAATTAAAAGAGATAGCGCAGTTATCTGCCAATGCATTTTACGTTGTTATTAATATATTGAAATTTCGTTTTTACGTATGTATAGTCAAAATATCAAAACATTTACATGATTTTTTACATCGTTTAGTTCAAAGATGTCATCACCAAAAGTCAACAACGACAGAGTGACGCGAAAAAACCACGTTTTTCATATTTTTGCGAAGGGTACTTTCCAAACAACTTTTAGTAGATAAACAAATGGGAACTTGTCTTAAGCGTTATAAAGTAAGCTTTATCATGGTATAAGCTGTGTTTTCATGCGATTTTTCTTTTACGAGTAAGTTACAAAAATGTACAGCTGTTTTGAAGGGGCCTTCGTGAAGTGAACGGATAGTTGAAGTCTCGTAGGTGAGGCCATTCAAAATTAAGAGTGGTGACCGCTACTTGATAGATGGTGGCTTCTCGAGCGATGAGAGTTTTAGTCTTTACGCTGATATGTGGATTGGTTTGTGGCGTCACAGTGACCGTTCACGGTAGGATAATTGAACAAAGTCATCTAGATGAGGAAGTTGGAGTTTCTCCGTCAAGGCATCTAAAATGATGGAGATTTGTGAGCACGGATCAATCAACGCTCGAACTTTATGCTTTTGTCCAGTTGACGACGTTACGTAGATCAAGGCGGTGCCAAGTATCGTCGTAGATGTTGAGCTTGAATGCGGCTCCGTCAAGTGCGCTGCAAAGGAAGCATTGCCGTTAAAATTAGGCGCTGCTTTCGGATTATGTACTGCAGAAGATAGCAGTCGAGAAAACCCATAAAGCATCGACTGATGCTTCCCCGACGGGACGCGATATCGGCCTAAGCAGTTTAAGCAAATCTTTTTTGATCCGACCAACTCCCAGCGTTGGTCTAAAGTCTTTCTTTCTAAGAATGAGAAACCCTTGGAGGTGCAGATGATGAAGGTACCTCGACAGCTTCCAGAGCGGTTACCTTGCCTATCAGAAAGGCATTCAACGTATCGTACTTCGGTTGTGTAGTCACAGCTCCCAAGCTATCCTGCCAAGGTTTGCGCGTAGTTGTGTCCAAACGCTGAACGAGCATATAGACGAAAAGGTCATCCTCTGTTTCTGTTGCACACTTCAAAGAAGCCAGTGCTCCAACAGCCTGACTGAAATCGTACAACAATGAACGTAGCTCTGACGTGCTCTCTCTAGACATCACCCGTAGAGTAAAGAGTTTGGCCAAGTAGCTATTTATTAATATCTTATTATTATCGTATCTGGACAATAATGTCTGCCATTCCCACTCGAAATTTTCAGCGGTCATTGAGATATTGGGAATTAATTGAGCGGGCTTACCTGTCAGACTGACCGAGTCTAATCGCGCCCTCCCGGTATTCCGCTTGATTTTATCTGCACCGAGCTTTTTTAAATTCGTAATAGTGTGGTATATGCTCATAAATTGCGGTTGCTGTTGAGCAACGTATTGAGCAAAATTCAACATATTCACGAATTTATTTTAAGCCGAAACGCGAAAGATACAAATATCATGTTATGAAAAGGCTGATAGCTCGCGCTGAAAGAATTTTCGTGTAAAGGCTAAACATTCGTAGCGGCTGTCTACAGCCAGACCAATGAAGTTTCGTTTCTCACTATACCCATAGTGTTCACTGTCCTGCCGCACCGGCTTTCACGGGTTACCTATCCATAGGCTCGCTATGCAGTGTCGAGTACCGCTCCCACCGCGCACACCCCGCACTGAAATTGGCACATCCGTACGCACACAGTCACGGCTATACGTGAAGCTCCTTGCAAGATAGCGCGCTTTGAACGCAACGCGTAAGATGCTACTGTACAATGAGTACGCCAAACCGGTGTGACGTAGGATGGTGTGACGCAGTCGGAAAACAAGCTATCCTGATGCACTGCATCCCTACGCTTCTGCGTCGACGCTATGTTGATTGCTGTGCATTTACAACTTTCGTTTTAATTTTCACTAAGAATTGTTTTCATTTCCACTTCTTAAAACACTAATTCATTCATTACCTGAGTATTAATTTGCCAAACCAGTAATATGAAAATTTTCGCCGTTTTCGATGTCTGTTCGATCCTCGCTCCCTGAACTTTTTAAAAAATTTGTTTGTATTTATTAAAAGAAATTATAGAAATTTCCTTCAATAATCTTCAAAAATTATGCAAATAATAATTTTGTAATGCCTTTTTTCACGGAAAAACTGCTTTTCCAACTTTATTGTGTTTTTCACAAACAAATTTTATTTTCTATAAATGTTATTATTTTTCTTCATGTTTACCAATTATATTCAAAATTAGAAGTTAAAATAAATCTATATTGCTATCGGGATTGGTAACCATCGATCAAATGAAGATATTTCCACATACCGTCAAAATAGAAATCAACACTATTGATCTAAGGTAACCCCTCAAATACAGAATTTTTTTAACGTCTTCTCAGACTATATAGAGTTATGAATTTTTAAATTACCAACCCCGATGATAATACAGATTTCTGGTAACTTTGGACTTATATTAAAAAGACATTTTGCTATATAGCGTATATGTGAAAAACGATTATTTGTTCGAACTGGAGGGTAGCTTAATGGTAAGAGCACCCGACCGGCAATCGGAAAACCTGTGGTTTGATTCCCAGTGGAGCGAAAGAGAAGATCTTTTTCCACATAATGATTTAATCGCAATTTTTAAATTCATAATTCTATCTGGTCTGAGAAGGTGTTTACAAAATTCTATATTTAAGGGTTTACCTAAGATCGATAGTGTTGATTTCTATTTCACGGTATGTGAAAAATGCCTTCATTTGATCGGTCCTTTCCAACTCCGCTGATGATGCAGATTTCTTGTAACTTCTAATTTTAAATATAATTGGTAAACATTATGAATGTCAATTTAAGGTCAATTTAAAGTATGTTTCACCAAACTATATGGCTTGTGGCGGATATTGCAATATCGATTTTCTCGAAAACAGCGAAAAATGGTATATTACTGGTTTGGAAAATTAATACACACGTAATGAGTTTTAATTGCAAAAATTATGAACCGAAACTAAAATTGATAATTACCGTTCTCCCCTTGTTAGTGGACTGGAACTGAGAAATGTGACACAATGACGATGAAACCGTACTTTTTATTGCAAAAGCTGAAATTATGAAACCATGGCTGCATTCAATTTTAATTAATTGAATTAATTAATGTATATAATTAGAAGAAAGTGAAAAAAAGGATTGATGAAAATTTGATTAATATTTGCGGTAATAATCGAAATATTTAAGTGCATACAAAAGTATAGCTGTGCTGAAAGTTGACACCTACTCCCTAAATCTGAATTAGTAATTTTCTAGTAAGGACATTCTGAGAAATCGTTTACGAATTTATTTGCCAAGCATTTGTACTTATCTTCAGTTAAAAACTAGTGATTCACTTAGAAAGGCTTAGTAATTCGAATACTAAGCCTTACTAAATAAATTAGCAGTTTGCTGCTACAGATTGTGAGAAATGCTTACTAAAGCTATTACAGTAGTATTATTATTACAATATTTACAATATTACAATATTTACAATATTACAATATTATTATTATTACAATATTTCAGTAGTACAAAACTATACCTATGCAGATGTAGAGCATGTGTTTATCCGTCGGTCGATAAAAATTATCATTGTAGGAAATTTGATTGTATGAATTTACAAGATTCAAAATAGTTCTGTAACCTTGAAAATGTATTTAAATACATTTTAATCTTATTTAAATTTTCATTACGTAAAATTCAAGTGCTTAGTATTCGAATTACTAAGCCTTTCTAAGTGCATCAGTAATTTTTAACTGAAGATTAGTACAAATGCTTAGTAAATAAATTGTTAAGCGAGTTTGCAAAATTTCCTTACTAGAAAACTACTAATTCAGATTTAGAAAGTAGGTGTCAACTTTGTAGTACAGCTACACTTTTGTATGAATTTAAACATTTCCATTATTACTGTAAATAATAGCCGATTTTCGTGCATCTTTTTTTCACTTTCTTTCCATTTTACAATTCAATAATTCATTTAATTGAAATTTAATTAACCTATGCTTTCATAATTTCAGTTTTTGTAACGGGCCTTAATCTCGTAACAATGAAAGGGTGATACGTTCCAGATAATTCGAATCGCAGCGGGGTATCTGCCTCGTGTCAACAGGCAAAGTTCGACGAATACGCCACGAAAATACAGAGACAGCTAACACTGAGCGTCTTTGCTATTGTACTTACGTTTTCGATTATTAAACAAAATGAGAACCATTTTTCGAAAAACCGACTCTGAACGGCAAAAGAGAATACTATTCAGATAATGTATGCAAAAGGTTAGACAAAAATATGCAAGCGTTCAGCCTGAAACTTGCATCCCGCAAAACCATTCTAATAAATCCCCTTAACCCAGGGGTCTCCACAATCCACAGGTGCAGCCTGACCCAAGATATACTGTCCATTTTCAGGATCTAACAGTTTCTTTTTCGACGGGGAACTGAGAGAAAATTTATGACCCCTTAAAAGAAAATCTTAGTTGGAAGGGTTTGGTTCATAAACCTGAACCTCGAGGGCCCCATTTTTTTTCTGCTGTGCAAGAAGCAACTCTTTGAGGCACTTCGACTCAGGTAAAGGACGGGGATCCTTGTTGACAGTTTTGTGTCAAAGCTGAGTAAGTCCGACCTATTGGCTCGGGATCACCAGTAAACACAGGATCAACCTGTTGAGACTCCTACTTTAACCTAAGATAGTATAGATATTTAGCGAATTACCTGATATCCACAGACCACTAATAACACCAAACTTACGTCATACCACTACACTATAAACTCACCGGCGTGAACTTGAATGTGGAATCTCGAATAAGGAGTCAGAAAGGAAAGCAACTATTTTGATGTAAAACTTCACATTTTTGGAAATCGCTAAAAAAAACTTTTCAAATTATCAAAAAATACCTTTGGAACATTTAATAGAACTCTCCAAAGAGAACAACTTAGGAATCCCTTTACAAGAATCAAGAAGAAAAAGATAATTATTTTTATTATTCATTTGAAAATGCCCACAGAAAAACAGCGGTATCATTTTTATTGCAGCTCACTTTTTATGTTCTCGAAACAAGATTTTTTTCATCAAAATGAGAATTCGAAGTCATTCCATTTCCTGAATATCAGAATTGTAGGGGGTTTGGCCATTTTTATGAATTTTGGTGAAACTTTTTCCAAAACTTTCAATATTCAGTGAGTTACAGGATTTGGAATTTTGAGACCCGATTTTCTTGAAAATACGATATTTCCTAAATCGCTGATTGTAATTTGATGAATTTTTCATTTGTAACTTATAATTTATAGACCTTTGTAATGCAATCCAAAAACAAGCAAACCTTCAAAAAAGGACTAAAAATTATTTGCACTTGAAATACCATTAAAGTCGGTTTCGGACCTGGTCCTGAATGTCATTCACTTAAAGCGAACACAACATTCGCTCGCTCCGAACGTAAATAGGCTGGGCCGCATGAATAATTTCTGTTGGTTTTGGACGTATGACGTAACCTGATGCAACTAACGCGCTGAGTGCGGCCCTCTTGTTGTTTGTCACGGTTGGCTGATCTACTTCCTCCCCTTTCGGCCTTGCGGCTCCTCCATCACGAAACCGCCGCCACATCAATTCTTGGAACGACGTAAATGGGAGATACTTAAATGGGATTCCGAGTGTAGTTTTTTACTCATAACCATATTAAATTTTTTTTATATAAATATTTTGTTTTCTTACAATTTCGTGTGTCGAATAAAAAATTGGACACTTTAACTTTCGGAGATAATAATTTTTTAGTGCGTTCGGCGCAACGGCACAGTAGTATGAATTTGTGCAAGCGGATTTTAAATTGTCATTTTTAAAGTTTTCATTTAAATTCAAATAGAGAACAAATGTCCTTGCTTTCATTTTTCTTCTATATTTATGTAAACAACTTTCCTAGTAGTAGTTTACCGATGAAATCGCTTGATTTTATAGACAAGACTTTATTGGTAACATCACTTAACAATAATTAAGATAAAAAATTATTTCTTTCTGCTATGAAAAATCCACACTGAGCATTTGTTTATAAAATTAACAAATCATATTGAATGACAAATTTTCATATTAGTAGACATAACTGGAAACGTCAATTATAGAGAATCGAAAAAATCTATCTATAACATTCATAATGTATATTTATTTATATTGTTTGTTTTTTAAACCTAACAAATAATATCGAATGACACATTTTCATGATCATCATGGTCGACAACAACGTCATTTTGTCGGCAAAATATAACTTTAAAAACGAAAAATCCATAATGTTTACTATTTGATATTATAATTTGTTTAGAGCAATAATATATTACATAGCTCGCGGCGAACGTCGGCGATTTTTGACGAGCGTGATGTTTGAGTGATTCGCAGTCGCGTGTTTCAACTTTCTAGTCTAGGGTTGAAAACACGAGTTTCGACCCGCTCTAGAGGAAACGAAATTCGAACTTTCGATGCATGCGTTATGAAAATAACATTACTTATCGAACCTTTATCACTTGCACACATCCCTGCTCATCAAATCCAAGAGATACTGAGCGTAGGCAAGTTCTTTACAAAAGGATAGAAGAAAAAGGAAAGACTCAACATTTCATATAAGATCAAAATGAAATCTACTTTCTCGTGGACTATTTTATGCACCAAAATCGAAGCATAAAGTAATATTATAAATCAAAATTAGATTGCCAAAATATCTCCTTTCCGGCTCATTAGAGACAAATAAATGAAAAAAGAGGGAGAAAAAGGAAAGAGTAAACCAAAACCAACCACTTACACTTTTCTAATTCTTTCTCCATCTTTTTCATACTACCAAGGACCAACATGTTTCGAAGCCAATTTAGACTTCCTCATCAGGGAATTATTTATATTAAAAATGCAGGTATGAGTAACAGAAACTTATGCTAATTAAAATTCACATAATACCTGAAAATAAAATCCATGTATATTTACACAAAAAGTTACTTAGTCTGCTTCTCCATTCATTGGTGAAAATTGATTCACTTATAAAAATTATTTTTCATAACAAGAACAATGAATCAATTTATACCATTAATAACCCTGTCCCAAATTGCTATACTAATTAATTTAAATAATTACATAATGGGTGTAATGTATATATCAAACGTCAATATTTGTTTAGTGTCAAATATAAAAAAGTGACAAGTGTCGTTTAATGATTTTTAATCTGAAATAATTGAGCATTGAGAGAAAAATACAAAAAAAGTATAATTTTGCGCTCTTCTTGCACTCCCTCTTTCAATTAAGCCGCAGACAGATTTTTTTTGTATTCCCATATACTCCAACTATTCATAGTATTCAGAGATATTCCCAGACACTCCGAAGTATTCTTTGAGAATATTTTCCTCGTACGTGCACACTGAGAGTGGTCTATACCTCGGGAAGCAGTTTCTGATTCCAAATTTCGTTGAGAACGCATAGATCTTGACTTTGGAAATGCAACTTCGAAGTTTGCTTCCATGAAACATCTGTAGATTTTTTCAAAGACTAATTGCTTTAAACAAACTGTTAACTATTTTCGACCAAATTTGGGCAAGAACTTAGACGATAATACATCGATAATAATTTACGTAAAATCTTTTTTTGGTGTGTGTGTGGGGGGGGGAGGGGGTACCTAGCCTTGTGTTACACAATAACGAAAAAGTACAGAAAAGCCAAAAAAAGGTTACATATGCGGGAAGAAGACATGGTTTACGGAAAATTGCGTTACATAATTTTCAGATGGCCCCTAACCACATCCGCAAATATTCACAGCCCAAGTTAATATAATTTATCAGTTTATGACTTAAAAAATGTTAAAATAGTGCCATTCCATCTAAATGGGTCTAAAATAATAAAAAGTGGTTTGCCATTTTATAAAAAAAAATGAATGACTTCTTCAAACAGGAAAATGGTAAATATAAAATGAAATTATGGCAACGTTCTTTTGTTTCGTGCAATTGTACATGTATATCTCATCAGAAGTTATATACTGGAATCAATTTTAAACCATTTTTGGTTGCTTGAAAAAGTATAAACTTAATGAAATGTCCAACAGAAGACTTGAATAAAACAAAATTTGATAATGCGAAAAATCTCATAAAATTTTTCAAGTTACCGACTTGTTTAATAGTCCAGACGCTAACTCCATTTTCGTTGGATCGACGAGTTCCAGTCAGTAAAATCATGTAAAATGATCTCCTCAGTCCAAAAATCTGAGGCACGTCTCTGGCAAATATGCCGTTCTCAAGATATTCTTAATTATATATTTTTTTATAAATGCAACTTTTAACATTGAACATATACAATTTTTTAACATTTTTTTATTGTTTTTAGATAAGCTTAGGGCTCATGTAGGGAGTAATCGAACCTAGAAAACTCACCTGAAAAAATCAATTCCGAATACTGGCGCAACAAGTGATATCGGGGGGGGGGGGCAATTTTTCCCCCTCTTGGAAGCTCAAATCCACATGTGAGGCGGATAGTCTCTGCGGATCATCAACACTTGCGATAAATATGTAAAATGTATCAAATACTGCATCTCCAAAGTAGCCGAAAAAAGTAAACAGAAACTATGTCAACAGCGCCGCCTGGTCTCATTATTGGTCTCTAAAATCGATTTAAATTGATTTCTGTCGCAATATTCAAAATAAAAAAATTATTCCAACAGACATACGAGTGATAATTTTTATAAAGCTGTAATAAATTGTTGAAACCCATAAGAAATGTATCTTATTAAAAAAATTTATTTTATAAAAACGCTAAAAGAAGGAAAAATGCACTGAATGTAAAATAATGGCTCATAAAATTCCGCCGTAAAATTGTACAAATACCCTCCTAACTTTTCGAGGGAGTTTCCTGACTAACGGTTGATATTATAACATCACCCTAAAAACACTCTTGAATTAAAGCCTGTCCAAATTCACCTGAAAAAACTCTGTGAATATTTGTCTATGTTATAAATGGGAACTTGAAAAACTTTGAAAAATACTAGAAGTTTGTACCCTTGTGATTTTTTGAGTGGGTCTCTCGGATAACTGTTGTTGTTCTCAAATCCTCTTGAATATCCCCTTGAAAACCCACGCAGTAAGATTCGTTTCTAAGGACAATCTCAAAAAATCAAAGGAGCAACAAAATCGACTTTTCCGAGCTAGTGTCATTTTTCCGAAGTATAGGAATGGAAAATATTCACTGAATTTTTCCAGCCTCAGAGAATTTAGATTTACTGCGTGGGTGGGTTCTAGGGCCTGCTAAAATGACAATCCATAGCCTGAGGACCACCTCAAAAAATCAGAGGCAATAACTTCCACCTTTATAGAATCGAATCTTGCTGCATTGGGTTTCAAGGGGATCTTCAAGGGAATATTAGAACAACAACAGTTATCCGAGAGACCCGCTCAAAAAATCATAAGTGTATAAACTTCTAGTATTTTTCAAAAATTTTAGAGTTTCCATTTATAGGATTGACAAATATTCATGGAATTTTTTCAGGAGAATTCGGACAGGTTTTAATTCAGGAGTATTTTTAGGGTGATGTTATAATATCAACCCTTAGTCAGGAAACTCCCTCGAAAAGTCAGGAGGGTACTTTTCAAATTTTACTTCGGAATTTTTTTAGTCATTATTTTACATTCAATGCATTTTTTCTTCTTTAAACGTTTTTATAAAATAATATGTTTTAATAAGGTACATTTGTTATGGTTTTCAATAATTTATCACAACTTTATAAAAATTAACACTCCTATGTCTGTTGGAATAATTTTTATATTTTGAATAGTGCGCCAGAAATCAATTTAAATCGATTTTAGAGATCAATCGTGAGACCAGGCGGCGCACAGTTGGACGAAAATGGGTTGTTGGGTTCAAAACTCCGTCTACAACGCATTTCGCAACCAAATGAGACGAACCGAAGTGCAAAATACTCAGAAAGGGTTCTACTTTAGCGCATCACTGCCACAAAGTTGTAAAATTACTTTTCTAACCTCCAAATTTTACACCAAAATTGCGAAAAAATTCTCCATCAAAACTTGTTGTACCTCGAAGTCAATAACTGAAAAATCTATTTATTTAATCAGTAATTATATACCAGACTAGTCTGATTCATGTAATACTTTTAACCTATATCCCCATAGTTCGATTAAGATAACCTCAAAAGTTGAAAAGTGTGTATTAATGCAAAATTGCATACCCATATATTTTTTTGAGTAAATTTGAGTAAAATCTAGAACTCTGAGTTCATCAGGCTACTGATTACGGATTTCCAGTTTCACAGTTCGTGAAAGTTATCTACATATGATCGATCGTTATCAACTCCGATGATAATACAGATTCCATCTGATTTAACTTTTATTCAAATTTCAAAAGCAAATAACTAATTTTTCAACCAAAGAGTTTAACTTTTAACCAATTAATGAAATTTACAAAAAAAGGAATAGTTAAATTTTTAAGTAAGAAAATTAATTTTCCATAACAGATAAATGTCAACCAACGTGAATTATTGCCAACTAAAAAGATGAACTTTTAACTGGTATAGATGAATTTTAAACCAAAACGATGAATTTTTATCCAAAAAGATTAATTTCTACCACAAAAGACGTGTTTTCAACAAAATACATGAATTTACAACTAAACAATGGTAAATTATCAACCAAAAATTGGATAAGAAAAAAGATGAATTTTGAACTCAAATGATGAATCTCTAACTGCAATAATTGAATTTTCAATCAAAAAGATTAATTTTAAACGAAGATCATTGAAATCTACCAAAAAAAGATAAATTTTCAACTAGAAAGGATAATTTTTCAACCAAAAATTGAATAGTTAAATTTTCAGTTGAAAAAATTAATATTCAATGAAAGAGACGAATGTTCAATAAAATTGGTGGAATATTCATATGGAATAGTTATGTTTTCAGTTAAAACAAAAAATTAACCTTCAGCCAAAAAAAAAAACGAAATTTTCGGCAAATAGCTCATTTTTCGAACAAAGAAAATAGTTTTCAATTAAAATTATGAACGAAAAATGTATTAATTGATATTTCAACAAAAAATATTACAATTTGTAATCAAAAACACTTGAATTCAACGAAAAAGGACGATTTTTCAAGAAGAGTTGAATATTTTATCAAGAAAGATTTTTCAGTCAAGGGAGAGAAAAAATTTGTAAACAAACTGTTGCATTTTCAAGCGAAAATATCAATTTTCAACCAAGATAAGTACAGAAAAATCTATAAAGTAATCAACAATATGTAGTAGCTAGAATTTTCTTCTTTCTACACTCAGAAAATAATTCTTTAATTGAAAGAAAATTTCTTTGATCTTTAAATAAATGGTGTATAAGAATGAACTCTTTGAGCGCCAGATGCGCCAAACGCCTTCGACTCCATCCTCTGGGCGTCACTATGCTTTTTCCAAATAGTGACGCCCAGAATGTCCCTTCGTTTGCGACACTGAATCAATTTCTCTTGAAAGGGTTACAAATCGAAGGTGATTGGTGTAGCTAATGGATTGGCGGGTCCCGGAAAATCAATTGATAGATTGAAGCAAGCTTTTTTTAAGGGAATTGTTGTAGACCGGAGGGGATGATCAGTCAATCCGGCAAGTAAGGTCACTCCATCTGAATCTAAAGATTCCATTTGTTTGATAATTTTCTTTAAGAAGTTGACTTAATTAACATTTCACAAAATATAAAGATTAATCTGTATAAGATTTTTCCTAAGGCTCTTCATACTTGAAACTCGAAAGCCTTGAATGCGAGAAAATTTCCATCAGAGGAACCGAAAAGGATTCCTTAGAAACGAGCAAGAAACGAGAAGAAGCGAAAGGTAAGATTAGCTGACTTTGCAATGCATCGACTTTCTCGCATTGAGTCTGAAATTTCGAAAGTTTGCGATACTTTGCTTTTCAGGGATTTCGATTCCGGCGATTCCTCGACTTCATTAAAAGTCTCGCATGCGATTTGCAGATCTTGGCGATATTGAAATTTGTGGCTTAAAACTTCCCTCGAGCGAAAAAAAAGACCTTATAGAGAATACATGAAAATAGGTTCAACAATTTGTTTTGGAAACTAAAAAAAAGAATTGTGAGCAATAATAAGTGGACTCTACGCCAGACGCCCCCCTTAAGGTAGAAAGAAAATACCCTCAACCCGGTTAATAATGGATCAACGTTAATACTCTATAACTTTATGCTTTCTTCTTTTTTGTAGTAACACTTTCTGAACATTTTATAAAGAGTAAATCCCATTGAGAAGAAAAAATTGTCTACGGGGTAATAGCAATGATTCATGATTACCCCGGTTGGTGGTGGCTAAGTTTAGTAATCAGTAATAAATGAAAGAATACTCACTTCGCAGTTGGAATGGCTGATATTACTCAGGTTGAGCCTGAAGACCTTGTCCCTGAAAAAAAGAAGGATACAAAGTAAGTTTTTATTCAAGTAAGATTAAAAGTTGGGATAAGCAGACAAATACAAAGAAGGCCAAGGTGAATTCTCATTCTGCGTGTACACACGAGTACATTACTCTCTGACTGGCCTCTCTCTTATCTCTCATCGGTTATATATGATTACATACTGCCGCACCAGTTGGTGCCTCACAGCGTTTCTTAAAGCTGCAAATGTTTGAGGAACGGCAGAGAATTTATATGAGCCGGAGAAAAGCTATGCTTTAGGATCTCTTGGTTCTGGGTAGAGCATGAAGCTTATACTAATGGAGATATCGTGCTAGTCGAGAGTCGTGAGGAGTGGAAACAGAGACGATTTCGCTTTGTCACTCGAGCCCCTTCCATTCACTCAAGGGATGGATAAAACCAAAGAAATAGTTTCATAATCAATTTTCAGAGCGGGGGAAAAAGTAGAATTGAAAATTCCACCAATTTTAGATGTATTTGTACAAACAAGGTCTTTATTGCACTCATAATTGTAGGTGGAGAGCAAGAATGGTGGAGCCCGGCTGGTGTCTAACCCACGTACCTATTTCGGAAATAACGAGGAAAGAATCTTGCTTCCTCCTTGATAGGATATTTATAAGGGTGGCTCGCACTTACTCAAAAGATGTATTTAAAAACAGAAGATTTCGTTCTCCCACTCGAGCCCCTTCCATTCACTCAAGGGATGGATAAAACCAAAGAAATAGTTTCATGATCAATTTTCAGAGCGGGGAAAAAAGTAGAATTGAAAATTCGACTAATTTTTATTGAATTTGTACAAACAAGGTCTTTATTGCACTCATGATTGTAGTTACATTTTATTCAGAAAAAAGATCGTCTCCTTTCACTCCGCTGGGATTCGAACACCAGGTCAACTGCTTTTCGGCCAGGTGCTCTAACCACTAAGCTACTGGAGAGTTCAGAGGAAGAATTCTTTTTTTCTGAAGTACGCTTTATTTAACAAGATATTATATATCAATTTTTATTACAAATCTGTATCATCATCGGAGAAGGTAACGGATCGAGAAGAGAAATCCACACGTAACATGGACATCTACAATATCGACCAAAGTTATATTCTCCTATACAGAAAATATTTTAACGCCATTTCAGAAAAGATGGAAAATAAACATATTTAATTAAATTTTATTCAGAAAAAAGATCTTATCCTTTCACTCTTCTGGGATTCGAACACCATGTCAACTGATTTCCGGTCAGGTGCTCTAACCACTAAACTACTGGAGAGATCAGATTAAGAGAGGAGAATCTTTTTTCTGAATAAAATTTAATTAAAAATGTTTATTTTCCATCTTGTCTGAAATGGCGTTAAAATATTTTCTGTACAGGAGAATATAACTTTGGTCGATATTGTAGATTTCCATGTCATGTGTGGATTTCTCTTCTCGATACGTTATCTTCTCCGATAATACAGATTTGTAACATAATTGTAGGTGGAGGGCAAGAATGGTGGAGTCCGGCTGGTGGCTAACCCACGTACCTATTTTGGAAATCACGAGGTTAGAATCTTGCTTCCTCCTTGATAGGATATTTATAAGGGTGGCTCGCACTTCCTCAAAAGATGTATTTAAAAACAGAAGATTTCGTTTTCCCACTCGAGCCACTTCCATTCACTCGAGGGATGGATAAACCCAAAGAAATAGTTTCATAATCAATTTTCAGAGCGAAAAAAAGTAGTATTGAAAAGTCCAACAATTTTTGTTGAATTTGTACAAACAAGGTCTTTCTTGCACTCATAGTTGTAGGCGGAGAGCAAGAACGATGGAGGAGGAGAGTCCCGGCTGGTGGCTAACCCACGTACCTATTCCGGAAATCACATAAAGGTTAGAATCTTGCGTCCTCCTTGATAGTATATTTATTAGGGTGGCTCGCACTTCCTCAAAAGATGTATTCAAAAAACAGAAGATTTCGTTTTCTCTATCGAGCCGCTTCCATTCATTCAAGGGATAGATTATATCCAAGAAACAACTTTATCAGCGCTTTTTACAGCGCGGAAAAAGTCCTAAAAATTCCACAAAGGTTGTTTGTATTTATACAAACAATGTGTTTATTGCACTCAATATTGTAGGTGGAGAGCAATAATGGTGGAGGGGAAAGGCCCCGCTGCTGGCTAACCCACGTACCTATTCCGGAAATCACGCAGATGTTAGAATCTTGCTTCCTACTTGATAGGATATTTATTAGGGTGGCTCGCTCTTCCTCAAAAGATGTATTCAAAAAACAGAAGATATCGTTTTCTCACTCGAGCCGCTTCCATTCATTCAAGGGATGGATAATATCCAAGAAACAATTGTATAAGCGCTTTTTACAGCGCGGAAAAAAAGAATCTTGAAAATTTCACAAATTTTGTTTGTATTTTTACAAACAATGTGTTTATTGCACTCAATGTTGTAGGCGGAGAGCAAGAACGGTGGAGAGGGAGAGGCCCAAATGGTGGCTAACCCACGTACCTATTTCGGAAATCACGCAAAGTTTAGAATCTTGCTTTCTTCTTGATATAATATCTATTGGGGTGGCTAGCATTTCATTTTAATAGATTCTAAGTCCATGCAAATTATTTTTTTCACGTTTGAAAATGATTTTGTAAAATATACCTTTTTTTACTTTTTTCTTCACACAATTTTTAACAAAAACAAAAATCTTTAAATTAGCCTTCAGGACTCCCTGCGGAATTTAATTAGGTTGAATTTTAAAAAAGGAACGTCCAAATCAGATGAAAATTGTAACCTATAGACTGATTTGTCCAAAAAAAAATCCAGTTTTGTCCGACTGAGCAACGGTGGAAGGGGAGAGGTCCCGGCTGGTGGCTTGTGCGGTTCCTATTTTGGAAATCACGCAAAGATTAAAATCTTGTTATATTTTTGATATATTTATATAAAATTAGCACAATTTTTGTTAATTTAATATTATTAAAAAATGTAGATTGCTTCAATTATTAAAGCTGACAGAAATTAAATTCAGGTTATTAACCTTTTTGTTAATTGAAAAAGGGACATTTTTGTACATAAAATTGATGAAACATATAAAAGGGATATTGTGAAAACTGATTTGCTTTAGCCACAAGCCATATTTTGAACTCAGTCATCAGAAATCATTAATTAAAAATCAGAAAAAATGTTTCCATTTTCCAGTTTATAATAAAAGTCGAAAATTTATCGAATCGTTGATACAAAGACACAACAAACATAAATAAAATATAATTCGACGTTCGTTTTATTGTCATTCCTCATGATATTTTTGGAAAACGGGAACATGTTGGATTTTCCTGTTTACAAAAAGTATCAAGTCTGCTTGTAGCAAACGACAAACTTTGCTGGAGGCAAACATCCAATTTTCAGGTCACTGGAATTTTATTTTCATCTTTATGATCATCCTTTTATTTTTAACTTCTCTAGGATGTTTGCCAAATTTAATTTGATATAAAAAATAAAATGATGTACAAAAGCTTAGAATATTTTAACGTACGAAACGTAAAACGATTTTGAGACAACTTTAAGCTATTCAAAAAAAAAAATTAATTCCAAAAATTCAATTCCAAAAAAATGTAAATTTTTAAAATGAATTTGAAAGGTTTCAAGAAAATAACAAAAATTCCTTAAGATAACTGGAAAAATTTCAAATGATTTTTTTTATTCAAAAAATATAATTTTTAAAGAAAATTTAAAAAGACTGCGAAACACTTCAAAGGTTTCCAACAATGTTTAGAAAAAAATTCGGAAGATTTGAAGACTTTTTTTAATTTCAGAAGATTTTTAAAAAAATTTAGAAAAAATTCGAAACATTTTAAAAGATATTTAAAACATTTGAAAAATGTAAACAACTATGAGTAGATTAGAAAAAATTCAAAAAAACTGTAGATTTTTGAAGAATTCGAAATAAAACTTTGAAAGGTTTCAAGATAATAAAAATATTTTCTTAAGATTCTTGGGAAAACTTTGTAGGATTCTTTATTTTGAAAAATTAATTTTAAGAAAATAATTAAAAAGATTTTAAAACATTCCGCAAGATTTTAAAAAATTGTCAAAAAAGAATCTGGAAGATTTGACGGCAATCTTTTTAATTTTTCAGTTTTTTAAAGAATTTTAGGAAAAACTTTGAATTATTTCAAAAGATATGTAGAAGTTTTGAAAGATTCGAAAATAATTCTCGTCTTGAGAAGATTTGAAAAAGTTTTAAACATATATTGTAGATTTTTGAAGATTACGAAAAAAAAGCTTTTTAAGAATTTTGAAATATTTCGAGAGAATACAAGATTTTTTATTTGGAAAAAAGAATTTTCAGAGAAATTAAAAAATATTGCAAATCATTTCAAATTATTATTATTATCATTTCCTGTAATTTCGAAAAAGAATGTACAAGATTTTAATCCGAAATTTTTCAATTTTGTAAGAGTAAAAAATTTTAGAAGAAATTCCAGTAAGATTAAGAAATATTTAAAAGGGTAGAAAAGATACAAAACAATTTTAAATTGAAAAGGATTTCAAAAATGTTTTAACAAAATGTACATTTTTGAAGATTTCGAAAAAAAAAAGTAACAACTTCTTAAGAATTTAAAAAGATTTCAAGAGAATAACAAAATTTTCTTAAGATTCTTGGGAAGACTTTAAATGTTTTTATCAAGAAAAAAAATATTTTAAGAGAATATTTGAAAAGATTTGAAAACATTTCGTACGATTTAAAAATTGTACAAACAAAAAAAAATCTGGAAGATTGTACAGCAATCCTTTTAATTTAGAAAGGATTTTTCAAAATTTTAGGAATAATTTGAGACGGTTTCAAATGTATTAAGTTTATACAAAGACTAAAGATATTTTTAAACTTTGAAAGATTTCCGAAAATATCTTTTAAAATGACTCGAATTTTTCCTAAAATTATGGAAAATTCTGTAAAATAACCAAATTTCTGAAAAATGTTCTAGATTCTTTTTCGATATATCTATAATCTTCAAAAATCTTATCGAATTTTCTCGATAAATGTAGAAAAATTATATTTATGTAACCTTAAAATCAAATATACAAATAAAGTTAAAAAATAGTTATTCAAATTTTGTATTTTACATGAAAAATTATATTTTAACTTAAATTATAATTTAATTGAAATTCTTCTTCTTTCTTGACTAAAAAACCTTTTTTGGTAAGAAATTGAACTATTTTGTTGAAAATTGGTCTTTTTAGTTTGAAAATTCATTTCTTATGGCAGAAATTTTATCATTTTTTTAAAATTAAAATTGCAACTGTTTTGTTTAAAATTAAAATCTTTTTCGGTTGAAGATTCAACTATATTGTCGAGAATATTGGCCTTTCGTGGATGAATTCAACTTTTTAAATTACAAATTGAAGAAAGTTAGCAATTAAAGTTAAATTCGCTTTTTTTGGTAAAAATGAAATCCTCTTGGTAGAAAATTTATCTATATGATTAAAAATTCAACTAATTTGTTCAAAATTTATATTTTCGGATTCAAAATTAAACTTTAGCAGCACTGCGCAGTGGCGCGCCTAAGGTTGACTATTACTACTGAAATCCTTTCTCCAACGTCCGCGCTCAAAGCCGCCGCTCAAACTCTAGAAATTCAGTAAAATAAAAGGAAGAGATGCCAATCAACTGGTTGAAAAATAATATTTTTTGGTTGAAAATTCAACTAATTGGTTAAAATTTCATATTTTTGGATTAAAAATTAAACTGTAGCAGCACTGCGCAGTGGCGCGCCTAAGGCTGATTATTACTACTGAAATTCTTTCTCCAACGTCCGCGCTCAAAGCCGCCGCTCAAACTCTAGAAATTCAGTAAAATAAAATGAAGAGATGCCAATCAACTGGTTGAAAAATAATATTTTTTGGTTGAAAATTCAACTATTTTGTTGAAAATTCAACTAATTGGTTAAAATTTCATATTTTTGGATTACAAATGAAACTGTAGCAGCACTGCGCAATGGCGCGCCTAGGGCTGACTTTTACTACTGAAATTCTTTCTCCAACGTCCGCGCTCAAATCCACCGCTCAAACTCTAGAAATTCAATAAAATAAAATGAAGAGATGCCAATTAACTGGGCGGCCATTTTAATCGAGCAACTGCTTGAAAATTAATCTTTTTTGGTTGAGAATTCAACTATTTTGTTAAAAATTCAACTAATTGGTCAAAATTTCATATTTTCAGATTCAAAATTAAACTTTAGCAGCACTGCGCAGTGACGCGCCTAAGGCTGACTATTACTACTGAAATTCTTTCTCCAACGTCCGCGCTCAAAGTCGAAAGCTCAAACTCTACAAAATCAATAAATTAAAATGAAGAGATGCCAATTAATTAGGCAGCCATTTGTATCAAACAACTAGGAAAATTATATTTATATAACCACAGAAAGAAATAAACTATACAAATATAATTCAAAATTTTTATTTTGTATTGAAAATCATCTTTTCCTAACAAGATCGTCAAAACTTCAATCCTTGAAACTTGCAGTCGACGTCTTTTTCTCGAAATTCGGATGATAAATATTCGTTCCGGTATCGTGCTTCGTTAATTAGAAATACGATTCGGGTTAATTGTAGTTTTGAGGATCCGCGGCTACGTTGCGGTTCACTCGCAATTAAGGTACGCTAATTGAACGCTTCCAATTATCAGACAGGGTGGCGTGCGCGATGAAAGGCCTTGGAGGGGAAAAACTTTTTTTCAATTTCGAGCGATACCACGGGACAAAAATTTACAGGTAATTGTCGGTTTTAATATATCGACGAAATGATTGAATTTTTCAAAATGTTTTAAATAATACATTTTCCAGGTCCAGTCTCTCCTCTTTGATATCAAAGAATTTTAATTAAAAGCAAATATTCTCCACGGTTGCTAATATTTTTTGCTAGATATTTTCTCTCTTGTCTGCATTTTTTCAATTTGTAAAATACGTTTGTGCGAAATTAATTATAAAAAATTTCAGGCTCGAATATGATTCTGAATGTAAATCCACGCTCGTTTTCCGTGCGCTTGGTTTTTAAGGCATTTTTCCATTTAATTTTTGTAAATAAATTTTTTGAAATCAATTAAAATATTATAAAATCCCTGGAAACATGAAATCTGACAATTTTCAAAGAACTGATAATATTTCATGATAACGTGGAATGATTTAATTTTTCAAAATATGTTTAGTAACGAGTTTGCCAGTGAGGTCTATTCTCTTCTCTTTGATATCAAAGAATTTAAATTAAAAGCAAATATTTTCCACGGTTGCGAACATTTTTTACTAGATATTTTCTCTTTGGTCTGTGTTTTTCAATTAGGAAAATATTTTTGTGTAAAATTTATCGCAAAAAATTTCAATCTCGAATATGGCCAGTAGCAACTTGGTTTCGCGGTTCTAAATTGAAATCGATGCTCGTTTTCCATCTGGTTGCTTTTCAAGTCGTTTTTCCCCTCTATCATGTAAAGTAAGTTCTGATGAATTTATGGTGAATTTAACTTAATTTTGTTACATAAATTCTTTGAAATCCATTAAAATATTACATGTGAAATCCTCTAAAATTATGTAAATCCTGGAAAATCTGATTAAATTCGTTAAAATCCCTTGGAATCTTTCAAGATATCCTAAAATCCTTCAAATTCTCGACAATTTTTAGAAGTTCCTTGAAATCTTTTAAAACCTCTTTAAATCTTTAAAATCTCAAAATTTTTGTCAATAAATTCTTCGAAATCCATTAAATGTTTTTAATATTCCAAGGTACCGGAAAATGTGTAAATTTTTCAAAATGTTTTTGACAACAAGTTTTTCAGATCCAGTCTTCTCTTTGATATCAATTAATTTACATTAAAAGCAAACATTTTCTACGGTTGCTACTATTTCTGCTAACTATTTTCTCTTTGATCCGTGCTTTTTAATTTGAAAAATTCAGTTGCGTAAAATTCATTATAAACAATTCCAATTCCGAATACAGGATCATTTTCCGTGCTGTTGCCTTTTGAGCAGTTTTTTCCCCTTCATTTTTCAAAGTAAATTCTCATCAATTTATAGTTTTAAATTTAAAATCAAAATTTTGTACTTTGATAATAAAATAATAATTCAAGATATTTCTAAACATTTAAAAAGATTCAAAAGATTTCTGATTTGGACCAGAGAATTTTGGAAAATAATTATAAATTTAAATTTGAACGTCAGATAATTTTTGGTCATAAGAATTATAAGCCTGATTTGGAAGAGGGAATTCGGTAAAATAATCATAATTCTGAATTTTAAAAAGGATTTTTTTCAAATTCCCGTCTTCTAAATCAGAATTATTGTTATTATTTTTCAAAATTCCTGTTCCATGTTGAAAATTCTCTTTTCCAAGTCAAATAATAATTCTTTACGAAAAATCCCCTGGCCTTAAGTTTAAATTATAATTTTTTAAGCAAATTTCCGGCTCCAAGTCAAAATGAAAATTTTTCTACGAAATTCCCAGTTCAAAAGTCAAAATTATAATTCTATTAGAAAATCCCATGTCCTAATGTCAAAATTCTAATTATTTGTGGAAATTGCCTGTCCCCAAATCAAAATTGTAATTATTTCAGAAAATCCCATGTCCAAATGTCAAAATTCTAATTAATTGTGGAAATTGCCTGTTCCAAAGTCAAAATTATAATTCTTTGTGGAAACTGCCTGTCCCAAAGTCAAAAGTATAATTGTTTACGAGATTCCCTGTTCAAAAGTCAAAATTATAGTTCTTTTAGAAAATCCCATGTCCTAATATCAAAATTTTAATTATTTGTGGAAATGGCCTGTCCCAAAATCCAAATTATAATTCTTTTCCAAAATCCCACGTCCTAATGTCAACATTCTTATTATTTGTGGAAATTGCCTGTCCCCAAATCAAAATTATAATTCTTTCAAAAAATCCTATGTCCTAATGTCAAAACACTAATTCGTTGTGGAAATTCCCTGCTCAAAAGTCAAAAAAATAATTCTTGACGAAAATCCCATGTCCTAATGACAAAATTCTAATTATTTGTGGAAATAGCATGTCCCAAAATCAAAATTATAATTCTTTTTAAAAATCCCACGTCCTAATGTCAACATTCTTATTAATTGTGGAAATTGCCTGTCTACAAATCAAAATTAAAATTATTTCAAAAAATACCATGTCCTAATGTAAAAAAAACTAATTCTTTGTTGAAATTCCCTGCTCAAAAGTCAAAAATATAATTCTTCCCGAAAATCCCATGTCCTAATGACAAAATTCTAATTCTTTATAAAAATTGCCTGTCCCAAAGACAAAATTATATTTCATTACGAAATTCTGTGTTCTAAAGTGAAAATTATAATTCTTTTTGAAAATCCCATGACCTGATGTCCAAGTTCTAATTATTTGTGGAAATTGCCTGTCCCAAAATCAAAATCATAATTCTTTTAGAAAATCCCATGTCCTTATAACAAAATTATAAATCTTTACGAAAGTCCCTGCTCAAAAGTCAAAATTATAATTCTTTTAGAAAATCCCACGTCCTATTTGCAAACTTCTGATTCTTTGTGGAAATTGCTTGTCCCAAAGTCAAAGTTATAATTCTTTCAAAAAATCCCATGTCCGAATGTCAAAATTGTAATAATTTGTGGAAATTGCCTGTTCCAAAGACAAAATTATATTTATTTACGAAATTCCCTGTTCAAAAGTCAAAAATATAATTCCTTTAGAAAATCCCATG
This sequence comes from Andricus grossulariae, assembly GCA_011634705.1. Taxonomy (NCBI): domain Eukaryota; kingdom Metazoa; phylum Arthropoda; class Insecta; order Hymenoptera; family Cynipidae; genus Andricus; species Andricus grossulariae. The sequence continues at coordinate 28,221,354 of JAABKJ010007545.1, read as the reverse complement.
TCCTAATGTCCAAATTCTAATTATGTGTGGAAAATGCCTGTCCCAAAGTCAAAATTATAATTATGTTAGGAAATCCCACGCCCTGATGTCAAAATTCTAATTATTTGTAGTCAAAATTATAATTCTTTTAGAAAATCTCATGTCCTAATGTCAATATTCTGATTATTTGTGGAAACTGCCTGTCCTCAAGTCAAAATCATAATTATTTGAGAAAATCCCATGTCTTAATATCAACATTTTAATTCTTTGTGGAAATTCCCTGTTCAAAAGTCAAAAATATAATTATTTAAAAAAATCCCATGTCCTAATGTCAAAATTGTAATTCTTTATGGATATTGCCTGCTCCAAAATAAAAATTAGACTTCTCTACGAAATTCCCTGTTCAAAAGTCAAAAATAAAATTCTTTTAGAAAATCCCATGTCCTAATGTAAAAATTCTAATCATTTATGGAACTTGACTGTCCCAAAGTCAAAATTATCGTTCTTTATAAAATTCCCTGTTCAAAAGTCAAAAATATAATTATTTTAGAAAATCCCATGTCCTAATGTCAAAATTCTAATTATTTGTGGAAATTGCCTGTCCCAAAGTCAAAATTATAATTCTTTTAGAAAATCCAATGACCTAATGTCAAAATTCAAATTCTTTATGGAAATTGCCTGTCCCACAGTCAAAATTATGATTCTTTACGAAATTCCCGGTTTAACTATCAAAAATATAATTCTTTTAGAAAATCCCATGTCCTAATGTCAAAATTATAATTATTTGTGGAATTTCCCTGTCCCAAAGTCAAAATTATCATTCTTTATGAAATTCCCTTGTCAAAATTTAAACTTATAATCCTTTTAGAAAATCCCGTGTCCTGATGTAAAAATTATAATACTTTACGGGAATTTTCTCCCAATTGTAAAAAGACAATGAATCACTTTCCCTGTCTTTTCCCGTTTTTTCCCAGTTGAACAAAATTCTCCGTCATTTCCCGATTTTCCCGATTTCCCTGTCATTTCCCTGCTTTCTCTCTAAATATTGGCAACTAATTGAATAGCCTTCCAGAACATTATAGAAACTTAGCACGGACATGAACCACTTGAGCAGTAGAATGAACTTAAAGTGGGTAAGGTAGGAATCTTGATATACTATTTGCCTGTCTATCTACAAATATTCTCAATAAATTGCACATTTCGAATGTAAAAATAACTGTTGCTACTTCGAAATGAGCTCAGATACTGCAAGTATCTTGGCAGGATAAGATCAGAAAAGACCATCGATCTTTTCAAAGTCGAAGGTAACGACGCTACCAAAGAGATTTGTAACATCAGGGGGAATATTATCAGATCGTAGGGAAGGTTTAAATTGTAGTGGCGTGAAAATAAATCGAGTTTATCCAGTTTTCAAGTGTTTCGAAACATTAGCCACATAACTTTATTCCAATAGCCATTCGTCATGGCTTCTCAATAGGAGCGGGAAGTCAATCGGAATGCGCAGCCAATGTGAGAAACTGAGCACTAGGGTGTCCTAAAAAAAAAAAAAAATTCTTGGATCTCGCTGAGATCCGTTTGAGCGGCGACTTTGAGCGCGGACGTTGGAGAAAGAATTTCAGTAGTAATAGTAAGCCTTAGGCGCGCCACTGCACAATGCTTGTAACTTAAAATAGACAATTCATAATGCTCTATAGTTCGATGTTCTAATAAAGGCCAATCTATTTTTGGGTGAAGCAACCGCTAATTTTACCCCCTTTGGTGAAAAAATAAATCCGTATTTGTATTCGAAAGTCATTAACCTTAATTAATAGTTTTATTCGTATTGGGACTGTTTAAGGTCCCAGAACAGGGATTCAAACTTTAGTTTTAAATAAAATAAAAGTACGCATTTTTTCACCAACGGGGGAAAAATTAGCGGGTGCATGATCAAAAATAGATTAGGCTTTATTAGGACACCCAACTATAGAGCATTGTGAATTGTCACTGCGCAGTGGCGCGCCTAAGGCTGACTGTTACTACTGAAATTCTTTCTCCAACGTCCGCGCTCAAAGTAGCCGCTCAGACTAGAATTTGAATAAAATAAGATGAAAAGATGCCAATTAAGGCATTTAAATTACAACGATTTAAAAATATTTTTACGTGTCATTCGGAAAAAACTATATCTTGAATCGCATTAATCTTTAATTGCTGATAATAGTTTCAATAATTTTTAGACTGTTTATAGTTTCGCGCTGTTAAAATTTTTTTTGTTAAATTGGGGTTTTTCTTAGGATACCCTAGTGAGCACCCTTCATTTATCTTGCCTAACAGTACCATCGAAAAGTAAATACCAAGGGCGAAAAACAAATCCGACTTGGAATTCGAGCCGAAACTTTCTTACCATACCAATGCAAGGGTTCGAGGAACTTTCAAGATAGAGCCGCATGTGGCTCACACCGCGCCAAAGAACACCGTCCGAGTCGGGAAACCAATTTAGAGGAGAAAGGCAAAAAACGAAATACAAAGTAACCCCACGGAAAACGAGCATCGATTTCAATTCAGAACCGAGAAACCAAGTTATCCTACGGGCCACGTTTGAAATTGAACATTTTTATGATTGATTCGAAATTACCGACATTTACCGACATCTAGAGCACTCGGAGGTTTGAGTCCGTGCTAAAATTAGAATTTTGACCATTATTTTGCAAGATTTTGTCTGGAGTTTCTAATTATTAAAAATATTTCAAATAAGGCTCATTGAACGCTGAATTTAGTAAACTTTCTAACATTTTTTTGTGAATTATTCTGTATAATTTTTTTCTAAACATATCAAATTTATTTATATATTTCAGCCAAAATAGGAGGACTAATCTGCCATAAAACATGAATTTTTAATTTTTAACGGTCACTCGTCACATGGCCTTAAGTAGAAAAACTAGAAAAGTGTAAAGAGGGGAATGACAAATTAATTTTAAAACTTTAGAGTTTAAATTTCCTTAAGTTCCCGCGTTTATTTAATTAACAAAATTTGTATTTATATTCCATCCCTAGGTTTACAAAATCTCCGTAAGATTTTGGGTGTTGTGGGTGGAAAATTGAAAAAAAAAAAAAATTAAATAATTCCTAGATGACTTTCTAACTGAAATGGCAAATGACCTTGAACCTGTTTACGCAAAAAAAAAAAACTTAGCACGGACACGAACCACTTGAGCTGTTGAACGCTTTCGAAGTCGGTAAGGTAGGAATTCAGGATTAGAACTCCTGCACATCTACTAAAGAAACATCTGTTCCAACTCTCTTAATTGAATCAAATAAATTACTCCTTGGGATAAAAACATGGATGGAAGTAGTGGGTCCGTTTTTTGGTCATTTATACAGGAAAAAGAAGAAAGCCCCCGCAATCTTGGCAGTCATCCCGACTCGTTCGTCAATGCGAATCGTTACTTCCGGTCGGGCGATTTGAAATACCTATAGGCTCATCCTAAAAGGCGGTGGCGCGTGTATCGGGTGAAATTTTGATTTACTCAAAGGGCCTTTATTCAAGGATCTATGTAATCCACCAGCTGATCTCCGAGACCCGGGCAGTCGACCATCGCCCAGGATATCTTCCGACCTTTTTTTCCTCTGTCACGTTCCCTCGTTTGTAGACTCAGGTCCATTCAGAAGAGCAGCCCTCGGCTTTCTGTATTATCAAGGCTGTGTAGCATTTTGTTGGTATTTACTAAATTAAGGGGAGTTTTCACAAAGGAAGACCCTGGCTGAATTGAGACCTGAGGAATAATAGTCCCCTACTAATGATCCTAAAAGGACATTGCAACTAATACTTGGACTCTAAACTGAACAGAAGACCTTTACGAAAAGAGGATCTCAGAAAAGTTTTTTTTATTCGAACAAAAGTTCTATAAATGAAGAAGGACGAACTGTAGACGTCATGTCAGACTAGATGGAGTTTGAAAATGTATATATTAAAAATTTGTAATTTCTGAAAAAATGATACTTCTTCTTCGCTCCGGTGGTATTATGAGTATCTGCTTTTGATCTCTCTAGTAGCTTAGTGGTTAAAGCACCCGACCGTCAATCGGAAGGATGGAAAAAAAATTTTATTTAAAAATGGTCAAACTCTAACTACAACTTAACAATTTTTTAATTCTGAAAAAAGATCTTTCTCCTTCGCTCCGGTGGACATCGAATCTCATGTCTTCTGATTGCCGGTCGGGTGCTTTAACCACTAAGCTACTAGAGAGACCGGAGCGAAGCAGAAAAATCTTTTTTCAGAAATAAAAAATTTTTAATTTCTAAAAGAAGATCTTTCTCCTTCGCTCCGGTGGAAATCAAACCTCACGTCTTCCAACTGCCGGTCGGGTGCTTTAACCACTGAGCTACTAGAGACCCGGAGCGAAGGAGAAAGCTCTTTTTTCAGAAATTAAACATTTTTAATATCTGAAAAAAGATCTTCCTCCTTCGCTTCAGTGATTGCAGGTCGACTGCTTTAACCACTAAGCTACTAGAGAGACCGGAGGGAAGGAGAAAGATCTTTTTTCAGAAGTTAAAAATTTTGAATTTCGGAAAAAAGATGTTTCTCCTTCGCTCTGGTAAAAATCAAACCTCACGTCTTCCGATTGCCGGCCGGGTGCTTTAACCACTAAGCTACTAGAGGAATCGGAGGCAGATACTTATAATACCACCGGAGCGAAGGAGAAAGATCTTTTTTCAGAAATTAAAAATTTTTAATTTCTGAAAAAAAATATTTCTTCTTCACTCCGGTGGGAATCGAACCTCACCTCTTCCGATTGCCGGCCGGGTGCTTTAACCACTAAGCTACTAGAGACCCGGAGGCAGATACTTATAATACCACCAAAGCGAAGGAGAAAGATCTTTTTTTCAGAAATAAAAAATTTTTGATTTCTGAAAAAAGATATTTCTTCTTCACTCCGGTGGGAATCGAACCTCACCTCTTCTGATTGCCGGCCGGGTGCTTTAACCACTAAGCTACTAGCGAGATCGAAGGCACATACTTTTTTCAGATATTCCCACCGGAGCGAAGGAGAAAGATATTTTTTCAGAAATTAACAATTTTTAATCTTGAAAAAAAAAATTTTGTGCAATGCTGTATATTTTTATACCGGGTGTCACAAAAGTGCCGGGACGGCTGAATATTTCCTAAGGTAAGATATTTGTCAGGGAGGTCAAGGTCGTTCTCGAAGTAACATTCAACGAGGAATTCAATGGTGACCTTTATTTTGATCTCGACGATGACCTTTAAGGTTTTTTCAAGGTCAACTTTTTTAAAAATGGAAACCCCTTTTATAGATCGGCAATCGATAGAGCGGGAAAATTTTCGTTCAAATATGTACCCAGGTCATACATAGGTACATTCTAACCTTGAAAGGGAGTTTCCAATAGAGAAAAAATTGACCTTGAAATGACCTTGAAGGTCATTGTCAAGGTCACTCTTAAGGTCCCCACTAAATACGCCTTGCTAAAGTTACTAACTTTGCTGGTTACGAAAGAAACTTGAAAAGCTTCTCTTCTCAGAGGTATGCAGACCTTAAGTTTAAATGACCTTGGAGTACCCTTCAAGGTTACGATGTACCTATGTATGACCTAGGTACATATGTGAACGTAAAAATTCCCGCTCTATCGATTGCCGATGTAAAAAAGTGGGTTTCTTTTTATTTTTGAAGTTAACCTTGAAAAAAACCTTGAAGGTCATCGTCAAGATCAAAATAACGGTCACGATTAAATTCCTCGTTAAAAGTTACTTCTTTAATTTAACTTTTTTAATTAAAAATTCAACTACTTGGTTAAAAGTTAAACTACTTACTAAATTTTGTTTTGTTTCAGAGTTTATCTATTTGATTGGAAATTTAATGTTTATATCGTTTCTTTTTCGTTAAAAATTAATTTGATAAACTGAAAACGTAACTGTCCCGTTTATTGTTGAAAATTGATCCTTTTTGGATGAAAACTCGTCTTTCTTGGTAGAATCTTGATTAGAAACTTTATGTTTTTTTGGTTAAAAAGAAACTGTTTGGTATCAACAATTTGGATGAACTTGTTTTTCTCTCTTGGTTGAAAGATCTTTATTTTTTGAAAATAAAGATCTTCTATTTGTTTGAAAATTTAATTATTTTGTTCAAAATTCGACTTTTTAGTATTTGAAAATTCATCCATTTTGGTAGAAATTTCACTCGTTTTTAATGCAACTGTTTGGTTGAAATTAATCGGCTTTACTCAAAGATTGATCATTTTAGTTTAAAATTCATTTTTTTTTTTAAATAAATTTTTCAAATTGGAACTTTTCCATTTTTTTTTTGAAAAATGATATTTCTTAGTTTAGAAAAATGTAATTTGGTGAAAATTCATACTTTTGGTTAAAAATTTAATTATTTGATTGAAAATCAACTATTTGGGTGAATTAAACTGTTTTTTTTTATCCCAAATTAAAATCTTTGTTGGTTCAAATATTGGCTATAACATTTTTGTGTAGAGAATTCATATTTTTTTTATTGAATATTTTACGAATTTGTTGAAAGTTAAACTGCTTTGTTAAAAAGGCCTTTTTTTGTTGAAGATTCAGCCTTTTAGATGAAAATTCATTTCTTTGGGTAAAAATTTGATTATTTTATTGAAAATTCAATTGTTTTCTTGAAAATTCGTATTTTTTATTGAATTTTCCTATTTTGTATCAAAAATAAAAATATACTTTACTTGCAATATCAACTATTACATTTTGAAGTAGAGAATTCACCTCTGGTGATAATATACCTATTTTGTTCAAACTTTGTTGTTTTTGTTTGTTAAAAATGAATTTTTTTAACTGAAAGTTCAAATATTCCATTCTTGCTTGAAAAGTGATCTTTTTTTATTTGAAAATTCAAGAGACTGGATCATTTAAAATGAATGATTACATCCGTGAGTCAAATTGACTGATACAAAAAGTCACTTTTGACTCATCAAAAAATGGATGTAAGAAACGATGCAATGATTCGGTGAAGCAGAGTAACAGCCAGCGATGTACAGACTGGAGTTAACTCATCGTAGCGACGCGCAGATTTCTCCGGTGGGGAAATTTGCGCGTCGCTTCGATGAGCTTGAAAATTAAATTTTTTTTTTTATTTGAAAATTCAAGAGACTGGATTATTTATAATGAATGAATGCATCCGTAAGTCCAATTGACTGATACGAAAATTCACTTTTGAATCAGCAAAAAATGGGTGTAAGAAACGTTGCAGGTAATCGGTGAAGCGGGGTAACAGTTAGCGATGTACAAACTGGGGTTACCTCATAGTAGCGATGCGCAGATTTCTCCTGCGGAGAAATCTGCGCGTCGCTTCGATGAGCTTGAAAATTGAATTTTTTTTTTTTTATTTGAAAATTCAAGAGACTGGATTATTTACAATGAATGATTGCATCCGTGAGTCAAATTGACTGATACGAAAAGTCACTATTGACTCAGCAAAAAATGGGTGTAAGAAACGTTGCAGATAATCGGTGAAGTAGAGTAACAGCCAGCGATGTACAGACTGGGGTTAACTCATCGTAGCGACGCGCAGATTTCTCCGGCGGGGAAATCTGCGCGTCGCTACTAAAAATGGGTGTAAGAAACGTTGCAGGTAATCGGTGAAACAGGGTGACAGACAGCGAGGTAACTCAGACCGGGATTACCTCATCGCGGCGACGCACAGATGTCTCCGGCAGAGAAATCTGCGCGTCGCTACGATGAGCTGGGGAATTTATCTTTTCTTTTTTTTATCTGAAAATTCAAGAGACTGGATCATTTACAATGAATGATTGCATCCGTGAGTCAAATTGACTGATACGAAAAGTCACTATTGACTCAGCAAAAAATGGGTTACACCTCCAAATCTCTATAAAAACTGATTTCAAGAAAACTTAACCTTTTTCACGAAGACTGGGACAACGACTCACGGTTACTAGTACATGGCAGATTTGGAAATCACGATAACTGGGACATCAATGCTTTTTGACTTTTAATTGTTCATGAATAAAAAGTAATATTAAATATAAAGTAAAAACAATTTTTATGCTATTCTAGGATGCTTAATGCTTCAACCAGTACCAATAATTTTTTAAATCATCCTTCCAAGCCAATTTCCTAAATATTTGAAGTCAATGAAATCTCTTATAGTCACGATTACTGGGACGTTTAACTTACTCAAGAAAATTCTCATTGAAAATTTTAAACAGTATGTCACGTCCCGAGCAAAAGGCGAGGGTAGTATGGAAAATAGGAAAAGAGAGAGACCAGAGTGCTGATTAAGTCAGGTTGAAAAGACCTGACCAATTATTTATTGTGGGTTTGTGTGTCACTTGTCAGTTCTATGGGAACTATGTTAGTATGCAGTGTTTAAATAAATGAATGTAGTTAAAGTTTGACAGATTTATCAAAGATAAGGACAGGTAAATGGTATACAGAATGAGTCTCTTTCACGAACGTTAACCGGCGGACTTTATTTAGAAAGAACTCTAAGACGATCGAAAGTCTCAGCCGAAGGGACCTATGTTCAAAGTTATATTCCACGTGACTATTTCACGGTGAGATAAAAGCTCGAGACTTAATCGAAGCGGTTCTCTATTTAGGGATATTTCACGGTGAGGTAAAAGCTCGCGAATTAATCAAAGCGGTTCGTAAATGATGTGGACAGTATGACTGCTTGAACGTAAAGACAGGGAACAGGGAGGTTTCGGGGGTTTACATAATCCTTACTCCCAATGGGCGTGAAATAATGCGATCGGCACGTACAGTTCTAATAATTGGATGCGGATATACAATTAAACGTTGAATCACTCTAATGGGTAACAGGTTACACGACTGATCAAAAATTGAGTTTCCTTCTCCCGCGGTTACCGATGACCTCTTTTCTCGCTCTTTCAGAGTTGTGAATTTTACTACTAGCTCAATTCTATTTGATATACTTTATCAGACCCTTTTGATCACACTGTGTCTGACCATGCAAGTATTCATTCCCTTACGTAGTGATGATTATATTGCTGTGAAACGATGTAATACAATAATTTTTTTATAGATATATCGTACCTATGGTAGGTGCTTATATTATTTATCTTTGATATATTTAGATTATAACATAGTTGTAAGTAATTATTTAATTAACGATAACTAGTTACCCTACATCGGCAAAACCCACATATGGTCGTTGTCATTTACCATGTGCATTTACTCGTGATTGCGTGTCCTCCCAAATCAATGCAGAGCCTCTTACCTTGCGGTTTCTACTGTGCACCCGTGCACTTACCATGGGTAGACACACGATCGGTTATGGTAACTATGCGTTTAATTATATTTGTATGAAAGGAATCATCTCCTGGTTTTTCTCAAATAAGGTGAGTTACATCTCTGTAATTCCTATGTCATCGTCTTCGATGAGAATTTCTTTGAGGAAAAGCAGGAGAGGGCTTCCATGTATACTGAATTACGTTATTTTTCATTTTATTTGTATAGAACTTGGTCTTTTTTTGTATTATGTATGTGCTTTCTTTAAAAAAATTTGTATCCTACGTTTGCGGAAGTTCTTCAGTCCTTGTTTAATCATGGAGCATGATAGTTCTTCTTCAGATTCTACTGTTTTGTAAGAAGATTATTTCTATGATCGCAATATTGCGATGGATCTGTCCAGGGCCTCAGCTTTGTCAGCAATTTCAGGTAAGCTTTGTCTTTTATTCTATCTGTTTTTTTATTATTTCTTGGATCTTTAATTCATGGCGATTATTCACCGCAATCTTTATGAGAACGGATTTCATTAGATTTTTCTTGTGCTCCAGGGAAAGTTAATAAAGAATCGGAACAGTGCATCGAGAATTTTGATTTGTCTGCGTTTGATAACGGTTTTTCCTCGCATTCTTCGTCTTATGTGGATTTGTGTCCAAGTCGGAGTTATCCTCCTTCGGTTTCTAAGTTTGAAAGTTTGGCGTTACGAATTGCTTATCTCGAAAATTTGACAAATTCGTGTTGCTTTGCAATTTCGGGTTTTCATTTGAATAAACTTTTGAATAAGTTTGTTTCCTGGTGTCGCGAGGTTGTTGATTGTAATATCACCGGGCGGGATTTTGTTATGGTGCATTATTTGAATAATAGGCGTAAGGCCTTTCTTGTTCGGATATCCTCGTTAATTTTGAAAACACGGATTCCAGATAACGTGGCTAGTTGTCAATCAGTGGGTATCAATGTCGCTTCGTTTTAGTTTTTGTAAGGAATTCTGATTCTCTTGTAAACTTGATGAGATAGTAGTTTCTACTTATATTTTTACTCTTTCTTTTCCGCTACTACTAGCTGTTCTGAATACTTGAGATCTCGTCATCTTCCACTTGAGGAATTTTTTTCCAAATTTTTAATTCTGGTCACGGCGTTGGGATTCTTTTCCTCCTTATCACAAGCGCTGGAATTGGACACCGGCATGCTGGTTTCAACGTCCTCTGTGGGTACAGGAAGGGGCAAGGCCGCTAAGCGAGGCCGTCATCCACGTAGGTTTCGTGGTGCCAGGCCATCTGCAACATGTTCTCAGCTCGGAGCCTAAATGTGGAGGGTACAAGTTACCGCTTTTGCGGGTGTGGGTGGTTCGTACTTATGGTACGTGCTGAACAACGTTGTAGCTGTGGTCACGTTCTCCTAGATCCGACCGGTGAGTTACGCTCGGATTTTATTGTGTTGTCATCGGGAATTTACTTAGTCTTTCATTATTTGGTTTTAATTACTTAATGTTTTTCTTTTCAGCCCCCAAGGTCGAGGCGGTATGGATTTCCGATCTAGACAATGGAGATCTCAGTGATTCCGACCAATGAGTTATAATTATTTAATTTCTCACAGCATCTGAGTGTGTTTTATTTTTGAATCTCTGCATCTTCAAAATAAATGTGTCCATAGTGGAGTTATGTGTGTTTGGGACAACGGCACATTTGCTATGAATATTAATTTGGATATTGTGTATTCGGCTCAAACTTTCGTTTTTATTTTGATTTTCCTTTTCCTTGATAATTCAGTATATAGACTATTTAGTTGCTTAATTTGTTATTCCTCTTTTGAAAATTTCATTTCTTACGTTTAAACTTCACCTTATTTGGGTTTTCCCGTTACGTTTGTCTAAAAATATTTGCATTTTCGATACGCCCTTAATATGCAATGGTATTATTTATTTATTTCCTCTATGTAAACTGCTCACTTAATTATTACCTAATAAATTTGTTATATTTGTTTCAGTGATGAAATTTTGTTGCAATATCAGGTAATTTATCCAAAAAGTGACTTTCTGCAGTTATTTTAAGTCTCAAGTAATAACACGTGATTTCTTCGGCATATTCAGACTAGGTTTTACTTAAAAAGTTCAATTCAAGCGAATAGTTCATATACCTCACCTAAAAGAATCGGTACTCCTATTAAAATCCTGATATTTGCAATGAATTTTCCGTTCCGACATTGCACTTGATCATAATTAATAAGTTAATCAATGAATTACTTAAGTTACTTGAAAATATTAGAGTGTATTGCAGAATTTTAAGTTTTCACGCACTTTGCTTTTAACCTTAATACATATGTATTTTAAATAATGATGGTATATTTATTTTAATATACGGTATTTGAGATCGACTTAATTCATATGTATTTTGGCTTTCAAGTGAAGCTGCCTTAACATAATTTTAACCTATTTTTTTTAACTTAACTCGAATTTTTTTTGGATGTATTCTTCTTCATCGATCTTCTTTGGTGTTGCTGCTCTGCATTCTAAGTGTGTGCTTGAGACTCCAGGTGATGGATGTGGCATTTCTTTTCTGTGGCTGGCTCCACTTTGTATCCTAAGAATTGTACGTACGTCGACGTACTTCCGTATTAACGCGTATATCTGCTTTGTTACCCACTGCCACCAACTGTCGGGCGTGTTTCATTGCTTCATATTCCAGTGTCTCGTGGTTCAATGCAGTTCAATGTTTACCGGAACACTGAAATGTGAACCAATGAAAAACGCACGACAGTGGGTAGCAATGAGCAACAACGGACATGTACGCGTTGATATCAACGTACGTCGACGTGCGTACAATTCTTAGGACACATTGTGGAGCCAGCCTGCTAGCGGTCTTCTATTCCTTATCGCGGTCGTGTTTCATTTCTTTAGCCGTCAACCATAATAAATCGTGACGTCACTACATACAGTTGCGAGTTCAGTTTTCTTATCTGCCTCTCGCTGACCATTTTGTCGGACTCCTGCTTCCTTGCTACTGGTGTTCCGTTCGCGGTTCAGGTGGAGTCTTGGTGCGATGAGATTATCTTTCACTTACTTGTCAGCCATCATGGAATGTTACGTCATGCCTGACTCTTATCATTTTATTCTACTGGAACCGTAGTGGATGTGTGCGTATGGTCAGCCAGATTCAACGTGTGGTGAATTTGTAATTATTTTGGACTTGACAATTACATTGATAATTTTTTTTTTCAATTTGTAAAAAGGAAATGAAGTGTTCTTTTGTTTTCCGTGGGTAGAGGTTGCATTTCTTCTTCGTTTTTGCTCCTGTTTAATTGTATTTTGCCTTTGGACCTTCTGCATATTTTTGTGATTAGTTTATTTCCACAATATACTGTTATGATCAGTATTAATGTAGTTATTCCTATGAATGTTCCTATTATGATGTGATTGTGTCTTCTTTGATAATGCTGTTTTTGTTGAAATTGTGTGAGTTGATGTTCAATTTCGTTTAAGAGTTGTCCGTGTTGCAATTCTTTCCTTTTTTTCGTTGGTTGTACTTTTAAGTCATTCATTTGTGATGGTGCTTTTTTTGGAAAATTGAGTATTATAGTTGATATGTTGGTTATATTTAAAGAAAATTCTGCGTTATATGTATATTTTTCTTTGTTTCTGTTCACTGCTATTCCTATCAACATAGTGTATTTTGTTCTAGCGATGCATCCACTTTCTATTCGAATTATTCCAGAATTTGAAATATGTTCTCTTTGTGTTTTCTGGGTGGGGCAATTAATGCTCATGAGTTCTGGATTGTTTATTGAAAATAACCAAGCTTGAAGGGACGGTGTTTTTCTCCAAGTTGAGCTTCCATGCAAGATAATTCTCATATCACATTCTTGGAATGCTGTTGTCGATGGATTGATTAACATGATGATTGCACAAAATGAACTGGTTAAAGTTGAATGTATGGGTTGATTTGCACTGCAAATTGTGTTGTATTTTGTTTTTATACAAGAGGTTTGATATTCCTCATGCTCTAAAAACTAGTTTTGGTCGTCAGATGATAGGGCTACAAATGATTGTTCAGGCAAAATGTAAGCAGACCCAGTAATGCTATTGATCAACTTCTGGTATACTGCATATGGGTGCATCTTGAACAGTTGATAGAAATTCCTTTCCAAGAGGGGGATATCTATGGTCATAGTTAATCTATTTGAGTGATAACCAATGTCCGATCTTCCTACTTATTGCAAATCTTCCACTTTGACATATGTTCTAGGCAATGAGAAATCGTATCCGCTTGCTTCTTTATTTATTTATTTTATAATTTGCTGTAATTGATAATTTGTTATTGGGGCTGGATGTACTTTCTTTACTCTTGCATTTATTACAATATTTATGAGTTTCTGTAAATTATGGCGTGCATGATCGAGTTTTGCTTCTAGTTGTGCTGTCCACTGCGTTATATAATTTAAATATAATAAGTTATTTATTGGTTTTCCTTGCGTTTGCATGTTTTCCATTGTTCTTGCTTACAGTGATTGCATTAAAATTATTTCGTTACTTCTTGTAGTTAATTCATGATGTATATCTTGAATTTCTGCCTTCACTATGTGGATCTGTTTTTTTAATATTTGGCTTAAGTTATTCTGATTATCGTATAGTTAATTGATCATGTCCGTATATTCTTCTCCGTCTTCCGTGGTTAATAGTCCAATGATTGGTCCTAAAAATGATCCTATAAATCCTAACATAGGAGCTCGGCGTTTGTGCACTGTTCTTAGTATTGAACTAGTTTCTGACTTCAAATACTGTATTTCAGCTAGTACTTTATTCAGATTCATGTTCTCGACTTCTATTCTATAGAGTTTAATTTGTAAAATATCCAGTTTTACCGCAGCTCTGCCATCTTCTTTCATCAGTCTCTCCATGCACTTCTGGTAGTTACTATCGATGTTTTGTTTCATCTCCTTGGTGTTGAAATGTTGTGTTTAGTTTTCAATGTTCAAAAATATGACTGTCCTCCAATAACTCCGTGTCAATCGTATAGGTTCTAACTTTTCATAAAATAGTCCGGTATTTTCTTTTAAAGGTTGAATTTCGCACTGCATGGGGCTTCCGGGATGATGGGAAATAGGAGGAATATTATCAATTTCCATTGATTGTATCTTAGAGTTGATTGTGGCCACTTCATATTTTAATCTATAAAGAGAACTATGTTAGTATATTTTATAATGATTATTTTATGCAATATTTTTAAGAAAAGGGGAAGAAAGAAGGCAACCACCAAATCCTCTTCTTTTTATTTTCTTCTGTTTTTCTTAATTTTTGATGTTGTAATGTTCTTATGAAAAGAGAGGATGAGAAGGTAACTACCAAATCCTCTTTCTTCTATTTTTGTTTGTTTTTATTTTATTTTTCCTTTTTTCATTCCATAATTGTAGTACTATAATTTATTTATTAATAACATTTAGTACATATATTTTCCTGAAATTATTTGGTGTACAATTTGCACTTATTATTACATCTGATTTGCACAAGTTATGGAGAAACTAGCACTATATCTACTCTGTCAGGTTAGGAATAGAATCTTAGATATCATTAAGGATAGAATCCCAAAAATCTTCGGAAATTAGAGGCTTTTTTCTATCTAATGTTTATTCCTTCTAATTTGTTTGGAACAATCTTGCATGGTATATCCACGTGGGTAGCAATATTCACGACAGTTTTCCCATTTGTATAATTTTATTCTTAAAATGGAATCTTCCCCTGGGCAGAGTACAAATTCTACTACATTTATCTCGGATTCGGTTTTCTCTCCGCTGAAGAAATAAACTTTTTCAATCTCTGTTAAAATTTTTCTTGCAGCTACATATTCCGCCATTCTAATTTTTGTTTCTCCATCACTTGTTTGGATAAACAAATTTCCATGTGCCACTTCTTCTAACAAACATTTAACATAGAATCTTCTTTCATTAGGTGGACCTGTTTTCTTCACTACACTGAAAGTACGTTTGGAAAAATTATATTCAACCAATAACTCTTTCAAGGGTCCTTTTGGTTATTTAAGGTCCGCTATTACACCTTTGGGCTGAATTAACGATGGATAAACTTGGCCCCTGGCTGATTGAGTCAGCAGTATTAATTCTGCCATCCTGTAAAGGGAAATATGGGTTATTATATTGTTCTTTTCTTAAGGTTACTCGTAAGCAACCTTGAGTTTGTCTACGTGTTTTTGAAAACGCTTTCTGTCGGCTGTTTCTAAAATTGCAGTGTTTTTGTTTAGTATTTCAGCAATTGTATAGGGCCCGTGACTTTTACTATCTAATTTGTTGGTCTTGGTTTCGCCTTTTACATATACGTTATTCCCTACTTTTCCATTAAAAATATTTACTTTTCTGCCATAGAGTTGTTTAGACCTGCATTTCGCATTAATCAAATTTCCGGCTCCTATGTTTTTAATTTCGGACAGTATTATTATTAAATCTTTTAAATAAGACCCGTAAGTTTCTAGCTTTTAATAGGAAGGGAATGAACTAGGTGTGCGCGCTATTTTTCCGAATACTAATTCAAAAGGCGTGAATTTGGTTGCTTCGTGAATTGAAGTGTTATAGGAAAACATGGCGAAAGATAATAGCCTATCCCAATCATCGTAATATTCTGCATATGATCTGTTATAGTCAACCAATACCGCATGAGTTCTTTCTAACGACCCGTTTGATTGAGGTCGATATCCTGAAGTAGATATTTGGTCAAATCCAAATATTTTTGATAGTTTTCTAAGAAGATTTCCTACAAAAGCTTTTCCTCAATCAGTTAGTATGGCTTTTGGTGCGCCATATTGTGAAATTAAGTTCTTCGCTAGGGCATGAGCTATTGTTGTTGATGCTATATCTGGTATGTCTATAGCAATGCAATATTTGGTAAGTTATCTTGCATAGTGAGAATGTGTCTGTTCCCATCTAGAGTTATCGGTAATGGTCCGACGGTATCGAGGGATACCTTATCGAAGGTTTCTATCGGTGCGTCTGTTATAATCATAAGCTCATGGGTTTTGGCTCAGATAATTTTTTGTTCTTGAAAGATACTACAGTTCCGCACGAAATCAGAAACTTGCTCTTTTATTCCTGGACAAAAGAACCTTTCTCTCATTCGCCGAATTGTTTTGAGTACAGCTAATATATTTCATAATGATTATTTTATGTAATATTTTTAAGAAGAGGAGAAGAAAAAAGGCAATCACCAATTCCTCTTCCTTTCATTTTCTTCCACTTTTCATTATTTTTTCTTGTTGTAATGTCCTTCATGTCCTTCAATTTTACTTTGATGGTTTTCGATTATTATCTGATTTCGGTCTTCCTCCGGGGGTATGCACACGTACCGTGGAATATCATGATTTCAATGTCACTATATTCAAAAATTTCTTTCAAACTGTCCAAAATAGCACTTTTTGGCAAATTTTCAGTTAAATCTCTGTGATTTGAAATTCTGAAAAAGTTTGCATTTTCTCTTTCTAGGGCCACACGTAAGTTAGGTAGTCCACATTTTAGATTTTCCTCAATTAGATGTTCAAAATGATTTTGTTTGATAATAATAGTATAGATTTTATGTCGGCCTCGAGGGGTTATTAGGACTTGACCTAATTTTGAATGTTGTTCTTTTATTTCTGAAGGGTCATTTGCTTTTATGTCTATTAGTAGACGTCCTATCGGTGTGGTGAATTCGCAGTCTCCTGACAAAAAATGAACATAATTTTCTCTTAGATAAGGTCGAAATATTGCCAAAACATCTGGGGTAGTGGTTATCTTTGTCTGGGGTGCAAAGGTTACAGTCTTGCGTTGTTCAACATCAGTGTTTACTTTTCGTGCTGATGGTTGGTCTATTAGTGCCTGGGCATTTTTGCTTTTTTTTGCTAGATTCTTCTTTTTTGGCTGTTTGAGTTTCTAGTCCTTTTATTTCATTTTCAGCCCAGTTTATCACTAAGTTTATTCGTTCTTCAAATTCTGTTTCGCTGTCTGGTTCTAGATCTTCAATAGCTTGAAGGATTTCTGGATTATCTTCTCCTTATGAAACGGCCAGGATGCCTACACATTCCTCTGGCTCTTCTTCTTTGTCCCATTCTTTGTGAGTTTCTAAAAATTCATCAAATTGTGAAAAAGAGTTTCTTAATTCATCTCTAGTTAACTTTGTCTCATTATTTTCTTGATTTTCTTCTTCCTCTACTGATCAACTGTCCTCACTATCTGCTTGTGGAGGGCTTCATGATATTATGGCTCCTGTTTGTGCCCCTCCTCGTTCCTCTTATGGTTTTTGGGTTTCTTCTTCGATTTCTTTTCGAATAGCTTCTGAAATTGTTTTGTAGGGTTAGGTGGAGTGCTTTTGGGTAACTCATGGGAGGGAAATGCAGCTAAAGGTATCTTTAAACTAGGTAAAACACTTTGTTCCTTTTGAAGTATAGGGGGTTCCGATAAATCGAGGTCTTTGGAACTATCCTCTGATTCTGAACTGGATTCCCGATATTTAGGTTGCATTTTACTTCTCTTTTCTTCTACTCGTCGTGGTAACAATCTTTTGCTTGTACTGCTTTCATTTAATCCGCTAACGGGTCTTGACGCCAAATCGGTCCGTGACGGATTGTCCTTAGGCTTGACAGTTACTCTCTGGTTTCCTGAGGTAGAAGGTTTTGGAATAGTGGTTTTGGATGATGATCCCCTTTTTATATTTACTGCAGGTCGATTTGAGATTCTGGTTGCAGGTTTTTCTGTGCCTTGCTTAGTTTGGCGTGTCTGTATTGGCAGTAACCTTGCATGTTTCTTTTCTTTTTCTTTCTCGTTTTCTTTTTGAAGAACTTTCCACAACTGGATTTCTAGAAAGGGCATCGGCGTTCTTATTTAATTTTCCGGGCTTATATTCGAAATCGTACTCGTAATCTCTTAGCTTTAATCGCCAGCGGATCAATCTCTGTCCCGGATATTTTACTGAATTTATCCATTTCAATGGTTCATGGTCACTGACTAAGGTAAATTCTTTTCCATATATATGAGTTCGATATTGATGAACTGCGTACAAAACAGCAAGACATCCTTTCTCAGTAGTGGAGTCATTACATTCAGCACTGTTAAATACGTGAGAATAATATGATATTGGAAGAACTATGCCTTCTTTTTCTTGACTTAGTACAGCGCCTACTGCGTATCCTGAGGCACCAGTGGTTATTGTTAATGTTCTTTGAAAACCTGGGTACTTTAAGATAGGGCTTTCACATAAGGCTTGTCTCAAATTATTAAAACTTTCTTCTTCTTCTGATCCCCAAACAAACGGTACTCCTTTCTTCAAGAGATTGGTTAAAGGTTTGGTTTTTATTACAAAGTCTTTTATAAATCTTCTGTAATATCCCGAAAGAACTCAACATTGCTTAATATTTCTAGGATTTTTGGAAGTGGGGAATTTTTGAACAGCTTTAATCTTCTTAGTATCGAGTTTCACTTCATCGCTACTAATTGTGTGACCTAAATATGCAATTTCTTTGAATAAAAATTCGCTATTTTTTGGTAGAATTGAAAGGTTTGCTTCTTTCAATCTGTTTAAAAGGCGTTTTACTTTCTTTCCGTGTTCCTCTAGAGTTTCGGCATGGATTACTGTATCATCAAGGTAAACGAATAACTCGCTTCCTTGCAATCCTAAAAGTGCTTGATCCACTAATCGTTGAAAAGTGGCCGGCGAGTTTTTTAGACCCATGTGCATTCTAGTATACTCGTAATGTGCATTCAAAAATAAAAATGCAATCTTAGGTTTGTCATCCGGGTTCAATTCAATTTGATGGAATTTGCTAGCTAAGTCAAAAATTGTAAAATATTGGCCTTTTCCCAATTAATCCATGATTTCGGTAATATTCGGAAGTGGATAAGCATCTCCAATAGTTTTTTTATTCAATAATCGTAAATAAATTACTACTCTGTATTTTCCTTTTCCTGTATGATCCATCTTTTTGGGAATTATTAACATGCGAGAGTTATAGGGTGACTTTGAGTGTGCGATTGCGCCTTCTGTTAACATTTTGTCAATCACTATTGTTGCTTCTTCTTTTTGTGAAGAAGAAAATCGATAAGGGCGGACATGAATCGGGACATCATATCTAGATTGGCTTGTACTCTAGCTTCCGGGGGTGTATAGTTTTTGTCGGTAGAATATTCGTCCAGATCCTCCCCTGGAAGTTGGTAATATTCGAAAGGGATGAGTTCTTGGGGGTCCAGTTCTATTTCTAGATCCTCTTCTGTGGTGTTTATAGCATAAATATGACAGATTCCACGGGAATTTCACACTACGGCTTCTCCCATGAACAATCCTTCTTTTGATTTTATTAAAGGTAAATATCCTTCCTTTACTTTCGTTATTGGATATTTCTACTAGAATTACCTGTCGCGATCTTGCTTTCATACGGACTTTTCCGCGTACCGTCCCTTTATAATCAAGTATTTGACCCTGCGCGGTTTTGGATTCATTATCGGTGAAGTAAATGGGTTTTGTAGGGTTTGAATGACATTTGAACGAGATTGAACGAGATTTCGACTCTTTCTTGGCCGAGGTATCTTCTACCTGAAATTCCGTCAGTATTGATGGGAAACTCCAGGGAAACTACGTGAAAAAATACCATTGAATTTGGCAAGGTTAATTTTAGTGTGCCTATATTTGAAATTCTATTTGGCGTAATACCTGTGATGTCTATGTAATTTGCTTCTGTGATTAATAACTCTTCATTTAAAGAGTTTAATTGTATTATATTGACATCGGTTCCGGTGTCAACTAGAAATGAGTCTTCCTTTTCTATGAAATTTTTCTTATGAAAACTCTGCTACTGGGGATTCTCTGCTGAGTGCTGTGTGGAAGATTTTCCTTGTGTCATTAAGATTCTCACGCATGTTTGACGCTTGTCCTTTGTCTCGCCCGTCGCTGCGTCTGAACGGCGAGCGAAGTTGTAGTTTAAAGCCTCCTTATTTGTGGAGACTGGAGATTGGGAACGAGTTGTAGTATTTGATTCTTTCATGAGAATAATTAGGATCAGAATATCCCATACCTTCTAATGGTGCATTTGGATAGCATGAATAAGGATTGTAAGGCATATAAGGACACTGATAAGGAGGGATGTCATTATTTTAATAATTATAGGTTCCAGGCGAATAAGAACGCTTTATTATTCCAGGGGTGTACAGCTTTGGTTCGGAATTCTTGTGTGAATCTGAATTAGTTGCAAAACGAACATGAGAACTGAGACTGCGGTCTCGTGCTCCTGAATAACTTGGTTAAGAATACCGTGATTTGCGATAAGAACTTACAGGGAATTGAGGGTTCAATTGATGTCTTGCTTCATACTCAAGTGCGACTTTTAAGGCCGAATCTAAATTTACAGGATTTCTTGCTTCTACCAAGCCTGTTATGATATCTCGTAAACCTCGTTTGAAGGCCTCAAGCGCACAGTCATTAAGGGGAGCTAATAATTGCTCAACATTAGGATATTTATCCTCAAGAGCCGCTCGTGCTCCTGATTTAAGGAGGATAACTCTATCGAAAAGTTCACTAACATTTTCCTCTCGATTCATTCGAATAGTCGAGATTTCATGTAGATACCATGAATAAGTTTTCCGGGATGCGAATCGCTGTTTCAAATGTTTAATTGAATCCTTAAGAGTCGTGAAGCTTTTGCATGAATACTGTCTCGGGCCGCTCCTTTTAATCGAGCTCAAACCGCTTTAAGATACTGCGTTTCACATTTAGAAGGTACTTATGATTCACCGTTTACAATATCTTGTATGAAATCTCTAACGGGCATGTTCTTACCATCATAACTGGGGATGTTTACCACCCCTTGTTGTACAGAAAAACACTCCATCATGGATGTCATCATAGCTTCACTGTCTGACTGTGTCTGTGCGTTTATCACTGACAAGCAGTACGACTTTGTTGTACAGTGGAAAACGGCAGTAAAGATTAGATCATCAGACTTTGAAAAAAACGAAAAAAGAGTCCGTATTTTATGAATAGTTCCACGGAGATAGTTCAAGCTATCACTGAATTGATTAAACTATTATGATAATAATTCAATGAATCGTATGGCCTGAAGCACGTTTAAAAAAAAGCGCAAAATGATATAAAGAGTGATGTGCTGAGGCTAGAAATAGTTATACTGTGAACAGAAGTTATAATCTTTAACACTTGTTAAAAGTTGAAAAGATTGTGATGAGTGAATCCATTGTAAGAATTTCATCTACGAGTGATCAATCCGTAAAAGAAGAAAACTCACAATGTATCGAGATTTGTTTTTGCTAAAATGTAAAAATTTTGAAATAAAGGGAAGTATGCAATTATTCAATGAAAATCCAGTGTCTAATTAAATGTTTGTCAAATACTATGGTCAGACTCAGGTTTATGAATATTTCAAACTTGATTCTCTTTTAGATGGGATTTCCACACGGTTGCGATTTATTCACGAAATTTCATATTTTAATTGTGGAATCCAAACTAAAACTGCTACAAGGAATACATACAAGGTTAATTCAGGGTGCTTCGTAGGTTTATTAACGATGGCAGAGCTTGCGAGCACGCGAATTGTACCAACGCCTATCATGCACTTCGAACTTCGCCTTGCCCCGAAGGTGACCGTGCAACGTATCTAAGAAGGATTTATGCTCTCGAGTGCCTATGAATTAGCTATCTTAAAACTACACTGAATTTAAATTGTTAATAAAACTCTAAATTTTAACGGAAGTAACTATCCCACATCTGCCACCAAATCAGCTGTCACGTCCCGAGCAAAAGGCAAGGGTAGTTAGGAAAATGGGAAAAGAGAGAGACCAGAGTGCTGATTAAATCAGGCTGGTAAGACCTGACCAATTATTTATTGTGAGTTTGTATGGCACTTGTCAGTTCTAAGGGAACTGTGTTAGTATAAAGTGTTTTAAATAAATGAAGGTAATTAATATTTGACAGGTTTATTAAGAATGAACACAGATTAATAGAATACAGTTACTATAAAATAACTTAGGTTTACCTTTCTAGCAAGAAAGGGCGAGAGAGAGTTTGCTTGTCGATTTGAATCTCCGTGTTTATCGCAGAGCAGCGACGGAACTCTACCGAATGTTTGTTTGATAATTACGTTGAATATAACATCAAGAATGAGTCTTTCGCGAACGTTAACACTGCGGACTTTATCCGGAAAGAACTCTTCGACGACTCAGATTTCTCAATCGAATGGACTTATGTTTAAAGTTATATTCCACGTTACTATTTCGCGTTGAGATAAAAGCTCGATACTTAATCAAAGCGGTTCTCCGTTTAGGGTTATTTCACGGTGAGGTAAAAGTTCGCGACTTAATCAAGGCCGTTCGTAAATGATGTGGACGGTATGACTGTCGAGAACGTAAGACGATGAACAGGATGGTTTCCGGGGTTTATATATTCCGTACTCCCTATGGACGTGCAATTGTGCGATCGGCACGTACGGTGAAATAATGCGATCGGCACGTGCGGTGAAATAATGCGATCGGCACGTACAGTTCTAATAATTGGATGAGCATATACAATTAAACATTGATTCACTCTATTGGGCGTCGGGTTACGGGAGTGACCGATCAGTGAGTTTCCTTCTTCTGAAGTCCGCGGTTACCGATTACCTCTTTCTCGCTTCTTCAGCGTTGTGAAATTTACTACTAACTTCATTCTATTTGATATACTTTGTCAGAACCCCAAACGCCCCAAACGTGGGTAAACAAAAACGGCTAGCCTCCTGCATACTGAACTGCGCTACACGACTTAGAAATAGCTCAAATACTTTTTATTTTTGTTTATTTCATAAAGTAGATCGATTTTGGATGATTCCGCTCACATCCGTACTCAAAAAACAATTTAAACTAGAGGTGGGTAGCCAGATACCCTCGGTGAACATCAACGTGGTAAACGCCAAGTGCGCACATAAAGGCTAGAGGATCTAGAGGCAATAATTTAACTTAGTAACTTTATGCTCTAATGGGTATGTGTGGGTGTTGTCGTGGGTGCGCTAGAGTATGTCTGCAGATTGGAATTACTAACAATACTTGAAATGGTAACCTGACTTAACTCACAACGAACTATATTTTTACTAAGACTTTCATTCAGATTATAATTTTTTTTTTTAAAGTTGAATGATTTTTTCATCCGACGATTTTCAGAGAATATAAATACCCATGATACTAGAAAAATCCCTTT
Source organism: Andricus grossulariae (assembly GCA_011634705.1). NCBI lineage: Eukaryota > Metazoa > Arthropoda > Insecta > Hymenoptera > Cynipidae > Andricus > Andricus grossulariae. The sequence continues at coordinate 28,197,946 of JAABKJ010007545.1, read as the reverse complement.
GTAGCAATTTCTAGTCAAATTGGTTTCATTTTTACAGTTATGATCTGCTAAATTGGATAACTAATTTTTTATTTTGATATTTTGATTTCGGATTTGAAATCAGCGACCCGAACAATGCCTGTGTAACAATTTATAGTAAAATAAGTTTGCTGTATCACAATTATGATCCGTTATATTGGATTCGCTATTCTGAATTTTGACATTTTAAGTACGGATTTCAAATAATGGACCCAGGAAACCCACAAGTAACAAATTTTAGTGAAATTGGTTTAATTTTTACAATTATGAACCGCAATATTGGTTTCGCCATTTTGAAATTTGAAATTTGATTCTTTGGATTTGAAATCAGCGACTCCAGAAATCTTTGAATACTCCGAATAATGAAAATTGATAGAAATAATGCATTTCTTTAAGGATAAAGAAAGCATACATAATCGCCTTTTTCTCAGAATCCTGAAGTTCTAAATGAATTCACAGGCCGGATTTGGTACTGACATGCAAAAATCTATTTATAAACACATATATAACATAAAAAATTATATATATATATATACAGGGTGTCCCAGTACTCAAGGTACATTTTTATATTTTTGAATTCCTCTTAAAACACGGTAATTAATGAGTAATTAGCAATTAAAGATTAACTAATCGGAAGCATGCGTTAGATGGACGACAGTTCATGTGACACTCATGAGGGTGTGTGCGCATAAGAGTAATTTTAAATTTGCAAGAGGTTGTGAATATCAATGTCGCAACTTCACACGGCAACTGAGATACAAGATTCTTAAGAAATATTTTTTCCTTCAGAATACACGTTGAATTATTTTAACTTTCTTCGAGTATATCTAATTCTGTAAAATTCATACGAATTCTTAGAATTCACTTGTGGTCCTTTAAATTCTTTTGAAGTTTTTGCAATTATCTTGAAACCTTTACAGTACACCATAAATTATTTTGAATTTCTCCAAGTCTTTTGTATTCTCTGATATCTACTCAATTCTTTGAATTCTTCTGAATTTTCTGAATTCTTCTCAACTGTCTGAATTCATTGAGTTTCCTGAACTCTTTCAAATTCTCTGAAATCTTTTGAATTCTAATTATGCTTTTGTATTCTCTAAATTCCTTTGGAATTCTATAATTTTTTTTTAATTCTGTGAATGCTTTTGAAGTTTGTGAATTCTTTTGCATTCTGCGAATTCTTCTGAATTCTCTAAATTCTTCCTAATTCGTTGATTTCTTCTTAATTCTCTGAATTCTTCCGAATTCCCTGAATTCTTCAGAATTCTTCTGAATTCTTTTCAATTGCCTGAATTCTTTCAAGTTCTCTGAACTCTTTTAAATTCTCTAAAATCTTTTTAATTCTTTTGTATTCCCTAAATTATTTTAAAATAGTCTACTTTTTTTTTAATTCTGTACATTCTTTTGAAGTTTGTGAATTGTTTTGCATACTGTGAATTCTTTTGAATTTTCTAAATTCTACTTAATTCTTTGAATTATTATTAATTCTATGAATTCTTCCGAATTCTCTGAATTATTCCAAATACTTTGAATTCTCTGAATTGTTTAAAAAATTTCTGAACACTCGAAACTGTTTTGAATTTGTTAAATTCACTGCATCACTGAATTTTTAAAATGTTTTTCAATTATCTTGAAATCATTATTTTAACTTTCTTTCAATATTTTTGATTCTGAAAAAATCACACGTATTCTACAGAAATTTTAAAGCTTTTTTTCTAAATTCTCTTGAAATCATTATAAAACACCATGAATTGATCTGAATTTCTGCAAGTCTTTTGAATTCCATTAACTCTCCTGAATTATTCAAAATTCTCTGATAATTTTTGAATTGTCTGAATTCTTTCGCATTCTGTGACACATTTTGAATTCTATGAATTCTTTTGTATTATCTAAATTTTTTTAAATTATCCAAATTTATTTTCAATTCTGTCAATTTATTTGAAATCTGTGAATTCTTCGGAATTCTCCTAATTCTTCTAAGTTCTCTAAATTCTTCTGAATTGTTTCAAAATTGTATGAACTTTTTAAACTACTCTGAATTCGTCGAATTCTCAAGATATCACTGAATGTTTTAAAAATGTTTTTCAATTATCTTGAAATCATTAGAATACACTTAGAGTTATTTTGAACTCCTTCTTTTGAATATTTTTAATTCACTTGAAATCTTTAGAATGCACGTTGAATTACTTTAATTTTCTTCGAATCTTTTGAATCCTGTAGAATTCTACAGAATTCAAAACACTTGAAGGAATTAAAAATAATTTAACGCGTATTCTAAAGATATCGAAAGAATTTAGAAAACTTCAAAAGAAGTCACAGTAGTACATGTGGATTCTAGGAATTCGTTTCAATTCTACAGAATGCAATATAATCGATGGAAGTTGAAATAATTCTCCTTGTATTCTGAAGATTTGAAGAGAATTCAGAAAATTCAAAAGGTCTAAAGGAGTTCAAAGTAACTTGAAATGTATTATAATGATTTGAAGATAATTAAAAATCATTACAAGAATTGAGTGGTCTCGTGAGAATTAAAAAATTAAGAACAGTTCAAATAATTTAGAAGATTTCAAAAGAATTCAGATCATTTAAACAAGAGACAATACAAAAGAATTCATAGAATTCAAAATATTTCATAGAATTGTAAAGAATTCAGATATTTCAAAATTTATTAGAGAATTCAGAATAGTTCAGGAGAGTTCAAAGAATACAAAAGACTTGGAGAATGTTAGAACAATTCGTGGTATATGGTAAAGATTTTAAGAGAATTGGAAAAAATTTTAATTCTGAAGAATTCGTTTGAATTCTACAGGATTGAAAATATTTAAAGAAAGTTCAAATAATTCAACGTGTATGCAAATGATTTCAAGATAATCAAAAAACATGTTAAAAAATGCAGTTATACCGTGAATTCAATAAATTCAAAACAGTTTGGAGAGTAGAGAAAATATCAAAACAATTAAGAGAATTCAGAATAAATCAGGGAATTCCAAGAATTTGGGAGAATTCAGGGAATTCGGAAAGAATCAAAGAATAGTGTAAGAATTCATAGAATTGACAAGAATTCAAAGAATTAGGAAGAATTTAGAAAATTTGGAAGAATTCACAGAGTACAAATGAATTCACAAACTTCAAAAGAATTCACAGAATTCAAACGAAAAATTAGAGCATTCCAAAAGAATTTAGAGAATACAAAAGAATTCAAAAGGTTTCAGAGAATTCAAAAGAGTTCAGAAAATTTAAAAGAATTCAGACAATTGAGAAGAATTCAAAGAATACAGGAGATTTCAGAGAATAGTGGAAGAATTCACAGAATTAAACAGAATTTAGAGAATTCAGAAGAATTCACAGAGTGCAAAAGAATACACAAATTTCAAAAGCATTTACAGAATTTGAAATAATTATAGAATTTCAAAAGAATTTAGACAATACAAAAGAATTCATAGAATTTGTAATTCAGAGAATACAAAAGACTTAGAGCAATTGAAAATAATTTAAGGTGTAATGTAAAGGATTCGAAAGAATTTCAAAAAACTTCAAAAGAATTCAAAGGAGCACAAGTGAATTTTAAGAATTCGTTTGAACTCTACAGAATCAGATATACTTGAAGGAAGTTAAAATAATTCAATGTGTATTCTAAAGGAAAAGATATTTTCTAAGAATCTCGTATTTCAGTTGCTGTGTGAAGTTGCACCATTGATATTGACAACCGCCTGCAAATTTAAAATTACTTTTTTGCGCACAAAACCTCATTAGTGAAACTCTTGTGTGTTTTGAGGGCACGAAGTGACCAAAGAATGACAGCTTTCTGCATCCATCTCGCAAGTGCCGTGGCATATTTTCGGCACGCGGGTATGGTTTTACGGTTACGAACCAGTGATAGTTTTGCAACTCCGAAAGCACCTATCACAAGGACAATTACTCGTACCAAATATTTTGGATACAGTAGTTGCAGCTCCCTTTTAAGGTCTTGATACCTTTCCTCCTTTCCTTTCTCCTTGGCAGTGATGTTGTATTCGGAAGGAGCCGAGAATTCGATCACGAATATAGTTCGTTGGGGAAATCATTGAAATCTTCGTGAAATATTTATAAAATCTTTGTGAAATTTTTGGGACCTATTTAAAAATCTTTGCGAAATATTTGAAATATTTTTGAAATATTCAGAAATATTGATGAAATTAGTGAAATCTTGGTGATATAATAAAGGTTTTTGTGAAATCTTTGAAATTAATCTAAAATCTTTGCGAAATATTTGTGTAATATTTGGAAAATCATTGAAATAATTGCGAAATCTTCGTAAAATCTTTGTTAAATATTTATGATTTTTTTTTAAATCTTTGCGAAATATTTGAAACATTAAAAAAAATATTTGTGACATTCTTGACATCTTTGTGAAATATTTGAGGAATGTTTGAAATCTTTATGAAGTCTTTGGAAAATCATTGAAATCTTTGTTAAATATTTGTAAAATCCTTGCGCAGTCTCTATGAAATCTTTGGGAAATCATAGAAATCTTTGTGAAATTTTTGTGAAGTCTTTGTGAAATCTTAGGGAATTATTTGAAAATCTTTGCAAAATATTTAAAATATTTTGGAACTATTCAGAATTATTATTAAAATTAGTGAAATCTTTGCAAAATAATAGAAGGTTTTGTGAAATCTTAGAAATCGATTTGAATTTTTGTGAAATCTTTTGGAAATCACTGAAATCTTTGTGAAGTCTTTGTGAAGTCTTTGGACATTCTTTGAAAATCTTTGCGAAATCTTTAAAAATTTTAAATGTATACGAAATCTTTAAAGTCTTTGTGAAATCATTAGGAAATCTTTCTTAAATCTTTGAAAGCTATTTGAAATCTTTGTGAAATAATAGAGGTCTTTGTGAAATCTTTGAATTCTATATGAAAGCTTTGCGAAATATTTGAAATCATTGTGAAACCTTTGGGAAATCATTGAGATCTTTGTTAAATATTTGTAAAATCTTTGTGCAGTCTTTCTGAAATCTTTGGGAAATCATAGAAATCTCTGAAATTTTTGTATAATCTTTGTGAAATCTTAGGGAATTCTTGAACAGTCTTTGCGAAATATTTGAAATATTTTTGAAATATTCGGTAATATTTGTGAAATTATTGATATAGTTGCGAAATATTTGAGAAATTATTGAAATCTTCGTGAAGTCTTTCAAATCCATCCGAAATCTTTAAAATCTTTGTGTAATCTTTGTAAAACGTTTGTGAAGTATTTGTGAAATCTTTGGGAAATATTTAAAAATCTTTGCGAAATATTTGAAATGTTTTTGAAATATTGAGTAATATTTATTTAATAAGTGAAATCTTTGTAAAATAATAGAGGCTCTTGTGAAATCTTTGCGAAATATTAGAAATATTGTTGAAATATTTGGTAATATTTGTGAAATTTTTGGCAATATGAATTTCATACCTGTATTCATTATTTATGATTCACTATCAATTATTCATTTATTCATTAATGAAGATTCATCTAAAATCTTTACATGATATAATATCATTATGCTCTGTAAAAATTATGCATGAAATATTATAAGTCTATGCTCCAACTCCCTAAAAAAAAAAAGGGCTCCGCCCCTTCTGGATGTAATCGTATTAATAAGAGTGATTTTAAATTTGATTAGGCTCGTAAAAGGGAGACAATAAATATAAAATTAACCGTTGATACAATAAGATTGAAAAAGAAGATTCTGTTGAAGGAAAGCCGTAAAGAGCTTTTCCACGGAAAGCTGGGGCGCAGCCTTTTGGGTTAATGGCGACCGTAGCTGGCTTGATATGCTGTTTTATTGGCCGACCACGCCAGTTAGTCTTCGCTTAGGGGTCGTACGTCTGCCGCGGTGAGGGATACGTACAGTTTACTGGACATCGTAAATCTAGTTGCCGACCTCTTCAACTTACCACACTTCTCCTCACCCTACAAAACAACCTCCGTTTCTCGCGTGCTAAATACTCAAACTTTCTTGCTTTCAACGAATATTCCAATAGTCGCAATAATTTTCTGCCAATTTTCTATAATTATTTTTCTCAGACGCGGCGGAGCCTTTTTTCTATGTGGGGACAGGGGCATAGCCTTATAATACGGCTGCGAAGTACTGTGGACGTATTCACTGTGGGTATATTTATTTCTGCTCATTTTATGAGCATTTTGCTTCCTCATAAGTATCAAATGAATTCGCTTCCTCATAGAGGGAGGTTTTGCCTAAAAAAAGAAAAAAAAATGGATGCTTTCCATATTTTTCTTATGTTTCTTTCTTTTCGAAAATTTTATTTTCAGCAAATTAGGGCGCCCAACAAAATGTCAATTGATGTCTTCTGCTAGAATGAACAACTTTCTCACCTACGGTAGCTTTATATTTTAAATTAAAACCTCATAGAAACAATGTAATTTTTTTTTAAACTTTCTGAGTAGCTATTGATTAATCAATAATGGATGGCGTCTCGAAGACGCCAATAATTACATTTATTGCAGGACTGTTGGATTCCCAATATAAAAAATCCTCTTATAAATAATCAAGGAAACTAATTTTGTTGGAAAATTTAAAAACGATATTGGTAGGTTATGGTAGATCATAGAAAGTTCCTAATTTTGGCAATCGATGCCTCTCGAAAACGCGAACAAATATATTAAATACGTTATAGTTGTATTCCCAATATTAAAAAAGTTTTCCTCATATGAACAAGATAATCAACATATTTTTTCAATTTATAAATCGGTATCGCTAGATCATAAGAGTTTATAGAAGGTTCGTCAAAAGGTTATTCGACATGTCTCGAAGACGCAAACAAACATGTCAGATACAGTACTGTAGTATTCCTAATATGAACAAAGTTTTTCTCATACAAACAGAAAGAATGATTTTTTTGAAACTTCATAAATCGGTACTGATGGATCATAAAAGATTCACCAATAGGTCAATCGATGCGTCTCAAGGACGCGAACAAATACTCTTCATGTAATATTGACGTATTATGAATATAAAATAAGTTTTTTTATATAAACAGAATAAACCATTTTTTTGAAACTTTATAATCGGTACTGGTGAGTTATAGAAGGTTCAACAATAGGTCAATCGATGCGTCTCAAGGACGCAAACAAATACTCCACACGTAATATTGTCGTATTTTGAATATAAAATGAGTTTTTACATGTAAACAGAATAAACTATTTTTTTGAAACTTAATGAAACGGTACTAGTGGGTCATAAAAGGTTCATAAATAGGTGAATTGATGCGTCTTAAGGATGCGAACAAATACTTTACATGTAACATTATCGTTTTTTGAATATCAAAACAGTTTTTTTCAAAAAACTGAATGAACCATTTTTTTGAAACTTCATAAATCGGTACTGGTACATCATAAGAGGTTCAGTAATAGGTCACTCGATGTGTCTCAAGGACGTGAACAAATACTCTTTATATAATATTGTCGTATTTTGAATATAAAATAAGTTTTTCCATATAAACAGAATGAACCATTTTTTTTAAGTTTCATAAATCGGTACTGGCGGGTCATAAAAAGTTCGTCAATAGGTCAATCGATGCGTCTCAAGGACGCAAACAAATAATCGTCATGTAATATTGTCTTAATTCGAATATAAAATGAATTTTTTTCATGTAAACAGAATAAACCATTTCCTTGAAACTTCATAAATCTGTAATGGTGGGTCATAAAAGGCTCATCAATAGGTCAGTCAACGCATCTCAAGAACGCAAAAAAATACTCTACATGTATTATTGCCGTATTTTTAATATCAAATAACTTTTTGTCATATGAACAGAATAAACCATTTATTTCAAACGTCATAAATCGATACTGTTGGGTCAAAAAAGGTTCATCAATAGGTCAATCGATGCGTCTCAAGGACGCGAACAAATACTCCAAATGTAATATTGTCGTATTTTAAATATCAAATAAGTTTTTTTCATATAAACAGAATGAAACATTTTTTTGAAACATCATAAATCGGTACTGCTGGTTCATTAAAAGTTCATCAATAGGTCAATCGATGCGCCTCAATGATGGGAACAAATACACTCCATATAATATTGTCGTATTTTGAATATAAAAAAGTTTTTCGTATATCAACAGAATGAAGCATTTTTTAAACCTTCATAAATCGGTACTAGTAGGTCATAAAAATTCCAACAATAGGTTGATCGATGCGTCTCAGAGACGAGAACAAATACGCTAGATGTTGTGTTGTTGTATTTTGAATATCAACAAAGTTTTTCTTATATGAGCAGAATAAACCATTCTTTGAAGCTTCATAAGTGCGTACTAGTAGGTCAGAAAAGTTTCAACAATAGGTCCATCGATGCGTCTCAGAAACGCGAACAAATACGCTAGATATCGTATTGTTGTATTTTGAATAGCAAACAATTTTTTCTTACATAAACAAGGTTCTTATGTAAACACAGATTTTTTATTCTCATACTTTTTTTCTATGATTGATATTTTTCGTGAAAAATGACAAAAATGGATTTTCTAATTTTTTGTCAGAAAAGGGGGCGTTTGAAAAGGGGTTCGGCGTGAGAGAGAAAAAAACGCATCCTAATCTTAGGAATTTTAAATGACGCATACCCCCTCCCATCACTCATGCTAAACTCTTTTCCAACGCCCCCTTTTCCAACAGAAATCTTAAAATTCATTTTTGGCATTTTTCTCAAAAAATGTTAATTTTAGAAAAAAAGTATGAATAAAAAAATGTGTTTCGACGAGATATACAGCTTTTGTTAACAACATTTCTTTCTAAAATAAATATTTTCCGAGATTTTGAATATAAATGAATTTTTTTTAAAGGTTAAAATTATTAATAACTTAATTTATATTGATCTGCGCATGAAATCCTTCAAGTGCGTTTAACTAGGGTCTAAAAGGAAATTCTAGGCCAAGTATCAAGTCAATATTCTTGGGTGAAATTTTCGGAAGTATACTTAATAATAATAAATACCAAAGTTTTCAAAAATTTCACATATATTACCAAATATTTCAAAAACATTTAAAATATTTCGCAAAGATTTCAGAAAGATTTCACAAAGATTTCAAAACTTTCGTAAAGATTTCAGGTAGATTGCATAAATTCGACAAAGATTTCGTAAAAATTTTGACGGTTTCGCACAGATTTCCGGTAGATTTAAAAGATTCAAATGATTTTCCAAAGATTTCACTAGGAATTCAGATAGATTTGAAAGATCTCACAAAGACTTAATTATTTCACAAAGATTTTCGATAAATTTCAAAGATTGCACAAAGATTTAAATAATTTCCCAAAAATTTCACAAAGAATTCAAATTTTTCGCAAAGATTTCAAATATTTAGCACAGATTTCGGATAGACTGATAAGATTTCACAAAGACTTCAATGATTCTTCAAAGATTTCAAAAATTTCTCAAATGTTACCAAACACTGCAAAAGTATTTAAAATATTTCGCAAAGATTTGCAAAGATTTCAGAAAGGTTTCACTAAGATTTGAACGATTTTCCAATAATTTAAAAAAATCTCACAAAGATTTCGAATTGATTTAAAAGATTTTACAAATAATTCAATAATTTCCTAAAGATTTCACAAGGATTTTAATAATTTCACAAATATTATCAAATATTTTTTTAATATTTCGCAAAGATTTCCAAAGATTTCAGAAGTATTTCACGAATATTTCGATGATTTCTCCAAGATTTCACAAAGATTTCAAATATTTAGCAAAGATTTCGAATAGATTCAAAAGATTTCACAAAGACTTCAATAATTTTACAAATATTTCACAAGATTTTCAGAAATATTTCACGAAGATTTCAGTGATTTCACAAAGATTTCAAACATTTAGCAAAGATTTCGAATAGATTCAAAAGATTTCACGAAGATTTCAATAATTTCCCAAAGATTTCACAAGGATTTTAATAATTTCACAAATATTATCAAATATTTGAAAAATATTTCGCAAAGATTTCCAAAGATTTCAGAAATATTTCACGAAGATTTCAATGATTTTCGCAAGATTTCACAAAGATTTCAAATATTTAGCAAAGATTTCTAATATTTCGCAAAGATTTCAGAAAGATTTCACAAAGATTTGAAAAATGTTGTAAAGATTTCAAGTAGATTGCAGAGATTCCACAAAGATTTTGTAAAAATCTTTTTTTGTAAAGAATTTGTAGATTTAAAAGATTTAAATGATTTTCCGAAGATTTCACAAAGAATTCGGATACATTTGAAAGACTTCACAAAGACTTAATTATTTCACAAAGATTTTTGATGAATTTCCAATATTGCACAAAGATTTCAATGATTTCCCAAAAATTTCACAAAGATTTCTAATATTTAGCACAGATTTCGGATAGATTTATAAGATTTCACAAAGACTTCAGTGATTCGGCAAAGATTTCGCAAATTTCTGAAATGTTACCAAACATTCCAAAAGTATTTGAAATATTTCGAAAAAATTTGCAAAGATTTCAGAAAGATTTCACAAAGATTTTAACGATTTCCCCAAGATTAAAAAAATTTCACAAAGATTTCAGAATAATTTAAAAGATTTCACAAATACTTTAATGATTTCAATAATTTCGCAAATATCATCAAATATTTTGAAAATATTTAAAATATTTCTCAAAGATTTACAGAGATTTTCAAAGATTTTGAAATGATCTTACAAACATTTGAATGATTTCCCAAAGATCTCCCAATGATTTTGCAAGGATTTCAATAATTTCACAAATATTATCAGATATTTCAAAAATATTTTTAATATTTTGCCAAATATTTCAGAAAGATTTTACAAAGATTTCAAATATTTCGCAAAGATAACGGATAGATTTAAAACATTTCACAAAGACTTCAATGATTTCAATAATTTCACAAACATTACCAAATATTTGGAAAATGTTTTAAAGATTTCCAAAGATTTCAGAAAGATTTTACAAAGATTTCAATGATTACCTCAAGATTTCAAATATTTTCCAAAGATTTCAATTATTTCACAAAAATATCAGATAGATTCCAAAGAGGGCAGATAGATTTCAATGATTTTATAAGGATTTCACAAAGATTTCATTAATTTCACAAATATCATTAAATATTTCAAAGATTTCACAAATATTTCAATGATTTCTCAAATATTTCTCAAATATTTCAAATATTTTGTAAAGATTTTAGATATATTTCAAAGATTGCACAAAGATTTCAATGATTTTCCAAAGATTTCACAAATTTCTCAATTGATTTCTCAATTTTGATTTCAAATCAAAAGTCAAAATTTCGAAATTTCAAATGGTGGATTCAATATTGTTGACCAAACATCTAAAAAAAATCGAATTCACTCAAATTTGGTATTCGGGGGTCTTCGAAACGCTGATCTCAAATCCAAAGTCAGAAGTTCAAAATTCAAAATAGCGAATTCAATACGGAAGATTGAAATTGTAAAACAAAAACGATTCTAAAAATTGCTGTTTGAGATTTCCTTCGGATGTCGCTGATTTTGAATCAAAAGTCAATATTTCAACATTCAAAATGGCGGATCGAAATTGTAAATTTACAAATTATAAATGGCTGATCAAATATGGCGGATGAAATTTATAAAACAAAACCGAGTCGACTAGAGATTTCTACTTGTTTTTTTTTATTGTTGATTTCAAATCCGAAGTCAGAATTCGGAAAATTAAAAATGGCGGATGCAATATGGCGGACAAAATTTTCTGCAAGGCAGTTTTTCGGGTAGCTGATTTCAAACACAAAATCTAAAAATTCAAAGTGGCGGATCAATATGGCGGATGAAAATTGTAAAAACAAAACCGATTCGACTCACAATTACTACTCAGAGTTTTTTTCGGGTCGCTGATTCAAAATTCAAAGTCGAAATATCAAAATTAAAAATCGCAGATTATAGTCTGCCATATTGGATCCGCCATTTTCAATTCTGAAAATTGTAAAATTGGATTTGAAGTAAAATCGTCCATGTTAATCGATAAACAATCTTTTTCAAAAAATGTCAAACATCACAAAACCTTTTATTATGCAGTGCGTCAGCGCCCTCTTCAAAATAAAACCTAAAGCCCAATCCCCACTTACAATAATTCAGAGTTGAATAAAATTGCATTATTTAAATAAAGTACAAACTGACACTCACATAGGATTTTAATTAAATTTTTTATTCGACAGTTTTGCGAAAAAAAGGGATGGTTAACCGGGCCCAAAATTTGGTGTGCCCCGGGTCCAAAAATGTTTATCGTCGGCACTGTACAATTGTCATAGAGTTATCCTTTTCTTCATTTGGTTGACAGCAAATTTTGAAGGTCTGTTAGGAGAAATAGTAATTTTATAATTTTAAATTTATTTAAAAAATTTTTAAATGTCTTTGAATTAAAAAGCTGAAAGTTTTCTATAAGTGTTTCTACTTTTGTTAGTTTTGGTGAAAGAATTTTTAAAAATGGAGGACCCTAGGACAGGACGATGCATTTTGGGCGTAAGGACAATTTATTTATTAGAAGTAAAATTAAGAAAAAATTAACATTTGTGTTGAAAATCCGAGGACAAAATATTAATTTTTTAAATTGTTTTTTTTTTTTTTTATTTGCAACGATCTGGTTTGATAATTTCCATGTCCGTCCTCTTCAATTGTCACGTTACGTTGCCGAAACGTATGAGTGATGCTTTGGTAACCAAACCATCTTTACCCATAAAAAAAAAGTGGACAGCATATTTTTTCCGAAAAAAATAGTCCCCAATAATGAATAATATTGCAAAAATAATTACCGATATAGAAAATTCACGAAAAATGATATTTTCCGAAATTTCAAATTACTAAAGTTAAATAAATGACCGAAAATATTGATTAATCCGAACTTTACTTATTTCGAAATTTGAACTGCCGGATCGTAGAAACGGGATATAAATTTTGCTATTTCTTAATTTTGAAATTTTATCATTTTTAAAATCCCGGTTTTGAAATTTCAATAATTATACAATTTTGGAATATTCAATTTCATACAAAAAATTTGCTCCCACTTTTATTTGTTTTCGTTTATCTACAATTGGAAATTTCGTCATTTTGAAAATTCGGTTCTTAAAATTTTTGTGAATATTTAATTTCGGTAATACAATCATTTCCACAATTTGAAATTTCTGAATTATTCTGGTAATTTAATAATTTTATTTCTATCATGATAGTTTGCATGAATAAAATCAGGTATTTGAAAATTAAACTATTTTGGTTGAATGTTGGAATCTCTTCTGGAAAATTCATTTTTCTTTTTGAATATTTATAATTTCAGTTGAAAATTCATCTCTTTGGTTGAAAATTTAACGATTTTGCTACAATTTTTTTTATGGTTTAGAACTAATTTTATTTTTTGTTAAAAAATGATATTTTTGGTTGAAAATTCATGCTTTTTGTATTGGATTCAATTTTTTTTGTTTCAAAATGAAAACCGTTTTTTGCTAAATTCTGAACTGTTACATGTTTTGTTGAAAATTAATTTTTTCCTTAATGAAAAATGAACAAGATAGTTCAACGTCTAACTGCTTTGTAAACCATTTTTTTTCAAGATTCACAATTTTAGTTGAAAATTCAACTATATGGACAAAAAATTAACTTTTCGATTAAAATTCATATTATTAAGCTAAAAATTCAGCTTTCATGTAGAAAATTCATCCTTTCTGTTTGATAATTGAATAATTTGGTAGGAAATTAAACTATTTGGTTAAAAGTTAACTTTTTTAATAAAAATTCACATTTTCGGTTGAAAATTGAACTACTTTAGTTGAATGTTGGACTTTTCTCTTAAAAATGTATTTTTTTCTTTGAAATGCTTATCATTTTAGTTACAAATTCATCTCTTTGATAGTATATTTAACAATTTTGCTATATATTAAAAAAAAAATAATTTTCTTCTCTGAAAACATAACTTCTACATTTTTATTTAAAAATTATCTATTTTGTTGAAAATCAGTCTTTTTTAGTGGAAAATTAATCTTCTTTCTAAAAAATTCAGCCTTTTTGGTTAAAAATACAGCTGCCTGCTCAAGAATTAATCTGTTTGTCAAGTATTCAACTATTTTGTTGAAAATTCATCTTTTGGGATTGAATTCGATTATTTTTTATTTTTCTATTTCGTTGAAAATTCAAGTATCTGGTCGAAAAATTAACTTCTTTGATTGAAATTCTTATTTTCGGGCAGAAAATTCCGCTTTTTTGTAGCAAATTCGTCCTCTTGGTTTTATAGTTCAACAAATTGGTATAAAATTAAACAAAATCGAGTGCGAAGCAATAAATACGTGATGAGAATGTGTTCGTTAAAGCCGAAGGAGCTTTAACAAAAGAGAATTCACAATCACTTTTTTTTTTAGTAAAGATTCATCATTCAAGTGAAAAGTTTAACATTTTGGTCGCGAATTAAATTTTTTGTTGAAAAATCATATTTTCGGGCTGAGAATTGAGCTGTTTTGTAGAAACTACATCCTTTTGGTTTTAAAATTCAACAATTCGGTAAAAAATTAAGCTATCTAGCAGAAAATAAAACTTCCTAATAAAAATTAAACCATTTATTTGAGAACTGAACTACTGTTTTGGATATTTGTTTCATTTTCATTAGAAATTAATTTTGATATCTTAAAATGTAGCTATTCTATCTTTAGTTCAAATTTTTCCTATATAAGTTAAAAAAAATGTTTCGCCTTTGTGACTGAAAATTTAATGATTCCTTTTTTGGGTAAAAAGGCTTCTTTTTTAGTTAAAAAATTAACTATTTCCCTAAAACTTGATCTTTCTTGCGTCAAAATTATTTTTCTTGTGGAAAATTTAGTTAAAAATATGTATGAGTAGAAAATTAATCTTGTTTGTTGGAAATTGATCTATTTGGTTGATAATTTTTTTTTTTGCTAAAAATTAGTATTTTTGACTGCAAGTTTAACTGTTCTTTTTTTGTTATTTAAAACTTATATCTTTTAGTTTAAAATTCAACTATTTGGTTGAAAATTCATGTTTTTTGTTGCAAATTAATTTTTATGTTTGAAAATTCAGCTAGTCAGTTAATAATTCAACTTTTTTGTTAAATTCATCTTCTTGATAAAAAATTCAACCCTTTTATCGACAATTCTTCCTTGTGGATTGAAAATTCATCTTTTGTGATGGAAAATTCATCTTTTTGGCTTGAAAATTCAACTACTGGGTTAAAATTATAACATATAAATTTTTTCGCGTCTATAATATTGATCATTAACGTTTCGACACGGATTTCAAATTTATTTTGTGATCAGATACTCCCACCTCTATTTACAGTGTCACGTGATATATAGATTCTCCCTTATTACTAAAAGCGGGCCTTTCCAGCAAGGGAATATTCCAGGAATTTCGTCGAAATGACTCAAATCGTAGCCGCGAGATTCCCATTTTCACTTCCCATCCTACTTTGGGCGATTATCAATTCGCCAACGGCTACCTGCGACCTCTTCCCCCTCTCCTGCGCTTGTCGGCGACGAATTCCCCTCCTGCGCTGCTGAATTGTATGATTCAACTAGAATTCGAGGTCACAAGAGAAAAAAAAACTGATTTATTCATTTTAAATAAGCCCGCGCTTAACGACACATGCGCAGTAAGAACCATTGGGTCTCAGAATATACCGACCACGCTTCTAGTCAGCAGCGTAGGAGGAGAAGTCGTCGCCGACAAGCGCAGTGGAGGGGGAAGAGGTCGCAGGTAGCCGTCGGCGAATTGACTGCTCCCTACTTTACGAGAGTCACCACCACTCAAGCTCTCTGAAGTTGGCCAGTCATCAATTCGCCGACAGCTACCCGCAAGCTTTTCCCCCACTACTGCATTCATCGCCGACGAGTTTCCCCCCTGCGCTACTAGCGAAAAGCTTAGAAGGTATTATGTGTTTGAGGTTGGGTGGGAGGAGGGAGGGGGAGCAATCCAAGATGTCTGCATGCCGAGAAGCAAATACATAGACAACACATGGGACTACACTTTATTTTTTAAAAACCTAGAAAAAAATTATTTTTCACCATAAGCGTATTTTATCACTATTATTTATTTTCCAAAGGCAACGCAAATAAATAATAAAATAGATAACAAAAATTGTAACTATTTTCTTATTCAATAGAATATCTTTTTTAAAATAAAAAATATCCAAATACATTAATGGTGAAAAATAGTTTTTTTCAAGTTATCAAAAGAAATTGAGGTTTATCCCATGCAATTGGTATTATTGTTTGGCCCTTGGCCCTCGGCCCATCTTTCCTGGTGACGTCACAAAATATTACCAATATTCATTGACGCAATGCTTCTTCTTACTGCGCATGTGACGTCAAGCGCGGGCTTATTTAAATTGATAAATAAGGCATTTTCTCTTTTTATGTTAAATTGTAGTTGAATGGTAGTTATCGATGAAGTGATATTTCCCAAATACAAAAATAAAAAACTAGGATTAGATACCCTATTATTAAAAAACATATATATACCGACCACGCTGCCCGACAGCAGCGAAGTAGGAGAACTCGTCGCCGCCGAGCGCAGTAGTGGGGGAAGAGGTCGCAGGTAGCCGTTGGCGAATTGGCAATCGCCCATCAAGTGAGAAGAGAGAAGTGGTGGTGGAAATGCATCACATGGACATTGAGTTAGTTTCCCCTCGCTGGACAGGCCTGAATTAGAAATTAAAAAATTCTAATTTTATATGTTTTCAGGAACTCAAGCCAAAGAGCGTTCTTTACTCGAAATTCGCCAGGAGTCTTCCAACCGACGGAAAGATGATAATCCCAAGACCAACAGTCTGCAGAAGATGTAAGTTATCATTGACTGATAGGAAATCGAAAAATGTCATAAGAGAGTTCCTCAGCGATGATTATGCGTATGGAATCCAATTTTCTACGGAATGCCCCAACTGTTACCACAAAGTCTTCTTCACGATAGACCCGATGAATACGAGTTGTCGAATTCAAGATCCCGTTACTAATGAATATATCTCTCTTGAATTGAAGGAAGACAATTACTAAGAATTTATTTCAAAAAATTATTTTTAGTAGCCGCCTTGCATAGAAAGAAGAGTTTCGTAGCCTTTTAAGACGAGAATAAGTCGTTCAAATCACCCCTCCTCATACTTTTCTTCAGCAAATCACCATACCGCGAGTCGTAGGGTGATTTTGTCAAGCGACGTTCATTGGTTGCTCCTGTCTTGTATCGATGCGCGCGCTGTAGGCATATGTACACGTCTTTGTTCTTGCTCATACATGTGTACGTCCTCGTTCTTGCGCATACATGTGTACGTCCTTGTTCTTGCGCATAGATGTGTACATCCTTGTTCTTGCGCATACATTCCAACGAGGGCTTTCCGCTCTTCGGGTCTCTTTTCAATTGGTCAGCCACTGAAGCGGGCGAGACCGTACAGGGACAGTGGTGGGAGGGAGGCGAAGGAGCTTTGCCACTTGGAATATCCGAACGTGAGAAACTTGGAATAAGCGAGCCATGTAATAAGTGAGAGTTCACTGTATAAGGGTTTCTCTTTAGGGCTAGGATTTCGTGAAAAGGCGGTAATTGTTTATTTGGATGACATTTCTGAATTTGGGGGTGAATTGTTTAAAACCTTTTGGAAATTTTTCTTTCTAGTCCATAAGTATAATATTACCAAGCAGAGATCCAAAAAGTTTTATATTTTCCCAAAAAAAACTCTTAAGTACAATAACGTATTTTGAGGTTATGATTACGCATAAAGACTAAAAAATATTCGCAAATGACATGTTGAAGGTCAGTCCAAAAAAATAGTTACAAATTGCCAAATATAGCAATTATTGGTAATTTTTCGAGTTGGAAAAGGCGTAAGGTGTAACAGAACTTGACCTTTCCCTTTTCCACCTCAAAAAATTAACATTTTAAATAAATTGAAAATTTTATAAACATTTATAATTTATTTGAAAAAAAATTATTTTTGATTTTATAATTTTAAGGGTAATAATAGCAATTTGTAAATTTTACTATTATAATATTTCAAATTAAGCAATTGATAAATATTGAAATTAATCAACAGTTAGTGAAATTCATTATAATAATTCAAATATTTAAACATTGCAAATTATTAAATCTTTGATCGATTCACATTTATTTGAAAATAATACATTTTTTATATACTTACGTCCTAAAATTTTATTTGAACAAGAAAATGTGTGAAAAAAATTTTGATTATTTTTTTTTTCAGAAAATCACAAATATTTTTATTGAAAAAAACTTTTCTTTTCCAGCTCGAAAATTACTATTTTAAATAAATTTATTTTGCTCATTCATAATTTATCAATGAAACTATTTAATATTTCATAATTTTTAAGTTTATTAGAACAATTTCTAATTTTAAATATTCTCATATTTTAAACTAAGCAACTGACAAATAATAAAATAATGGAACAAATTGGTGAAAATTCATTATAATAATTCAAATCTAATATTATTTAAACTTATCAAAATTCTTGATTGAATATTATTTATTCAAAAATAATACATTTTTCCTTTAACTCGAAAAATTGCTATTTTAAATAATTTTTTCAAAAAATTTACAATTTATTAATAAAACCCCATTTCTTTAATATTTTATAACTCCGATGTTAATGATACCAATTTTTTATTTGCTATTGAAAACGTTGAAAAGAATCAATTATTGAATAAAATTATAAACATTTATATTTCATTAATAAATTATTTAATGATAATTATACCAATTTATGAATGAAAAAAAATTATTATATATTTTATAATTTTACTGTTAATTATAGCAATTATTAATTTTCAGTAGTCTACTGTTTCAAATTGATTAACTATTACGTATTAAAATTTATCACCAATTAGTCAAATTTATAAAAATGATTAAAATTCCTACAATTTTTGTGTGATTATTTTCGTATTTTGTTAGAAAAATACCAATTTTTTGTAAAAAATGTATAAAAGTGAGTATAAAGTAATTATAATTCTGTGGAAAACGGAAATGTTGAAAATAATTTTTATTAAACAAAAATCGTTTGATTTTTTTTTTTACAAAAATTCAAATGTTTTTTAGTCTCCTCCAACTGATAGTTAACTTTCCGACTAGAAAAAAGACTTTGCAAAATGTCTCAAACAATTGACTCAAAAATTCGAAAAATTAATTTCAATAAACAATTACTGAAAAGCCTTATTTATCTAATTTCGATAAGCCGGATCGACGAAAATTTTAATATTTTGTAAGCTAAACTGAGAAACATGTACCTGAATTCAAAATTATTTTAACAATGCTAGACTCAGAATAGGGTTGTTTCGCAATTTTAAATAAAATAATTTTTAAATAGTTAATTTTAGGCTAAACTCAGAGTACTTTGTAAACTTTTTTTCCGTCATTTTTTAAAGCGAAAACAATGTTTAAAATCGGACCTTCGAAGGGGCCTTAGTGCGCATGTACTCAGTCGAGTATATTGCGCAATATTATGTATCCTATTTGCAAACGGTTTTACGAAGTATACGATGCTTTCATTGCAAAAGCGTTATCTAATTATGGAAACAACCCTATTGGCTGTTTATATTCTCAGGCTATAATTAGAACAAAATGTTTAGAATTAATTTTAATAATTACATTGTCGGCGTAAATGTATATTTTTAAAATGTAACTATAGTCACTTTTTTAGTTAATTTTGTATTTTGGAAATATATACTAAATAAAATAATTAAGGCTAATTTCTATCTACTTTATTTGTTTATTTTTAACACTAACTTTTAAATTTTGTCTTCTTCATTTTCTTATAAATGTTTATGAATTTGTTTATGAATTTTGAAACTAACGAGAATATTAACTAAGTTTTCCCTAACTTTTACCGGACCAATATTGATTTTCTCATTTAGTCACCAAAATAATAAAAAAGTTAAGAGTCATTATTGCTATAAACAGTTTCTGTGTAAAATATTTAAATTTTACAAAATTCACACAATTTTTCCAAAACCAACACAAGATTAACAAAAAAATGTATAAACAACAGTTGTTTACCCAAAAGTGATCTACAAATTTGTTTTGAATAATTTTTTTAGTAGGAAGCTTAGTTTTTGTTTTAATCGTGAAATATGAAATCACAAATAAACGAATCAAATTTTTGGAAAAAAAGGATACAAAGTACAATAAAATGTTTATTGACCATTTTTTTTCCTAAATTAAATCTAAAAATTGGTTTCTAACCTTTTTTCCCCGCGAGATACGTGATGAGAATGTGTTCGTTAAAGCCGAAGGAGCTTTAACGAAAGAGAATTCACAATCACTAAATTTCAGCTGTCGATAGTTTGACTTTTAATTTCAAGAGTTCCATGCAAAAGTGAGGGGCGATAATATTCTGTTCTTAAAGTTTCGGATCAATGTTTTAAAATTGAAAAAGGATGAAAAAAAATTAAATTTTTTGTTTGAAAAATCAATTTCAAACGAAATTGAGTTATGATTTTTCGGAAAATTTTTAATGGCTTTTTATTTCACAAGATTTATTTTAAGAGAATGTTTAAAAAAAATTCGAAACATTAGAAAAGATTTCAAAAATTATCAAGCAATAATCTGGAAGGTTTGAAGGCAATTTGTGTAATTTTGCAGAATTTTTTGAAAATTTTAGGAAAAATTGGAATCATTTCAAAAAATATTTAGAAGTTTTTAAAAAATTTCAAAAATATTTTAGAGTGATTCTTAATTTTTTTAAATTTATTTATAAGAGAATATTAAAAAATATTTTAAAAAATTACAAAAGATTTCGAAAATTGTTGAAAATGAATGCAGAAGACTTCAAAACAATTTTAGGAATAACTTGAATCAGTTTATAAGATGTTCAGAAATTTTTGGAATTTTAAAGAGATTAAATATATTTTAAAACATTAAATGTTTTCCGAACATTTATCAAATATTCTTACATTTTTTCTGAGCGTCAAACAGTCTCAAATATATTTTAAGGTATCAACATTTATCTTAAAATTTCGTAAAATTATTTAAAATAAAAAAAAAATTTCTTTGAAAATTTCTAGATACTTTTTCGACATATCTGAAACCTTGAAATATCTTTTTGAATTTTTTCGAGAAACCTAGGAAAATTAGATTTATATAACCTTAAAGCAAGTGAACAAAGAAAATCTTAACATAAGTAGTTATTAGAAAAATTTTGTATTAAAAATGATTTTTTTCTTCAAATTATAATTTTCCTACAATTTTTTTCAATTCTGGATTGAAAAATATTTTTTGTTCGCAAATTCAAACGTTTTGTTGAATACTTTTTTCTGGATTAGAAATTCATCTCTTTTGATAGAAATTTCATTTTTTTAATGGAAAACGCTTGGTTTGAAATTAAAATCTTTTTTGGATGAGGATACAAATATTTTTTTTTAATTTCATCATTGTTTATGAATTTAAATCTTATGGATTTAAAATTAGAAACAATATTTCGTGTAGTTATCGACTATAATAATTTTCATTAAGAATTCTTCTTTTTTGAAAATTTAATTTTTTGGGCAAAAGTTAAACCATTTTGTTAAAAATTAACTTGTTTGTTAGAAGATTTATCATTTTAGTTGAAAATTCATCTCTTTGGTTGAAAATGTGGCAATTTTTTTGAAAATTTGTATTTTTTGGCAAAAAATTAATCTTCTTGGTTGAAAATTCAACTTTTTGGTTCAGGATTCAACGTTTTTTGTTCAAAATTCAACTACTTCAAAAAAATACATGAATTTTCTATCAAATAATTGAATTTTTATCTTATACAATACACAGGATGAAAATTTCAACTAAAAATGGAATAGTTAAATTTTCAGATAAAAACTCTGATAGAGAAAATAACATTGAACAAAAAAAAAACGAATTTTCAATTAAAGTTTTAAATTTTCAACCAAAATTTTGCATCAATAAAGACGATTTATTTCCAATTCATAAAGTATACAGGATTAAGTTTTAACCAAACATGAAATAATTGAATTTTCAGAGAAAAAAAAATTGAACAAAAAAAATAACTTTTCAAAAAAGTTGTTGAACTTTCAACCAAACAGCTGAATTTTTGACCAATAAGATTAATCTTCTACCAAAAATACGAATTTTGAACAAACTACATGAATTTTCAACAAAATTATTTAATTTCAAAGCCCAAAAATGAATTTTCTGCAATAAATATGATTTTTCAACCAAATTGTTTAATTTTCTATTAAATTATTGAATTTTCAAGCCAAAAAGATATATTTTCTACAAAACAGTAAAAGGTTTAACATAAAAGTTCATTTAAAAGCAAATGCTTAAACTTTCAACTATAATTATGAATCCTTAATTTAAAAAAAAAAAATTACACAAAATAGTTAAACTTGAATGGAATTTTTATCAGGAAAGGCGGATATTCAACAAAAGACGTGCATTTTCAACGAAAAAGTTAAAATTTCAACTAAAAAAGATAAATTTTTAACAAAATAGTTAAATTTTGAACTGAAAAAGATACATCTTCAACTGAAAAATGTGAAAGCTTATGAGTTTAAAAAATTTATTTTCAACAAAATAATTACATTTTCAAACAAACAATAGAATTTTTACCCAAATGGGGTAAATTCTGAACCAAAAATATAATAAGAGCTTTTTCAATAAAAAAATGAACTTTTATTTTTTTATAATTATTTATTAATTTTTTCTTATAGCTACAAATAGTTAAAATTTTAACTGAAAAAGATAAATTAAAAAAAAATGCGATAGTTTATCAGTTTAAAATATTTATTTTCAACGAAACGTGACTTTTTAACAACATAGTTGCATTTTCAACAAAATAATTAAATTTTCAAACAAATAATAGAATTTTCAGCCAAACGAGGTGATTTCTGAATCAAACATATAATAAGAGCCTTTTCAATAAAAAAAGAACTTTTACCCAAAAATGTAATTTGATTTTCTTATTGGGCTAAAGATCTAAATGCTGTCTAAGTTTTTTCTTTTAGGGCTAAATTTTCTCTAAAAAACAACATATGTTGTCCCCGAGAGATTCTGCAACTTCAAGAATAGACCCTGCCTGCTTTTAAATAGATTCGGTCTACAATATTTTTTATTATGATAATTTTATGTTGCAACGGATGTTTATAGAAAGAATTAAAAATTTCTTAGAAGTCTAGCTGAATATGCATTTTTTTGGAACCAATGTATTTTTAAATCACCGAATCGTTTTTGATGATCTCAAAATTGAAAAACTAATGGTATTCTCTTTTTCAAAATCATGTGTAAATAAGTGTCTGGTACATATATATTTATATACATATTATCATTATTATACCATTAAGCCGTTTCCCTTTCGGGGTAGGCGTGAATTGCTCGGTTGGGAAAGTAGTAATGTGTGGATGGGTATGTAGGTATAGGGTAGATAGGTATGTAGGTGTATGGTATAGATATATTAGATTGATCTAGAATTCTCGTGTTATTTGTTTAAATAACACGTTCATTCCGCAACACTGCTCCGACCCAGGTTGCTGATCAATCTCTCTAATTATCACCCCACGTGAAGAGCCTCGTACGTATACATGCATATATACTAATGGTTTCGTCTCTTTCAAAACCATGTGTCAATAGGAGTCTCGGTTGATATGAATTAAAATTTTGAATATTTTCATGAATTTTAGCATTTTGTATTATCAAAATATGTGTGGCTCTCCACTTGGGCCCATTAGTATCCAAGGTCTTTGTTTCAGGCTTCATTCACTCTACTCACATTCTTCTATTATATATTACATTTTTTGTTGACAATTATTCTTCTTAGATTAGGAATTCAGCTCCTTTGTTAAAAGCTGAACTACTTTCTTAAACAATCATTTTTATGGTAGAAAATTAATTTCTTTGGTTGAAAATTGAACTACTTTGTTAAAAATTGTCTTTCTTGGTTGAAAATTAATGTTTCAAACTGCAAGTTTAACTATTTGGTAGTATATTAATGTAATTTGTTATAAATTTGTATTCTTTTAGAGAAAATTAATGCTAGTGGTTGAATTTTCAATTATTTAAGTAAAAATAGATGAATTTTGTTGAAATTCCTCTATATCGGTGCAAAATTAATCACCATGATTGCAAATTCAACTATTCGGTTTTATTTTCAACTAAAAAGTTTTTCTTGTTTAAAAGGAAATTCACCTTTTTAGTTTAAAATTTAAATTTTTTCTAAAAGCTCGCCTTTTTAGCTTGTTAAATTAATTATTTAACGTGTTCTCTTTATTGTCTCAAAAATCTTTTCTAATTCACCAGAAACGGTCAGATCTCACCACCCCTCACTGCTAAATCGTCTTACATTATTTTTGTATGTCATCTGAATAAATTAGGGAAAATATTCATTCAGCAAAAATTACGTAATATATGAGGGTGAGGGATCAAAACTTACACGCACCCTACCAAAGATGAGTACGTGGTACAAAGGAAGAAATCGACCGTAACTATAAGGGTTTCTGCTTGGAGCTAGGAATCCCTAAAGATCCTTTTTTTTCGGAGACCCACAAGTCTGGACATGAAAGTTGAAAAAAAAATATTGGTCAAACTTTTGAAACTAGTCTAGCCTTTCGCAACCTTTACAGTCATCTTTTGACGGAATGAAATTTAAGCCAACCAAACTTTTTGTTGATTGAGTAACTACCTATGCTAGGACATTCCAAACACATTCTAGAGAAAAGGGATGACGGTGTTAACCATGAAGGGCTGGATTTTAATAATTCTTGAGAGGCTGAAAATGGCTTACTCATAAATAAGAAGCCGCTAATCCTTCTGCAATTCGTTCGCGATCAAAATCGCCTTTGTCGAAAATCGATGCCCAGGTGGACGTCCTGGGGTGTTTTGTCATTCAGAATCGGGGAACCTTCGCGGCACTGCAAAGTGCACTAACCGCCACGTATTAAGAAGATTTAGGTGGTTGACCACTGCAGCTACGGTGGTATAAATACCGGAATAATAGCAAGGTTATGGCGTCCCCCTACGAGTTAATATATGGGGTGATGGCCAGGCCCCGCCATGGGTGGGCCCCACTGCGCGTAAAATATCATCGCAACCGCACTCCGATAAATTTCACGATATTGCCCGCGAAACCACTCACTGGTGGAAATAAGAATGCAAATGCAACCATGCATTCGCATCTGTGTCTTGCCCTCTCTGCTTTTCTCAGCCCTGCAATCTATCCATCTGTATCTTCCATTTTATACTTTTAATTCTACTCAATCTTCAAGATATTTATTGCATTCTCCCTCACATTTCGACTTACAGTTAATAAATCACTTTAATCTGACAAATCAATGCCTAAGAATATTCCTACTATTGATGATCTAGAGGGTCATCCACAAATTACGTAGGTGATTTGGGTGTTGAAGGGCGGAGGGGGGATGAAAGCTTACAGTTTTATATATGGTGGGGGGAGGGGCACCTTGCTTAACAAATATTGTACCGAAAAAAATAATATACAAAGATATTACAATGTAGATGAAAGCCCAACGGAAATTCAATCTGTTCAAGTACAAGTATTCCATTTTCAATCAAATAAATGAATTTTTAACCAACTAGCCCATTTTTTGACCAAACGTTGAATTTTTAATCAAGAAGATTAATTTCTTACCAAACATACAAATTTTTGATGAAGTACATGAATTTTCAATTTACAAAAAGATACATTTTTAACAAAAATGGAATTGTAAGATTTTCACTCAAAGAAATGAATTTTAAACTTGAAAAAAAATTAACCGAATAGTTAAATTTTCACCCTAAGAAAATAGATTCTCAACAAAAATAGTTGAATGTTCTACAAAATGAATAATTTTTCAACTAAAATGATGAATTTTGAACAAAGAAAATGAATTTTCACCCAAACATTTTATTTTGTATCCAAAAAGATGAACTTTCAACCAAGAATATAAATTTTCTACCTAAAATGATAAATTTTTAACAAAAACTACATGAATTTTCAATAAAAAAAAAATTAATTTCGAATCAAGAATGGTGTAATAAAAAAATGAATGGTTAAGAAAATAGTTAAATTGTCAACCAAAGAAATGAATTTTCAATCAAAAAGATGAACTTTTATTTTGAAAGATTAATTTTCTAACAAAAAAGATGAATTTTGAATGATACAGAAAAATGTTACTCATACTTTAAGTTCTTTCATTATTGACATTTAAAAAAAATTGCATGATGCCTAGATCAGTTTTGGACAATGAAATAAAGCAAGTTTAATTGTATTTCAGATGTTAACCTCTGACATCAGCGGAAATTCAAAAAATAGTATTACCCTGCGTTATGATCAATTTTATGATTTTGTTGACATTATTAATTTCTTTTTTATTGCAGAAATTAGTAGGGAACGTGTATTAGGCCCTTTACGCACATTCATAGTTTCATTTTGACCATAGTACTACTTAGCCCCCTTTTTCACTAACCGCTTCAATTCATGGATGTCCCCTAATATCCATTCTGTAATTCTGAATCAGTAAAAATAGTAGTAAAAATAATAACTGTTTGGCAGGAAATACAACTGATGGAACCAGAAGCGGAGGAAAAAAACTTCACTCTATAAGGCCAAAAATACTACCTGTAATAGTGAAAACCTACCCTTTAGATGAGCAAAAATTTGAAAATATGATATTGTCCGCTTTCCTATATCTTATCAATCTATTTGAGTACTAAAACATCCAGAGAATTGCGTATACAATTTTCGACATGCACAATTTTTATATTACAGCCCATATAAAGGGTAGATTTTCATGCTTAGGGGTAGTATTTTTGTCCTTGTTGGGTTAATTTATTTTTTCATCAAATAGAACAAATTAAAGAGATGCGTATTCACAGAAAAAATTTTCCCAACCAGCGAGCACATTCTCATAACTTGTGACGTTTTTTCAAAAGTTTACATTTTTAATTTCTAATGATATTCTCCACGATTAAAACAAAAAATGGGTCTTATTCAAAATGCTCGAATGAAAATTTGTAGATCATTTTGGAATGAACTATTTTCAAAAAGCTGCATTTTCGATGGATAAAACCAGAACCATTGGTAAAAAATAGTTGGTTGACGAACTCTTACTTTCTTTTTAGGCTTTAAAAAAATGTATCAAAGCGCAATCCAAACAGATAATTCCTTATAAAATTATCGTGTTTATGGACTGCAGCGACGACAAAGTCGACTGTTTGATCATTATTCATTAATCGATGACACTGTCGGGTTTCATGACCCATTAAGAGCGATTTTCTGGGAAAATCGAAGTTGTGTTAAAAAATGCATTCAACACGGTCGTTGATGCATATTGCATACTCTACTATACATTTACGTACGTATGTATGTATGTATGTATGTATGTATTTATGTGAGGGTGAACCCATAAAACCAGGCCGTAAGAAGTAACACAAACGTGTTCCGGCCACGTCAAGTCCGTCTGCTTGGAGACGTAATCTTATTAAACGGTTATTAGCTGCTCGCCGAGGCTTGTCAACATTTAGACATCTGGCAGACACGGAACATTCTACTTCTACACGCCTACACCTTCAGACGTATGCTCTCTTTACAAGCGGTGCAACTTGCAAGTCGCTAGCTGGAAACACTTGACCGCTCGCTTTTAACTCTCGACATGGTTTAGAGTTTAGACTTTCGATTCGCTCTCTGTGACTATCTGCACAATTACTTTATTCAGTCTGAGACACATTATCTATATGTAATGTAGTTAACGTCCATTAGGATTTCCCTCGAAGATTATCTTTTCGATTTTCAGATCTTGATAAGATTTCTTGCTATACGAGGTCTGTACGGAAAGTATCCTACCTTGCGGTGTACCAGAACTGAGAGTTAATTCTGGTAAATTGTGATGATATACTCTTCAAAGTACTTCCCTTTGTAAGCCACAATGTTTTTCCAGCGACTCTCCTACTTTCGGAAGCACTCCTTAAATTCACCTTTAGGTATAGGTAACAGCTGTTTCCTCGCATTGTGTCTTAATCCCTCTACGTCTTGAAATCGTCCTTCTTTCAGTGGATACTTTAATTTCGAAAGCAGCTAGAAATCAGAGTGAGCCAGGTTAGGACTATATGGGGGCTGCCGAAGTTGTGCAAGGCCGTGATTTACCAGAAATTGCTGAATAAGCTGTGATGAGTGGGCAGATGCGTTGTCGTAGTGAACAACCTAGTCGCAAATGACCCAGGCTCATTCCCAAATTGTTGCTAAAAATTTGCAAGAAAACAGTTTTTGGAATTCTGACGACTTCCTCTAACTTTTTCACTATTAAGCGACGACTGACATTATATTACACTTGCATTTATTCCACATTTTGAGGTGTTTTGGTCGTTGCGGCATTGCCAGAGTGAGGGTCACTTTTTCATTGAAGTACGACCACACTAAAGTGCTTTAGCTACTCTTCGACTTGCGTACAGGTGATTTACTACTGACCATACACTCTTCGTACCATTAAGATGATTTCCGAACATGAATAGCCAAGTTTTTTTCCAAATTAATTGCATATCCTTATTCGGTGAATTCCGTCATCCTAAAATGCGACGCGTACGTCATTTGACGCTTATGCAACTGCGTAAGGTATGTTTTCAAACAAACTTCGTATAAGGGTAACCACCCTACAGTTGATAAGAAAAAAACCAAGAGCGTTCAACTGCATCAGTTTTCAAAAAGAATGAAATATTTTTGTATTGAAATTAAAGCAATACCATACATTTTAATCTAACTTGTGACGGCAGAAAAACGATAATTTTCTACACACCTTACTTATAAAAAAGGTTTCATTGAGTTAAATAAGTATGAATAAAGGCACGGCGACTTTTTTGCAGGTTAAAAATTAAGTTTTTGCTTTCACACATTATTAAATTATTATTTCAATACCCACTTGTAATCCAGCGCAGTTCACTAGCAAACTGAGTAATCCACTTTTAATCTAGATATTTCAAAGTAATTTAGATAATTCATGTTTTTTTGAAAATTAATTTTCCTAACTGAATAAGTGACTCATCCATTTCTGGTTGAAAATTAATCTTTTCCAGTTGAAAATACATGTACTTTGTGTAAAATTCATCTTTTTCAGTACAAAATTAATCTTCTTTGTTAAAAACTCATTTTTTGGTTGAAAATTCAAATATTTAGTAAAACTGTAATTTAACTATATTGTTGAAGATGCTTTTTTTTCTTGAAAATTAATTTTTTAACTACACATTTAACAATTCACTTTTCAGTTTAAAATGTATCTTTTTTAGTTGCAAATTCAACATTTTGGCTTAATTCATGTAATTTATATTTATTATTATATTTAATTTATATTTCTAATAGAATTTATATTTTTGCTAAAAGTTTAACCTATTTTTGTGAGTAATTGAATCACTTTGTCGAAAGTTTGTTTTTTTGTTGAAAATTAATTTTTTTAATTGACAATTTAACTCTTCCATTTTTAAATGTAGACTTATATTTTAGTTGAAAATTTAACAACTTCTTTGAAAATTAATGTATGTTTGTTCTTAAAAATTCAACTATTTGGTCGAATGTCGAACTACTTTGTAAAAAATTCATTTAACTATTTTGTTGGGAATTCGTTTTTTTTTGTATTTAATCAATTTCTTAATTAAAAATATAATTATTCTATTTTTAGTAGAAAAATATCCTTTTATATTAAAATTTAATTATCTGGTTAAAAATTTATCTTTTTTAGTTAAAAATGCATGTAGTTTGTTGCAAATTCGTCTTTTTCAGTAGAAAATTAATCTTCTCTGGTAAAAATTCATGCCTTTGTTTGAAAATTCAATTATTTGATCAAAAATTTTGAACAATTTTGTGAAAAAGTCACTTTTCTGGCTGAAAATTCAAGTAATTTGGTAGACAATTAAAATACTTGGTTGTAATAAAAATTTTAATAAACGCAAATATATGTACGCAAATAAAAAATTAAACGAATATTAAGTTTTCAGTCAGAGATGCATATATTTGGTTGAAAATTTATCTCCTTGCTTCAAAATGTAACTATTTAACTTTATTTCTGTTTTAATTTTTGAAATTTGGAATCTTTCTAAAATTATGAAAATTTTGAAAATTGACGGATAGTTAAAGCACATAGTAGTATTACAAAATTGATGGTAATTTGAGTTCATAGATGTATAATTCTTATTATTCACCTTTGAAGCCACACATTTGCTGAAATCATCCATGTTCCATAAAAAATGTTACTTTTATAAAAAGATATTGCAAAAAAATAACAAATTTCGATGTTTTCGAAAATTTATTATAATTCTGAAAAAAATTAACATTTTTTAAAGTTCATGGACTTATTCCGAAAGTAAATCTCTATAGTGATTTGCTAAGTTATAAATTTTTTTTCATATAATAAATAATGTTTTATTTTTTGAGTATTTGCACAATTTTGAATTTTGCGAGTTTTTTACACCAAGTTTCATTCTAAGGCAGAAGCTAGGGAACAAATTTGAAAATATCTTGATAACTAAACCAAATACATCAAATTTTGAAAATTAAGGAAGAATTTGGGGATTCAATAAGAAGAGAAGTATTTTTTATTAGGCTGCTCCTATATATTGGAAATATGAAGAATTACATAGTAGTTTTTAAACTTTGCTATAAAAAACGGTTGTTTTAGAAAACATCCGTTAATTATAGAAGTCCAAAATGTTGAGAAAAATAATGGAGAAGGGTCTATTAAAAATTAAAAAATAGCTGACTTCTTAAGTTTGCAATTAAATATTTTAAAACATTGTTAGAAAGATTTTTTACCTTACAAATCAACTGATGATGAAGAAAAGCTTAATATTCTTGAGGAGTTTAAAAAGATTTCCAACGAAAATGTTAATGTATATTGATTTTTGACAGAAGAAATTGGCCAGAATCTTAGATTTTTCCAAAATCTTGGACTTCTGGGATCATCGAATGATCTCTAAAGTCAAACTTCTTTTTCTAGAAAATTTTTGAATTTTCACGTCCACCATTCACTTTTCCATAATTTATTAGATGTATTTCATAATATTTATTCAGTTTTAGTCAATCAATATAAAAAAGACTAACTATGACCCTAATTATTGAGTGTGCCACTTTAGAAATTTTGGAAAATACAAGTTAAAAAAATTAGGATATTTTAATCATAGCATAGAGATTATTGTCTTATATCGACAATTTATTTGAAAACATTTTCAAAAAAATGTGAATTACAAGTTTTTGAACAAAATAAATCCTAAAATCAATTGTTATCATTTGAATAAGGAATGCCCTAGTGGACAACTGTCAATCTTAATTTGAATTTTTTAAAATGATTGTACGTTCTTATTTTAACAGATTTTATGATCTCTATTTACAGTATGATAATAAATCATACATCTAGGTCCCAGACTTTTCATCGAATCTATTATTAAAAAATTTAAGTTTTTCAACAACAATCATCTTAAGCAATATATTTTAATAAAAATCGCGAGCAAAATATTACTATCTAGCCCAGAATATCGTTTATTGTAGTATCAACCTAAAATGATACTCTATTATATGAAACGGTAGTATCTTAGATTGGCGCTACAAAATGTTAGTATCATGTTATTTCAATAAAATACTACATTCCATGTCATAAATTGGCACCACATTCTTAAAAAGATTTAGCTGCATTCTATTCGCCATGATAAATATAATGATACATACATATATATTACATTTAGAGAAAAATGATAAAGAAATGGGACCTCTTATATCAATAACATTGGTACCATGTACTGTTGCTACACTTCAACTAATGGTACCATATTGCATTGGTTTATTATTAGAAACTTCAACCTACAATAGGAAATCCTTATCATGATTTCTATAATTATTATCGAATTCCCAAA
Organism: Andricus grossulariae; assembly: GCA_011634705.1. Classification (NCBI taxonomy): domain Eukaryota; kingdom Metazoa; phylum Arthropoda; class Insecta; order Hymenoptera; family Cynipidae; genus Andricus; species Andricus grossulariae. The sequence goes on along the minus strand of JAABKJ010007545.1, from coordinate 28,166,105 downwards.
AGAAAAATTTACCGTGTAAATGAGGACCACCCTAGCAGACAAGTGTCAGGCATAATATCAATTTTTAAACATGATTTCACGTTCTTATTGTATCAGCTTTTATCATTTCTATCAACAGTTGGATAATAACTCATACATCTAGGTCTCGGACTTGTCATCGATTACTTCACTAACAAAATATAAACTTTGTAACAATAATCATCTCGCATAACATATTTGATTAAAAATCGTGATCAGAATATCACTAACCAATTTAGCATATCGCTTACCGTAGTACCAGCCTAATTAGATTGGTGTCGCAAAACAAAACAATGGGTACCATATTATTTCAAGATAGTATTATATTCCATGTCATAAATTGGTACCACAGTCCAGCTGCATTCTATTCATCATGATACTATTGGTACCGTATTGCATCGATTCATTATTAGAACCTTTAACTGATAATAGGAAATCCTTATCATAATTTCAGTAATATTTTTCGTACGGTATATCACATTTCTTTTTATTAAGATATCAAATTTCCATTCCCATTGATGTTTATTGACATTTCTCAAATCAAATTGCCTGTACATGTTATCCTCACGATCATAATCCACTTCTCATGCTCTGCTCGTACACAAATCAAGCACAATTCTTCTCTCCGGGGTTACATGTCAAAAAAAGATAGAAAGTAGTCACTAATAGCTAGACTCTTGTGTCAGCGTCGACACGTCGCTCGAGTTCATGAGATCTTTACCACGAAGGTACATAGCTCAAATTCTCCAATTGTCATCCTTCTCTCCTGATGTCAGCTGAATCAGAGTGTTACGATAGAAATGACTGACGTACTGACGGGAACATTGCGACCCCCCGCTGTCGAATGTCGTCGACCAGATCCTTCGAGTGACCGATGTGGGTGAAATTTTCTTCTTCAAGAGAGAGGATCGACCATTAGGAAGGATTCAGAAAGAGATGGAAAGAGGAGGAGGAAACAAGGCCCAAATAGAAAGATAGGGTGGGAGACTGACTGACATGGGGAGTAACGTCGACCAATCTTGTCCGATAGTCGAGATTGTTTCACGACTGGAGAGAAACACGGGTCGTAATTTCTCGTTCACGAGGATAACGCGTAGCTTTGAGATATGAAATCGCTACAGTTAAGTACTAACAATGACATCCTGAACGAGGGCATTAGTACCGTTTGTTTGTAACATCCTTAGCACAACTTTACTGTCCCACGAACTTGTAGATTCACATCACCGGACAACAGTACTCTAACATCATTACTCACGGGAAATTGGGATCTGCAATACAGAACAGGGCCATCCATAAATTACGTTTACTTTAAAATTAAATCAGTCAAAATTTGACTGATTAAGTGAATCGAGTATTCTTTGGTTAAGAAATCAGTTATTTCTACAAGGGCATTTCGCGGAAAAGTGATGGGTCATTTCTCAGATTTTACCCTACTTTGAGATGGTAATAGTGTTTGGGGTACCTAATAAATTTGCCAAGTCGTGATACGAAATTGCTTACATTTTTAAAAATATTTTTATAAACCATTTTGAGCATCTTTTATTCTTATCATAACTCATTTGGTAATAAGAATAGCGCAAAATGTTTTGGACAGTTTTTATTTATATTTTTCTCAAATTTCAGAGAAAAAATAAAAACAAAGAGTCTCGTCGACCCGAAATTTAGGATGACTAGTCTAATATTTTTGACAAGAAAATTGACCTCCCGAAATTCTTGACAACTAATGCATCTGCTTAGCCAACTTCTCGATTATATCGGGCCGACTTGACACATCGAAATGAAAAATGTTAATTTCTTCGTTTGTGTTTTTTGGAAAAAAGTTTTTGAAGTTTTCGATCGACTACCCGTTGCCATACCGAGATCAAACACATTGTGCGGCCGCGGATTGAAAACTTCAAAGACAATTGTACTAAAAATGAAAATTAACAGCACCGGCATAATTTGTGATCCATTTTAAATAATATCAAAGGGTATTTATGACTTTTTCGAAAGAGTAACAACTGACACTTAGCAGTTGTGACTGATGAAAATTCATGACAGGCAATTAATCTTTATATTCTGATAATTCTGATACGTAATTTGCTAATCAAATAAATACTCTGTATAAAAGCGTTGCATATCATTTTGATCCAATTTCAGGATTTTTGTTGTTGAAAATCTAACTATTTTGTTGGAAAATCGTATTTTTTAAAGTAATTTTCTCAAATGAAAATTTAACTTCTTCATTATTGATTAAAATTTTTTCTTTTTTAATTGAGAATTCATGTATTTTTTCGTCAATTTCTTTTTTGGTAGAAAAATAATCTTCTCAGATGAGAGAAATTCATCTTTTTAGTTAAAAACTCTTGGTTGAATTAAATTGTTTTTTTTTCAAACATTTTCTTTTTCAAACATCAACTATTATATTGTGTGGAACTTATTTGTTAAAAATTCATTTTATAGCTAAAAATGCAAATATTTCGTTAAAAATGCCTTTTTTTCTTGAAAATTATTTCTTTCAACTATAAATTTAACTATTCTATTTTTTCGTTGAATTTATTTTTCTTAGTTGAAAATTCTCAAATATTAGCTTAAAGATTCATCTTTTTGCTTGAAAATAATCTTCTTAGTTGAAAATTCATCTTTTCAGTTAAAAATTCCACTACTTGGTTGAACTGCTTTGCTAAAAGCTTTATTTTTTGGTCGATGATTCATAATTTCAGTAAAAAATTCATGTCTTTCGCTTTCAATTTAACAAATTTATTGAAAACTCGTTTTTTCCTGGTTGAAAATTAATTTCACCATCTGAACAAGTTTATAGTCAAGTATTCCATTTTTTGTCGAAAATTGATCTTTTTTCATTAAAAATTCCACTATTTTGTTGAAAATTGATCTTTTCCAGATTAAAATTCCACTATTAGTTGAAAATCATACTCCTTCTAGATAATTTTTTATTGTTTCTAGAAAGCTGTGAATTTCGCAGAAGTTAAAATCGAAACTAGGTAAATCTAACGCTTTTAGGGAGCAAAAAAATTAATTGTGAGAGTGACAGAGGTTTATGGCATAATATTTATTTTTAATGATTTTTAATGCGGGCGGAGGGGCCCGTGAGGTCCTCCCTGGCGGTCAATCACAATATAGCACAATATGAAAAAATTGAATTTTTCCCATCATGAAATAAAATATGTTCTAGACATTCCTTGCTTTAGAAATATTATGTCGGTCGTGACTAGCCTACGACTTTGAATAAAAAGTATAATAACTGACACTCGACCACACTCGATAGATATGAATAATGTTATCTAGAAATTAATTTCGGATTCGCAAAGTGGATGATTTTGATCTGAAGTTGATAATCAGAATTATATGCAATGGTTTGATATCCTGAGGTTTACTGTGACATCAACATCTGCAGCTATCTTTCTTCCAGAACCGATTAGACTGACCATTGCCATACCCTTCTTTCCAGATTGGGGTTTCCCTAGAGCGGAAATGAACGCCGCAAAAGCATTGAGCAAACCTCGCCGAGTCAGATAGCGGTTTGGACACACGTAGGTTCACGGTGTATATATGGTGTAATATACAGCCATACGTGGAAGTCGTAGTCAAGGCGGGTCGAGTAAGCACGAACAGGCGAAAGACAGCATCGTAATCACATTACAGTGACTTTTTCCGCAGCGGTCAGCTATTAATTCCGCGCGTGTACACACATACCTATATGATGGCGCGGATGAAGAAGAAGAATAGAACGAAGAAGAAGAATGAGGAGAAGAAGAAGCAGAAGAAGAAGAGGAAGAAGAAGAAGATGAGGAAGGATAAAGGAGGAAAGAGTGAGAGGCGAGAGTTGCCTAGGATATACTCTGGGCTCTGGGAGACCCCACCTAAGCATATCTTGGCGGCCTAAGCATAAGCATCAGTGTGCGGGTGTGGCGAATACGTGCCGGGGTCGGGGGTCGAACCCCGATGGACCCTGGAACCTAGAGCCTGGTTGCTCGGCCGCGGAACGCACGCAGCTCGCGCAAATACGCGCATCCACATAAAAGCCGCTCGTGTGAGTACGCACGGATGCACAATAATGCACGTGTATCTATAACCAAATACCTGTGCTAAAACGCATACAACACACACAGACATGACACCCACCGGCGGGTGGACGAGCGCGAGCTTCATAGGCGTGGGAGAGTTCATTGAGCAGAGATACTATCGGCGATTTTATTTCAAGGCGGATATGCCCGTTACGAGAACCGACCAACGGGATATTCCCTCAGTAAGACGGGCTTATGTTAGAGTGGCGGGCTCATCTGCACGTGTGGAACCGAGTCGCGAGGTTATTAGTGATTAGGGTGTACTGAAAAAGAGTTTTTTTTCTGCAGGGGAAACATGTGAAATTTCAACTCGAAATATATCAATGAAAAATATACGGAAAAAAATGTTTAGAGGCGTACGAGCGAATTTAGAGTATATTAAATGCAAAGAATCTGTTCGCTCAGATTAGGTAAAACTTTTAGTTAGTTTACGTAAAACGTTTAGTTACTTTATATAAACTCTTCTCGCAGATATTAGTTTTGACCAAGTTGCTAACTTCAAACGAATTTGGAGGTAAGGTTTTTTGTCTTCCTTGCATTTAATTAATTAATTTTCTAATTTTTATTTACTTTTTTATTAAAAAATTAAGGAAATTTGATTAATTTAATTACTGGCTAAAATCGAAATAACTGTAAATGATTATTACCCGGACACACAAAATGGTAAAATAAGGCCAAAGATATTCACTTTGGCTGATCAAGAGATCTTTTTAAATTCCTTCTTTCATTTCCAGCTACACAATTCAACTAATATAAAGAATAACTGAGGCTTTGCACCTCAATTGTTTTTTCTGTATCGTTTTTACAAGTCATTTTATTTTACAAGTTAAACAACTAAATAAGAATTTCACACTCTTTCATCTCTTTCCCCTCTTCTTAGAGAATTCCTTTTTTCCCTGCCTTTTTCAAAAAACTTCCTCTTTTTTCCCTTAAATATGAGCTGAATTATTGGAAACCAATAAGAAAATCTAACTATATTTCATTGAAAGTTAATTATTCTTAATTTAAAAGCTTACTATTATCTATTTCGTTCAGAATTTATCTCTTTTGGTTAAAAATTCTATTATTTTGTCAAAGATTGAACTATTATGTTCAGCATTCGTTTTTTAGTTTACACATAATTTTTTTATCTGAAAGTTTAAATGACACATTTTTGACATTTTTTTAAGGAAACCGCTTGGTTGAAAGTTAAACAACTTTGCTAAAAATACATTGTATTGGTTTATCATTTAGATCTTTTGTTCAGAATTCGTTTTTTCTTTTATTTTGGTTGAAAATAAGGTTTTCAACTGAATATTCAACTAATCCATTTTTGTTTTAAAAATGATCTTTTTCAGTTGAAAATTCAACTGTTAAATTTATTGTACATTGAAAATTCAACGGCTTAGTTGAAAGATAAACTACTTTGCCAAAAATCCGTTGTTTTGGTTTAAGATAGAGCTATTGAGTTGATTTTTTTTAAAATTTATCTATTTATTTTTGGTTGTAAATTGATCACTTTCAGTTGAAAACTCAACTATCATATTTGTTAGTAAGAAATCATCTATTTTGAATGCTTATATCGAAATGCTCTGCTAGAAATTAATTGTATTGGTACAAGATGTAACTGCAATGTAGAAAATTAATTTTGTTGTTGTTGAAAATCAAGTTTTTCAATTGAGAATTCAACTATCAAATGTTTTGTTGAAAACTGAATGCTTTCAGTTTGAAATTTATCTAATAACTTTTTTATGGGAATTTATCTTTTTTCTTTAAAAAATCTACTGCTTGGTCGCAAATTAAACTACTTTGCTAAAAAATCACTGTATTAGTTCAGAATTTAAATATTTTGTTACAAATTCATTGTTTTATAAATTTCAGTTGAAAATAGGTTTTCAACTGAATATTTTTTGATTCTATTTTTGATTCAAAATTGATCGTTTGTAATTGAAAATTTCACTATTGAATTGTTCGTTGAAAATTCAACTGCATAGTTGAAAATTAAACTACTTTGCCAAAAATTAATTGTACTGGTTTAAGATTGAACTATTTTGTTGAAAATTCGTCTTTTTATTTGATTTAGAATTTAGTTTTTTCAATGGAAAATTTAACAATTTCATTTTTGGTTGTTAACTGAACGCTTTTAGTTGATAATTCAACAATTAAATGTTTCATTAGGAATCATCTATTTTGGTAGAAAATTCAACAACTTGATTTAAAGTCGAAATACTTAGTTAAAAGTTGGTTGAAAATTTAATTATTTCGTTTTAAATTCATTTTTTTGTTAAAAAATTGATTTTTTCAACTGAAAATTTGACTATTCAATTTTGGAATGAAATATTTGAATTTATAGCTGTTAAATTTAACTGCTTGATTTAGAATTTATCTATTATGCTGTAAATTTGACTTTTTTATGGAAAATTAATTATTTTTATTGAAAATTCATTTTATCAATTGAAAATCCATATCTTTGGTCGAAAATTTAACTATTTCGTTGAAAATTCGTTTTTTTTTTTTAATTAATTTGTTTTGACTGAAAATTCATCTATTCAATTTTGGATTGAAATATTTGAGTTTAGAGTTGTTATATTCAACTGTTTGATTGAGAATTGATCTATTATGCTGTAAATTTGTCTTTTTTATGGAAAATTAATCATTTTGATTGAAAATTCATTTCATCAGTTGAACATCCATATCTTTGGTTGAAAATATAACTATTTTGTTAGAAATTCGAGTTTTTGGTTGAAAAACAATTTTTGTAATTGCAAAATTAACTCTGTTATTTTTTATTGAAATTTTATAGTTTTTAGTATGAAATTCAAACCGTTTTGGTTCAAAAATTCAATAACTTCGTTGCCATTTTTTTCTCTTTCCTGAATAAGAAATCTCTCTTAGATGAAAATTGATTTTTTTATTGAAAATTTATATTTTGTGTTGAAAGTGAAATTTTTTGGTTACGAATTAACCTCCCGTGTGGAGAAGTTTCGTGGCGCTGTACTGTTTCTGTCTAGTCCGACTTGAATCGACACTGACGCGTCACAGGCTGACTGTCCAGTGGCTAGATTGGGATGTCATCCTCGAATCGACTATTGTCTAGACAGATCGTCTATTTTGATAGAAAATAATTAATAATTAATTAATATAATTATTTTTTGTCTCATAAAAGTCTAATATATAGATTTCGCAGTTAAATAAAAATATAAAAGAAAGTTTTTTTACACACAAAAATGAAAAAATGAGTTTCCCCAAATCTTGTACATACGCCGGGTATCGAACTTTTGATGTAACTTCATATAATGTTGCTGTAACTTTGTCCTGTCGCATCGCCTGCATACACTGAGCGATCTGAAAGTTAAAACAATTTCATTTATGTCGGATATGAATTTCAATTCATTACATCGTAATATATATTTTAATAAAACTTGAACAATGTTTAAACATCTAAAGTGCTTGATATGTAAATAAATCATTGAAGATAATGAAGTTTGTATGATTATACTTCAGATTAGGCTACGAAATAATTATTGTTCATTATTTTAGATCCCTAATACGTTAGGATTAATTAATATTGACGCAATCAATGAATAATTAAAATAAAATAAATAAACAATTTATGTTAAGATTAGATTTTTAGGAATACTATAAATATAGTACATAGCATTATACATATTATAACTATTGTGAATTTAATATAAATTTATCATAACTTTACTGTATAATTCAATTGAAAAAAATGTTATTAAACATTCTTTTTGAAAAATCGTGTATTATTTTAAATATGTAATAGTGTAAATTTACTTATTACTTAAGCATTTATGCAATGGGGTATTGTAATTTCCTAAATATTTTATTCCTAAATTATTATTTTCTGAATTAATTTTTTGATTTTTGTTTCAGTCCCAACCGTGATTCTATCTAAAAGCTAGCTAAAATCTGGACAGTCTTCTGATATTCAAATTCGTGAGGTACTCCTAGATAGCGCCAAGGCCATACATTTTTTCACGCAAGCTCTTGTGTTTCTGTGGCATCTCATGTCTCTTTGAATTAGGGTCTCATTCACACACTCTAACCATTCTTTTCGCATTCTGCCTCTGGGCATACTGCCATTTACTTTACCTTGATACACTTGTTTCGTTAGACATTCATCTTTCATTCTCTCAGCATGCCCAAACCATTATAGCAAATTTCTTTCACACACGTCAACTAGTGTCTCCTACAGACCACATTCTTTGAAAATTATCTTATTACTCACTTTGTCCATCAGTGCTTTGCCGCATATAATGCGCAGGAATTTCATGTTAATCGCGTTAATTTCACTCTCATCCTTTTCTTGATAGGTCCATATCTCGCTACTGTACAGCATAGTCTGTATAAATATAGGAATTATGTCAAGCCTTTTTAGCATTACTTGATATATTTTTACTTCTGATAATGGGCCCTGCTTTACCAATAACCTTTTTACCCTCGTTTATACGCCTACATAAATCCCCATATATCTTTCCGTCATTAGTCAATAGGCTACCAAGATATACATACTTATCAACTTGTTCTATTCTCTCATTATTTAAGATATTATTGCATATTGTTTTCTCACCCTTTCCTTCAAATGATTCTACCATAACAACATCATCTGCGAACGCTAACCCACGTACTTTCACCGCACCGTCCCGAGATCCGCAACTTCTTCGTCGAAGAGAGCCATTCTTACTGACTTGTCCATGCATATAATAAATAGCTATGAGGACATAGCGCATCCTTGTAACACCCTGCATAATATAGAACCATTCACTCAATTTCCCAATAACCCTTACACTCGATTTGTTACCTGCATTTAGTATTTTTTTGCTTGTAGGAGTCATCCATTGACTCCGCACTCTTTCAGAACTTCCCAAAGTTCACTTCTATCCGCCTTGTCGAACGCTTTTACTAGGTCAATTAATGCACAGGAAACTTTTTTCCTTACTCTCGAACTTATTCCTCTGATCTGTCTTAAGCTAAATATTTAATCCGTACATGATATTTCTGTAATAGATTCACTTTGGACTTCCCATAGCTTTCCTTCTGTTATTTCAATTAACCTACAAATAAGTATTCTTAAATATATCTTACTTACGGTACTTAATAAGATGATGCCTTTGCAATTATTGCAGTTGCTTTTATCTTCCTTTCCTTTGTATATTGATACGATAATAGCTTTTTCCCAGCCATCTGGAACTTCTCCCATCTCGATATACATAAATTCATTAATTCGCACAACCTGTGAGGTTTGTAGTCGCCACCATGTTTAAACATTTCAGCGTTAATACTGTCTACACCAGCAGCCTTACCATTTTTTAGTTCTTAATTGCATCCCTAACCTCAGAGGCACAGACTCTCTCAATTGAGTTTCCTAACGCATCGTGTTCTATATCGCAGTTGTGGTGCCCTATAGCTTCATCTGCCAATGATTCCTTAAACGAGTTTCTCAAAGGGTCTATGATTTATTTACTTTAGTCAAAATCTAAAATGGGTTTTCTAGTTGAAAAAGGTTTTCTATCCACAATAGAGTTTATGATCATTTGGAGCTTATCCCTGACGCTCTTGTTCCGCAAAGTCAGCTTCTTTCGGGTCTATCGCTCGATCCCTATCGACCGCTGGTGAGAGGCGGTAGTAGTGTTCTTATGGTGGCTCGCTGGGTTGCCTGAGTGACATCGGATTTCCTCTATCAAGTTCACTTTCGACTTTCATGTGGGACACTTATGACCATTCCCGAGACCGTATTAAACGAGCTACATTCCTCTGAATTATTACTTTTCAGGATTAATTGTAAATTCTAAAATTGAAGTTCATATTTTGCTGAAGCGTTCTCAATTCAAATAAGTAATTATAGCATAGTGTCGAGTGTTTTTCCTTCTGGGATTATTGTGAAAAAAATTGATTTTCTCGACTCGATCATCTTCTGGTGTTGTGAGAAGTGATGAGTCGGATGACATATACATGTAGTTGCATCAAGATCGATTGTTCTCAGAACGATCGTTTAGACAACTTTCTGAATATTTTTTTGTATATCAAGAATGACGTTTGCAGATTGATTCGCGGGTTGAAACTCGGATTACGGTTGAAGTGGATAAAGTCAGATTATAGTTACAGTAAATTAGTGGTATCTAGACTGGTCTATTCAAATATCGGTTGATTTTGATTTTTAAAATAAGAAATTTATTTGATTTACTTTCAAAATAACATAACAAGTCGATGAAGTAGAAATTATGAGACATGACGATCCGTGTGAATGAATGCTAGGTTATGGATTTTTCGGGACGAAAGAAATTATGTGGAATGATTATTCGAATAAATGTAAAATATGACAAGTAGAAATTCTTGTAAATGAATATTAGTTTATGTGTAAATTCGGAAAAATGACGAGTATGATAAATACAAGTTCGTTGAGGCAGAAATTGTATTGAATGAAAATTAGGAATAATGAATATTACGTAGCATCCGGGCGCCAATCATCGAGGGACGCTTTGGTGCCCCCAGAAAAATCCCAGAAAATCGTTCGTGTGAAATTTGTTGCATCTTATTTTGAACAAAGAAAATTTTCATTTGCCTTTGTTTATTTTCGAGACTCAAAAATGTTGCAACTCAAAACTACACACGAATTTGCCGTACTTTTGAGGATAGGCATTCTACAGTGATGTATAGTACTAATTACTTTTATGTACTTCTACGAATTCTTTTGATGCTGCCTGTATCTATAGACTCAGGTGAAAGGTCATTTTCGAAACTAAAGCTAATAAAAAATTACTTGCGGTCAACTATGACTCAAGATCGCTTGTCAAACTTGGCAGGCATTTCAATCGAACGTGCATTTTCAGAAAACTTGGATATTGCAAACCTGATTAGAAAATTCACGGAACTAAAAAGCATTGTGTCTTAGAATTTGCTATATATATGCCAAACTTATGATTACATAACTTTTTTATGCTTCATATTCGATAGTGTAATTGTTCAACATAGTGCAATAATAAATCGCATGCAATAATAGATATGTTGGTCATTACTTTCCTATTTTCTATTTATGATAATAATTATTAATATTCATTATTATAAATACTATGATCATCATGATTATAATTTATTGTGAGTTTTATAATTTAACATAAAAAATGTTGAATGATTTATAGATAACGACAATTCTAGGGTTTAAAGAGTACGGAGTACATGGATGGCTCCTACAAGCAATACAAACAATATATGCAGGCAGTGAAGCGAGTGTAAGCGTAAATGGGAAACTGAGTGAATATTTCGATATTGTGCAAGGCGTTAAACAAGGATGCGTTATGTCCTCATAGCTATGTATCATATTTATGGACAAGTGCCTAAGAATGTCTCTCTTCGATGAAGAAGGTGTAGATCTCGAAACAGTGAAGGTGCGTGGTTTGGCTTTCGCAGATGACAAGATTGTTATGGCAGAATCAATCGAGGACTTGCAAAGAATGTTGAATAAACTTAATACGTTTGACCGTGGAATTGAATTTTTGATTTTTCATTACTTTTTGTGCAATAAAAATGGGAATTTTCGATTTTTCAAGAGAATTCAAAAAGTCCTTATGATAATCCTGTAGGGCGTGCAAAAAGAAACACTTTTTTCTCCTTGAATTTTTTTCGTGTGGTGCGTTGTTTGGCTGAAAATGTTAATTTTCGTTTCCTCTTTTGGATTTTCAAAATGCTGTAAGTCTGAAAAATTGTATTTAATCGGAAAATGTCATGAGAATAAATTGTTTGAATTTTTAAATACTATGAACAGACGCACATATAGTTTCCAAATTATGAAAAGAATGTCCTGAAAAATTTTCAAAATGCGCTCACTTATTGAATTTTCATCCAAAATGGCTGGCTAACGAGCTGGACCTTTCGTTTGCAAGACTAAAAGAGTATACCAAAGGTCAATCTAAGAGGTCAATTCTTTCGAAAGTTATCGTGCTCACAGACAGACATACATACATACAGACAGACAGACACATTCATAAAAACCTGTTTTTCGGGTTCAGGGGGTCTCAAGACGTGGACATTCGACAAAAACCGGGGGGGTCAAATTTTACACAAATCTAACACCTTCTCTGCATGAGAATGTAAAAAAAGTATCCATTTCACAACAATAGGGACCTCAGAAGGAAGGGGTACCGAGGTCCCTATTGTTGTGAAATGGATACTTTTTTTCTAACACTTTTTATACGGTGGCTATTCTCCTTAAATTCCGAAATATGCGTTTGGGTTTATTTCGCGAAATATTGGTCTAATTCCATTTTTTCAAATTGTACTTCAATCGCGTTACGCAACTGCACATCTTAAGCCATAAAACAACTTTTTATCATTATTTTTTTCCAAGATGATATGTTTATGGAAAACGGTCTGTAATTAGTAAACAAATTTATATTTCGAAATTTGGAAAACTGCGCTACATTCTGGACTCATTAAGGATCGTCTTTGAATTTTTTCAGATTTTTCAAGACGTCCAGCTTGGTTTGGGAAGTCTCGAAAGTCGAGGCTTAATAAAAGTGCCTCAAAAACATTATTTTTTGGCACGTTTTACATCAGCGCTATCGTAAACAAATTTTTAGAACAACAATATGCATATCTTTCAATTCGGGAGACCTTAAGCTTTCACTTTTACCTGGCCAAAATGTTCTGCGATTTTTTTTAACGAGTTGGAAGCATTCAAAAGTGAGGGTCGCATACTTTTGACGCCGACTTTAGATTCGGATTCATCGACCCCAAAAACCGATGTACGGACAATTTCATTTAGTCCCAAACATTTTTCAAGATTTTAGCCGCCATATTGGATCCGCCATCTTGAATTTCGAAAATCTGACACTGACTATACTTTGTTCCATGAGGGAACGAATTTCTGAAACGACGAAATTTCGTTCTCTGCGCGCAGCTTGTCAAATAAGGGAAATCATAGGCGTGAGTATTTGTCTGGAAAGTCCCTTAATATGTATGGCCTATTGTAACTGGCAGGTTCGATCCGCTCATCTGGCCCTCAGTGAGGCTACAAAAAATTTAGGAAAACACTTGGGTCAGTCTATTTGAAAAAATGAAGTCCTCATTCAACAGCGATTGGCTGTCGACCAAACGGAAAAAAATTTGTCGACGCCTTCTTTCATAAAAACTTGCGCGACCAAATTCGTTCTCTCGTGGAACAGAGTACAGTCGTCCCGAATTTTCTGGACGACTAAACCGAGCCGTTTGAAAATGGTGAACGAAAAGTAATAAAATGACACCATCCATTCAAACATCGACTAATAACTGATGATTGTTTAACGAATTTATTTTCGGCTCGACGAGCCACACAACTTCTATTCAGGAAATTTTCTTATCAAATTGATAGTTTTTTTTTACTAAAAATGAAATACCGGAAATTTGCATTGTACGGAAATCAATGACTTTTTAAACTAAACTCGTGAAAACTCGGGTTCTGCTCGACAAAATGTCATGAATTGTGTCCTCAGACTTTGACGGGAAAAAGTGTGGGGGGGGGGGGCTCATACCGACCACAGTGTTCTAGCTATAATATAGGAATTTACTGTTCATAATCGCCTACAGGTAGCATTTCTTAACCGATTTGAAAGTTCTTTTTCAGCCATTTCAGCTTTGTGAATTTTTATCTCCAGAAAAAATACAGAAAGAGACTCACTAGTAGCTGGAATTATTGAACCTCAACATTTCTCTTTACAATGAGCTATTGAATACAAATGAAATATTACTTTCCAAATATCACCCCAATAAGTCTGTTTTATAGGATCCTAAAAAAACCCCATAAGTGAAAAAACGGCTTTTGCGAGTTTTTCGCGCTAATTATGATTTTTTTCGTTTTTTTTTTAATGTAAAAATTGTTACTAATACGTGGAATATTACTTTATACTCATAATTAGATACATACATGAATCGTTCAAACAATTTATTATCGACTTTAGCAATTTTCTCGTAGGATAGAGATAGAAAGTCACGGTGAAAAAAAAATCACTTTTTATCCAATTTTCAATTAGAAAGAGGTAATACTTAAATAATATCAACAAACATTATTGTTCAAACAATTTATTATCACTGATAACAATATTCAGTTTGAATAATACTAGAAAGTTGCGGTTTTTTGTTGTTGAAATTTTTGTTCAATTTCCAATTAGAGTGAGGTGGATAATTAATAAAAGTTAAAAAATTAATTGTTTAAACAATTAATTACTATCATAGTTGCATTTTTTGTGTGAAGTTTTCAACTTTTTCTTCACTTTTTACTTAATATGGTAATAATTAATGCAAGTGAAACAAAAATAATTCTTTAATTAATTAATTATTTTTTATACCTATCTTCTCTTAGATAAGTGCTAGAAAATTGCCGTTTCTTCTGAAATATTCAACTTTTCTTTTCCTTTTTAGTTATGAACAAGTAATAAATAAACATCAGAAAGCATGATATTTTAAACAATCTCTTTCTTTTTTGTGCATATTTCTTTCTGAAATAAAACAGATTTGAAATATGCTTCAAATTTTCTACATGGATCCCAGGAATGCCCCAGGGAATCTCCAGGTTGGAAAGGGGGTACTGATATTAAAATATATTTAAATATGTATATAATATTATATATTTCCATATTTAATATTGAAATATATTTCCCCAAATTTTGAAAATATATGGAAGATGAAAGGGCAATTTTTATAATTTTGAAAAATGTTTTCAATTTTAGAAATAGTTTGAGTAAGTTTAAACGATACATTCCACACTTCTAAATGTCACAAATATCTTTTAAGCTGACTCGAATTTTCCCTGATATTTTGAAAAATCCCGAAAAATAAAAAAAAATATCCATGAAATCTTAAAATTTCTTAAAATTGTTTCAAGAATATTTATTTAACCTAAAAAATAAATTAAAAAATAAATTTAGAAAAGAAATGTTTTTTTTTTTAACTAAAAAAGGCAAAGCAAAGTCAAACATTTCAGAAAAGCAACAACTTTCTAGCACTTGTCTAAGAGAAAATAGTGATAAACAATGTTAAATAAATTAGAGAACTATTTTTGTTCAACATGCATTAATTATTACTATACTAAGTGGGCAGTGGGCAAAACGCGGAAAATTTCACAAAAAAACCGCAACTACCTAGCATCCATATCAAGAAAGATTGTTATAAACGATAATAATTTGTTTATGTAATGAGGTTTGTTAGATTTTTTTAATTGTCACATCATTCTTAGTACGTAGTGGACAAAAAGTTCAAAATTTCATAAAAAACCGCAAGTTTCTAGCATTATTCAAACTGAATATTGTTAACAGTGATAATAAATTATTTGAACAATAATATTTGTTGATATTCTTTAAGTATTACTTCTTTCTAATAGAAAATTGGATAAAAAGTGAAATTTTTTTTTCAACCGTGACTTTCTATCTCGATCCTAAGAGAAAATTTCTAAAATCAATAATGAATTGTTTAAACTATTCATGAAAATATCTAATTATGAGTATGAAGTAGTATTTTATGTATTAGAAACAATTTGTATTTAAAAAAAAACCTAAAAAAGTCATAATTAGCGCCAAAAACTTGCCATGGATTTTTTAGGACCCTATAAAACAGACTTATGGGGGTGATATTTGAAAGTAATATTTCAATTGTATTCTATAGCTGATTGTGAAGAGAAATATTGAGGTTCAATAAATGCAGCTGATAGTGAGTCTCTTTCTGTATTTTTTCTGGAGATAAAAATTCACAAAGCTGAAATAGCCAATTTCGTCATTTTATTTGTTTATATGAGCCGTTCGCTCAAAGAATAGCTTAAGTCGATTCAGGTCGTTCTTCTGATTCGCTTGTCAGTACGTACACAATACCCCAAGAAGTATGTCTATAAAGTTTCGTAACATTTGATGAAATTTTGATCGTTTTGTGAGTAGTTAAAACTGAGTGCCTAGCCTATTACCGTCCGCTGAGTCTCCCGCCCGCGCCTCCCAATGTGACATAAATTTTGGTTGCTATGGAACAATTTTTAAAAGAAAAGAGATTGTTGAAACGCCAAACAAATATCTTGAAATCATGAGATTGGCCAGAGGTAACCCAAGCCCTTTCAAAGCTGAAATGGCTGCATCTTATTTAGACGACTGGGAATCTGCACTTGATCCACTATTTTTAAAGGTTCTTGAATCCAAAATTTCTACTTTTCCGATTCAGAAGTACGTTAAACTAGAATACAAACCAACAAAAGTTGTTATTGCTTATAGAAAGTCCAAAGGTAACGTTGAGAGTTTCACCTATTTGAAAAATAATGCGAATGCTTTCGGTAAAGAAAAATTAACTACTAGATAATTGTCGAAAATTTGTATCAATGAGGACAAAAAGAAAGATTTGTTATTTGTATTTAGATTCCTTCAGCCAACTAATAGAAATTTCTATCTTGATACATTTGAAGCTTGCAAAAATGTAGCGAACAATGAATCAGCGTCAGACTCTGATAATGAAGGAGAATAAATTCAATTCCTTTTCGATAGTGAGCACAAAAGTATGCTGTACTAATATTATAATATTATATATGTAACAATTTATTATTAATAGATTTTTCTTATGCTTCCATACTGTTTAAAACATATGTGAATAGTTCACCGAAAAAAATGACCTAAATCTTTTTGCATGAACAATCGCTTTTAATATAGCTAAAATACATTAAATGAAGATTTTATGCATTTAAACCATCATTTAATAGTGTATGTTTGAAAAAAGCCAAACACATACAATTACTTACAGTTTAATGACTAGAGATACAATTTTGAATTTTTAAATCGCTTTTTCTCAAAACGACCAAATTTGAGTTAGGCCATTCTTTGAGCGAACGGCTCATATATTGTTGCTCTGTGATGAAAATGGAAAAAATCGTAAGCCAAAATTCTCTTAGAAATTTATTGCTGAGCACTTATAAAAAAAGAACTTTGAAATCGGTTAAGAAATATGACCTGTGGGCGATTATGAACAGTAAATTCCTATATTCTAGCTAGAACACTGTTGTCAAAGTTTTCCTTAAACGGGAAGGAACAAGTTTGCCACTGGAAGTTTTCCGTTCGTGAAACTGCCCTGAAGACTTTTTTCCGTCAAAGTTGGTCTCTGTATCGCGCACATGCGCACTGGCGGTTGCCATGTCAACGATATCAACACGCGTTGAAAGTTTTGATCTTGTGTTTCACCAACTTAACCTAAAAATAAATATTTTTATATTAGTAGTACAAAATAAAAACACGAACAAACATAACCTACGTATGCATCGAGATGTCAAAATATAACATAGGGGAGTGGGAATAACACGTCACTGCGAAAACAGCTCTGCGCACGTGCACGATACCGAGACTAAGTTTTCATTCGTGGCAAACATTAACGAATTCTTGGACGTCGCTCGTCCCACCTCTGCTCACCAAACACATAGGGTGATACCACTCCTTACTATTCCTTCGTGCTTTCCGTAATGAAAAGTCTGTACTTGCTTTTAAATTTGCCAAAACAGTAATGCGCACTACTTTTTGAAATATTACAATAAAAAACTATGCCAGTTTTAAGTTATACAATAAAAAATTCTGTAATTTTAATGTTTTACATCCTAAATTTAATTAATATTTCAAGATTTAGAACTGGACATAGTTCATCCTCAAAATCACCCAAATTATACAAATCTTACTTCTACATTCTTCAAATTACAGATTTTTAAATAGTCAACGTTCATAATTGAACTATTGCATAAAAATGTTGGAAGTTACATATCTTTAAAATGTAAATCTTGACATTGTAATATTTTGTAATTCTATATTTCAAATATTCACTGTAAATATATTTTTTCATTGAAGGGTTTTTCATTTTGAAAATTAAAGGTTCTGTGGACTTTGAATCTTGGCCTTTAATTTCCAAAAGAATTCAAGCTGAAGAATTTTCACTTGAATATGCATCTCTCAAACTCGTGGGTTTTCAAATGTAACTCTTAAAATTGGCCGAAAGTTGAATTCTAAATTATTAACATTAAAATTGTATAATTTTGACAATTCACAATTAAAAATGATACAAATTTTCAACTTTTACCATTAAAAATTGTAAAATTTTCGTGATTGATAATCGAAATTCCTTGAATGTGGAATCTTTATAATTGAAAACTTGACTGTCGATCTTCAATACGAGGGCTGTTTGATGAGTCAGTGACTTTTTAAATTTTTTTGCGCAGTAACTTTAAATGCACCACTGATCCCGTCAACGCCATCTATGAATTGACTACTGTCAAATTTTGAGCAAGCTGGGTCATTTATTTTGTGTGTTGATAGCCATTGCAAGCAGAGAACCTCGTGAATGTTAACGAAAATGGAAGAAAATAAATTAGGTGTGCTGATTAAGCATTATTTTTTGCATAAAACCCCATGACTGAAACCAAGGAAAGACTTGATAAATACTACGGGAACTCTGCATCATCAATTTGAATGGTAAATAAGTGGTTTATTGAGTTCCGTTGTGGTCGTGCCAGCACAAGTGACGCCGAACATCAAGGTAGCCCAAAAGAGGTCATCCAGTCAGAAGTCGTCGGTAAAATGCATGGAATGATATTGGACGATAGGGGAATGAAAGTGCTTGAATTGGCTGAGACTGTGGGCATCTCAACTGAACGGATACATCACATTTTACATGAATATTTCGACATGAAAAAGCTATCCGCGAGATGGGTGCCGCAATTACTCACATTCGACCATAAGCGAAACTGTGTGACCACTTCGAAAGAGTGTTTGGCGATCTTCAGCCACAACCCGAACGAGTGTTTGTATCGTTTCCTAACCGTGGACGAAACACGGATCCACCACAACACACCAGAGACCAAGGAACAATGAACAAAGTGAGTTTCTCCGGGTGAACGTGCACCAAAGAAGGCGAAGGTGGGTCTGTCGGCCACCAAGGTCATTGCCACAGTTTTTTGGGATGCACGCGGTATCATTCACATTGATTACCGTCAGAGGGGTAAAACGATCAACGGTCAATATTATTCAGAGCTTTTGGACAGATTCGATATTGATTTGAAGCAAAAATGACAGCATTTGTCGAAGAAAAAAGTGCAGTTCCATGAGGACAATTCAAGGATGCACACGTGTGTAGTTACGATGGTAAAAATCCATGAATTGGACTACGAACTGCTAGCTCATCCAGCATATTCTCCAGACTTGGCCCTCTCCGACTAGTTCCTGTTTCCAAACTTGAAGAAATGGCCGGGCGGCAAGAGATTTGGGTCAAATTAAGAGGTCATCACCGAAACAAACGCCTATTTTGAGGGCCTTGAGAAAACCTATTTTTTGGAAGGAATAAAAAAATTGGAAAAACGCTGGACTAAATGTATCGAGATAAAAGGAGATTATTTTGAGAAGTAAAACGCTGATTTGCCGAGAAAAAAAATCTTTTAGTCGAAAAGTCACTGACTTATCAAACAGCCCTCGTATGCATGCGCAGTGGAAAACATCGGATTTTCAGCATAACCTTAAAAACTGTCAAATTTCATGTACGATATTTTCCTTTCAAGAAGGACTAATGTCTATGATCTTAGGTTCTTCATTACATTTTTCCCAGTGCAATATTATTTAATTCGAATTATAATGCAAAATGTGCATCATTAACTTGTGAAATATGTGATGTGAGTCAAGGCAGAAGTGAAAAAAAGGCTCTATTAGAAAGCTTTGAATCCATGCTTTGGGTTCATTTAGAAACCATTTATCATTTTGGGTTCCTTTTCAGCAAGAAAGGTTTCTTTTTGTTGCAGCTCCTTTGGAACCAAAAATTTGTTCTAATAGAAACCCCAGTTTTTTCTGTGAAGTACAAGAAATAACCACATAACGTCCTGGACTGTCTAGACAATTTTGATAAAGCGAAAACAATTTGGAAACTATAAAATGTCTAAGACAGTCTGGGAAAAAGTGAAGAGGCAGTGAATATAATTTCCAAACCAGTCACACAGTTAGCACACGAGAAACATATTCTTTACTTATATGTAACGCACACAAATTTAATTCTATAAACTAACTTAACACTACTCCATACAACGCAATTCCCTAAGGCATAATATCGCACGCTGCGTATATCGGTCTAAATGTACCTTATATACTAACCAGCAAAATTCTCACCGCTTATGAGAAACGATCAGTGCCGGCCCAAAAATTGGTGGTACCCCAAGTGATATTTCATTTTCTTACTTCAACGTCGAGTATTTTTTTGACATGTTTCATTTAAATGTTATATCATAACTATCTCATTTGATTATTTGTAATGTTAAGAATATTTTATTTAATGTGAGCTTACTTTGAATTTATTACTGTTTATGCGCGTAGAAAGTTCAGTACACATTTTTTCTGTGAGTTTTATAAGTGCTGGAAGATTGATAATATGAGTAAGATTAATATTTTTCTCTAAATTAACTTGAAATAAACATATAAAAATGAATTGTAATTGGAGCCAAGAAATCCATTATTTTAGTTATGAAAGAAGAGATTGCATTTATTTTTGTGTTTTTCTTACTTCAAATTTAAATTTTGAAAAGCGAAATATTTTTTTAAATATTAAACTATTTGGCAGAACACAGCCTTTCTTGTAAAAAATCATATTTTTGAATTGAAAATTTCACATTTTTGTACAAAATTAATATATTTGGTTAAAAATTAACTCTCTTTTGTTGAAAAATCATATATTTCGATTGAAAACTAACTTTTGGAAACAAAAAAGAAAAAATCTCAAACAAAATAGCTAAATCTTCAACTATTAGAGTGAATTTTTAACCAAGTAGTTCAACTTTCAACCAAGCAATAAAATTTTTAATCATAAAAAGATGAATTCTCAATGAAAGATTTAATAGTTGAATTTGCAACTAAATAGGTGAAGTTTCTACAAACCAAATTTTAATCAAAAGTGGAATTATTAAATTTCCAGTTACATTTTTTTTTGTTAACAAAATGGTTCAATTATTAACCCAAGATGAACTTACATGCAACTGAAGCGTTGAATCTTCAACCAAAAAAATCAATTTTTGACAACAAAAAAGCGAATTTTCGACCAATAAAATGAATTTTTAACAAACTAGTTCAACTTTCAACCAAGTAGTTAAATCTACAAAAAAAAAAGATGAATTCTTAATAAAAAATTTCATAGTTGAAGTTTTTACCAGAAGAATATCAATTTTCAATCCAAAATGGAATTGTTAAATTTTCTGCTGAAAAAAAAAATAATTTTTAACAAAATAGTTCAATTTTCAACCTTCAATTTTCAATCTTCAACAAAACAATTAAATTTTAACAGAACAGTAGAATCCTCGCCAAAGCAGATTATCAATTCTCAACCAAAACGCAGTTGCATTTTTAACCATATAAAAAAACATTTTTACCAGAAAAAAAGATACATTTTTAATAAAAAAAGTTCCTGTTTGACCAAGAAAGCTGAATATTCATCAAAAAAGTTAAATTTATAACCAAAAAAGATTCATTTTCTACCAAAAGACATAAATGTTCATCAAAGGAGTTGAGTTTTTAAGCTAAAAAGATCAATATTTTTGAAAAAATGTTACTTTTAATCCCGAAATAATGAATTTTCAACAAAAATTATCATTTTCAACCAAGACCGCTGAATTTGTAACAACAACAAAATAATTTTCTAGCAAAAGAGGTAAATTTTCATTAAAAGAGTTGAGTTTTCAAACCAAAAAGGCAAATTTTTCAGAAGATAGTTGAATTTCTAACACAAAAATTAGATTTCAACCCAGAAATATGACTTTTCTATCATAAAACATGAATTTTGTATCCAAAAAGATGAATGTTCAACAATAAAGTTGCATTTTCTACCGAAAATATGACTTTTTAATAAAATAGTTGAAGTTTAAATTAAATAAATAAATTTTGAACCAAATAATAAAATTTTCAAGCAGAAAAGATTAATTTTAAACCAAAAATATAATAGCAGACTTTTAAAACAAAAAGAATTTTCTTATTGGGTTCTATTAATTCACTTCTCAGTTAAGCAAAAAGAAAATGGGAAAGTTTCTTGAAAATAGTGGAAAATAAGGAATTATTTTAAAAGGGGGGAAAGAGTGTGAAGTCTGATATTGAATAGCATTTTGATACAATAGATTACTATAGATTTCATACACATAGATTAATTAATTTTTTTTAGGTAAAATCTAAAGTGAGGTGGATTAAAGTGACTGTCAAGTGAGTACACCAAAAAAATTGATCTATAAAAAGTTAAAGAAAGAACAACAGAAGGTCCTGAACTGTATAGGAAATTTGGATAAACTAAAAACAAATTTGATCTATTAAAATGTCTAATACAGTCTGGGAAAATATGAAGGATTCTAAAGCAAATAAAAGAAATTATTGATGTAAAAAAATGAGTATTAATGAAATAAAATAGAAAGCCTGAATAATGCTTAAAAATAAATATAAGGAAATCATGGGAAACATGTTTTTTCCTTGCTCTAATGTCGCAACCATCTTTATTGTGCACTGTCGACTGCGCAGATAGATTTCCCCAGACTGAATTTGGTTTCTTACTTAAATTTTTTATACTAAATACAAAACTTTTTTCCTTAGAATATTATCAAAAATTACAAGAGTCATTTGCATTGAGTACTGGAAAGTTTTAAATCTTTTACTAAAAGTCATTCAAAATTTATAAAATTTTGGTACCCGTCCAAGATTCCATGACTATTTCTACACTTTTTGCAAGAAAAATTTTTTCCGTGTAGGGTTATATTTTTTTCAGTCACTACAGACATTTACAGGCATCATACGAGTATCAGGTTGTTGCAAAGGCCCGGAAAATCCCGTAAAGTTAACACAAGGAATTCTTTTCCCCGGTAAGATGAGATTCACTTTTCTGAATTCAAACTTAGTTTGTAGAAGATATTTAAAATTTGTCGGGAACTCTCCAAAAAACTGAAATTGAACATCTTGCGCAAATTGACGCATATGAGCTGTGTTTTTCACTTTTTTGCCATAAATTATTTTTATTCGATAAATTAAATGTTTGTAAGGATTTTTCAAACCAACTTACAATTGTTTAAACAGTTTACATTTGTTTAAATAATTTGTTTTCCTTACTAACTCATTGAAAAGTACTTTTTTACGCTTACTTGGACAATTAGTATAACAAAAAATCTTCGTTTCATGCATTTACCAATTGTTTAAACAATTTATTATTATTCAATTGTAACTTTTTCTTTATGAGAGGTAGAAAACTCTAGTTTTTCAATTTCATTAACAATGTCTTTTTTGTAATTATTGCGATAATTTGTCATTGTTCAAGGAACATTTTTTAAAATCATTATACCATTATTTAAACAACTGAAGTTTGTAAGCGATGTTGCTGAGAGAGGGGTAAAATTGAAATCAGATTTCAATAGTTTCATTACGAGAAATTAAGGCAAAAAGCAATACTTATTACAAGTTGTTTAGGATCGTAGGGAAAAAATTTCCAATTGTAAGAAGAAATTATTGTCTGAAGACATGCAATAATAATTAATGGTTTCAAGCCGACGCGATAATTCTAGCGACAGAATATTTTATTATGTGCAAATTAATTGTACTTTATTTATTTATTTTTTGTATTTAAAGTCTGTATTAAAATTATAATTTTGGTTTTAATTTCCAGTAATGTTTTTGTAGTAAAAGAATTCTCAATTCCTTTGAGAGCACTATCAACTAACCTGCGGGATTAACCTAAGTGAAAAAAGGATAAACTTCCTTTTAGGTTCTAGAGGACCAATACTCATCAGTCTGTGAAAGTGATTTATTAGAAAAATTAAAAGAAATAATTTCGGAATCGCAAAATTGAATGTAATTCTTATAGAATGGATTACTGAAAAAGGAAACTTTTCATGGTTTCAAAAAAAAAAAAAATATTTAACAATGACAAATTAACGTATTATCACACCAAAATATCAATTAGAAACATTTATTTCAGAATAAAATTGTTTAAACTTTTTTGGGCAAAATTTTTGTATTTTGTTTTAAAGCATTATATTCTCAGTATGTACAATTTCACATCTAATACCATCAAGTTTCATCAGAATGCAAAAATCCTTAGGGCTCAAAATGTCTCTTATATTGCAGTATAATTTCTTCACTTGCAAATCTTGATGTTCCTTACGAGTACATTCCCTTCTATTAGACTATTTATCAAATAAAAATCTGTGCAGGGTTCCTTATTTTAAAGTTCAACTAATAATAATAGGTATGTAATTTTTAATAATCGATCATTCTCTTGTTTCAGCTAGGTTTCCTTTATCCGACACTCAGCCGTATTTATCAAGATGGTAAGCTTGTTAATTTTCTTATTGCTCTGAAAACCATTTACCGAAGTTTAATAGATTCCCCCGGCTAGAACTTTATCTAGGGACCAATCCGTCGGACGTTGGGGGATATCGAAGTCTGTAAAGATCTGGTGAAATTCATGACTCATCAGCAATTTCGCGTTGCAAATCTAGCTATGCGCAATGGGTATCTTCCATGATATGACTCAGTTTCATCACAAGTAAGCTGGTGAAATCTAGGAATGAAAATAATGTACTAATAAATTATCGGAGATTTTTAAATTTAATGCTTCGCAATGATTTAACGTTCTATGCATTCAGGAATTTTATATCCGGAATTTTGGATCGTCGAACATTTGTGACTAAAGTTGTGACTAAAAGAGTTCAGTTTCTTCATTATAGCTAGATTTGCAATATGAAGTGTTGCTTTTTCAATAATTTCAGTCAGAAATTCAAGTCTCTCAGAAAGCCAATCATTACCTATTGATATCGAAATTAGATAATGTAATTATTATGAACAACAATATGGGATGAAAAAGCGAAAAAACAAACTTAAGTCGTTCCTCGATCTCATTTATGAAATAACACTTGATTGCTCTCCTATGCTTGACAACAAACTACTCCCTTAGGGGCCGTGCATAAATTATGTAAAGTAAACACCTTTTCGTCAGCCCCATTTACTATCTGTCGAAAAAATATAAAGTCGATTAGCAATTACTTCTTGATGAGTTAAAGGTTAAAAACTGCCATTATCTAACGATCATTTCAGAATACTCAAAGTAAATTACAAAAAATATGCGAAAAATATATGCATATCTTCGATCCTTTCTTTACACAATGTAAAATTTTATAGTCAAAAATAATATTTTTTTATTGTGTTAATAACAAAAGAGTAGTGAGGTGTCATCTTTGAAACTAAACAACTTACGGAGATAAATTCTTGAAAAAAATTGCATATTTTTTGCTTCTAAAAATTGTGTATGTAGTGACAATGAGCAAAAAGTTGCGCTTCCATTTTTAAAAAAGTATTTTCTTCTTCGGAAAATACAAAGGGCTTTCCGATTATGGAAGCAACCGTACTCACAGTAGGAGCATTGCCTGTGATACTGATATTCCTACAGCTTCGACTGCCTGTTTCACTCATTCCTATTGTGAATGCCGGCCCGTCGATAATTGGAAAGCCATCTGTGTATTTGAATAACAAATAAATATTTCGGACTCTAAAATTTACCAATGTGCATTAGCTTCATATGATTTCATACGAAGGTAATCTGAAAAATCTTGTCAAAACATTTTTTTAATCATAACCATATTAAATTAGAGTGCACTCCGGGCAAGCCTGTGACTGGTCACAGAAATAATGTTGTTCAAACCCCTACCGCTTTCAAACGTCTCGTGAAGAAAAAGGCACCCCTGTGACTGATCACAGAAATAATGTTGGTCAAACCCTAACCACTCTATAATCACTCTAACCCCTTGTCCAGCTCGTTCAGGGCTAACGTTACGGACAATTCCGTAACCATAGATAGTGCCTACTTAAAACTAATATAAGGATATTCTCATACACTATTATTTGCAGATTATTTAAATGTTTAAATCACTTTAAGAGTCACAGGATTGATTTAGTGTTTTTTGATATCGCGTATGTTTATATTAATAAGGAAGCGTCTACACGTACAGAAAAAATCCAGCTATACGTACTGAATTTTCGGTACACATACGTCCTTTTCCAGCTCCCCTTATTTTTACCGAAGAAATCTGTCTACTTGTACTGAAATTTCGGTACACGTAGCCACGGCCTATAAATAACATTACATATTATGATGTTCTATTCTCTATATTGCAATAAATATTGTAATGAATATCACTCTTAATTGAAGTTTATTTCTTAAAGTTTTTAATGATAATATTTTAAAAAATTCATTTCGTAAACAAACTTTACCTGTAATTATTACAGTCATAATAATGAAAGTGCATAGGGATTTTTTTTTTAATTTAGTGTATCAAACTTATATTAATTATATTGTTAAACAGCATCAGAAACAGCAATTAAACTATTGAAACCTATTTTGCAATATTAACTCCTTTTTAGAACTTTTTGGGTTATGTTTCAAAAAATTGATTAGCGGACACTTTTAAAATCATTACCTTCATATTACGTCATATGAAGTAAGTTAGTTTGTGAACATTCTGGAAATATGTCTATCAGGTACCAGGCGTACCCCATTGCACAGTGAATGACGCGGACCTCTTCGCACAGCAAAGTGAGCCTCACCCACTCTGCCATCCGGCAGCCTCCCTAGGTGGTGCATGGATAGGGACGTCTAAGTAAGTCAGGGTGGACGGAGCGGTGCATCTGAGGTCATCAGTTATTTGTATAGATTCAGCGCAATGGCTTGGTGTATTGGGTAAGTGTATGTGCGTGTTTTCATTACTCGAAATCGACCAGCGACCACGGAGCGATAGTTCTCTCGACATGGAGCCTCTACGTTAGGAGATCACTAACTCTTTTCCGAGTCTTATCAAAATCGACTATAGTGACCCCCAAGGATAGTCCCCTCGACATGGAGCCTCTACTTTAGGAGGTAACTAGCCTCTTTTGAGGTGACCTACAGTTTAAGGTGGATTCCGAACCACCAAAGCCCCGATAGAAGTACATAGAAAAATTTCCATTGGTACCGGAACAGGGATCGAAACCCAATCCTCCTGCTCGAAAGCCTGATGTGCTATCGCTTGAGCAACCGAGGCTCTTAAGTCATATGGAGCTAATATATTATTTGCGTAGGGGGGGGGGGGGTCTGTAAGTGAAATAGAATCTAATAGTGATTTAAAAAGTATGTCCCAAATTACCTAAATCAATGTCGTTGGTGAAATTGCTAAAACTATCCTTACCTCCTTACCTGCACTTACTGGAAACTTCCATTGACTTACCCCATAAATAGAGGCAAACATGTATTGTATACAGAGGCGCAAAAGCTCGTAAGTGTATTTGTGTTACGAACATCAAAGCAGGTGTACATTTACTGAGCTGCCTACTGTCTAGCTAGTATTGAACAGCAACCGTTTAAAGTACACTGATCGAAATCCGCCTTCTGGTGATAGTTTAATCTAGCTGAGCAATTTCTCGTTACTCTGAGTCTAAGAGGTGAAGGGGATGATGGGAATGGATTCGCCATAGAAGGACTTTGACGGTTCTTCTTTCCACTCTCAACCCGGAAGGAACTGTGAGGCAAACCTCTATTTCCTCTTTTAATAGCGATTGTTATTATACACTTAGACGCACACCAACAAAATATATTGATAAAATCTAAAATTTCTATTCCACACTGTAAACAATTTCTGTTGGAATTTTAGAATAAATGTATTGGAAGTTTATTTTTGAGATTTAAAGCACCGTCGCAATATAATATAATATTGTAGTTTTAAAATGCGTGTATTGTAAAGTATTATGAATTATTATGTATTAATAAATAATATGTGTATTGTCTGAGAAATGAATTATTGTAATATTGCCGCATGAATGTATTGTAATGTTGTGAAAAAACAAATAAAATTCACAGGCAGCGAGAATAGAACCTTACACGCCGGATTTTTAAGTCAGGTGCACTACACAATCTCTTAAAATTAGCCAGTGAAATCTCACTGGTTGAAACTGCCAGAAGTGTGTAACTGGCAATAGGTGAGACTTCACTGGTTCACTCAGTGGAATTCTGTCACTGGAATTGCGTCACTGAATTAATCAGTGAGGTTTACTGGTTCACTCACTGTCAGTCGTATGCATTATCGTCTATCAGCTGGTTAGGTTATACTAACTTATCATTCATCACTTTTGTGCTAATTTACAAAAATAGTCCTGGACCTTGAGGTTCATGTCTTGGCCCCGTGGAGTGTTATATCACTGGTTGAGTCATTTATCATTCATAATTTGACGTCACTGGTATATTCAGTCACGCTGTTGTAGCTGATTCACTAACTGATTTACCCAATCAAAGCCGAAAAATCACTGGTTCGCCAGTGATAACCCAAAGTACTGATTCAACCAGTGATAATTTCACTAGTTCAGTTTAAGAGAGCACTAGAACTATTACAGTTCAAAAATGCTGATCCTTTTATAAAACTACTTTTGTGTTTTAGCACAACAGGCAGCGAGTTAAATATTTTTAAAAACCGTTTATCATTGCGATAGTAGATTTTTTGACAACTTAAAAATTTTGGCTTGTATGGGAGCGGAGATTTATGAAAAACATATTATTTATAAGGCTATTTTCTATTTTCTTAATCTGGCACAATGGGAATAAGTAGCAACTTGAGGACTTGAAGAAGTAAAAATTGAATTTTACTGATTCGATTAGCGAAAAGTGAGCCACTAAAAATTAGTAGAAAATTAATAATTCGAGTAGTCGAGATATTTCCTTATTCAATAGTGGAAAACTAATTATTATTTTATAATTTATTAGAAAGTTCCTAGGGCTAAGTAGCTCTCTAAGGAACAGAAATTATAAGGTACATATTTACTTAAATCTGAAGTCCTTAAACGTAGACGGATAACATGAAAGAAAGAAAAAAATATTTATAAACGAAAGGAGAAGTGAGTAATAAGCTCACAAATTAAAGAAACGAACCAAAAATATAAATAATAGCTTGGTTGCACAAAAGTGCACTAAGTCTATCAAAATCTAATAAAGCTTAAGTGATAACTTATAACTGAGAGAGTATTAAAGCACAGTAGCTTGACAATTTGCATTATAGTGAGATAGCAAGAGAAGCAAAAGTAACCGTACATTAATTGCTTGATTGCTTGTTTAATAAAACGATGTGATAGTGTAACATTTTCAACTCTATTGAAACAATAAGAATGCTATATTGAGAAATTGTTAACTTGACCTAAACTTCTTCCATTTTCAAAATATTTCCTTCTGATTGTTTAAACAAAGTTAAGAAAAATAAGAAATTTTTATAATCTTATAATTATAATGGATCAATATGTGCTATAGATTAATTACGGATATTGAGGGTCCTAATGTGCTACTTTTCAACAGAGTTTTGTTTTCGGATTTCAAAATTTTTTTCGGTTGTATATTTTTCTTATTTCCGTAAAAAATTGAAATTAATTATCAAAGTTTGTAAAAATTATTCGCCTAAAATAAGCATCAGCTTAAATAAATATAAACTTGAGTGCCCAACAGAGATTATTTTATTTGTATAGCTTTTTTACTTATGCAAAAGATGCTTTAAGTTCCTTCTGAATTAAAATAGGTAAAATTGAGCTTATTACTAGTAAAATTTTACAGATTTGATAAGTGCAAAGTGAACCACCAAAGGTTAGTAGAAAATTACTAATTCGATTAGTCGAGAGATTTCCTATTTAAATAGTGGAATATTGTGAAATTGTCAACGTGACGTAGCCTGTCTCCAATTTAAAAACATTGCCTTTCTCATTGTTTGAAGAAAGTTAAGAAAAATAAGAATTTTTACAATCTTTAAATTAAAATGGATCAATTATGTATTTTCACGTCAACCACCATCTAACTTCACTTCGTTAAGTGCTAAGGGGGAAACAATGGCCAAATGCATGGGATTTCATCCATTTTGGCCCTATTTTATTAATATCTTCGTAAAAGCTCATTTTTTCTATATAATTGTATTTGAAAATTAGTTTTTATTTTTAAGAACTATTTAATGAAATAATAAAATTACAATAATTATTATTTATTACGAATATATTACAAAAATAAAGTTTTGTCCCATGGACTCGAAATTAATTATGCATATTCAGGGTCCTCATGCGCTACTTTTGAACAGAATTCTTTTTTCGATTTTCAAAATTTTGTATGGTTCTATATTTTTCTAGTTTTCTATAGATACTTGCAATTATTCAAGGGAGCGTGGATTTATAAAAAATATATTGAAACTGTCACAAAAGTAAAATTTTTCATCTTGTGTCAAAGATTAATAACAAAATTTTAAAAAATCGATTCTGGTAATTGCGAGTTTTTATTTATAACAATTGATATAAACATAGAAGAAAGAGAGTTTGTGAAAAATAAACAATATTATCAATGTTAGGCATAGGTTTTGCAACAGTTTTAGGGAAAATTATGACACTGGTTGGCCTGGACGACTTTTTGTCAACAAGTGAAAAGTCTAGACGATTTCCTCTCAAAAATAGCAATCTTTTAACAACAATTCACGAAGAGAGGTTTTCATTTGATCTGAAGATTTTTTTCGCTTTCAAGAGATCTAACCCCGATATCGGCAATGTATATAAGTTTCACATTTTTTCTGAGCAATAGATTCTTTCAATTTTTGGTTAGGATATCTCAAAATCCTGACGTACAGGAAAAATGTGGACTGCGGATTCGTTTTGAGGGCATCAAAATCCTTCAGCGTCAGTCAGTCTGGTCTTTGGGCATGTGTAATCAGAAAGGTGATTTTTTATGGGTACACGAGACGAAAAAAAAGTGTCGCGAATGTAGAAACATAGAAAATGGGGTGTTGAAAGGCGGTTTTGAAATCTGGTCAGGACTAGGCAATGAATTAAATGGTAGTCAAGGGGTGGGCTTAAATATGATTGAAAAAGCAAGACAGCATCTCAAAGATCATGATTTTGTATCTCCCAGATTGTTGTTGATAGCGACCCGGGGGAAGTCAAAGACGCCTTCTGGGATACTTCAAATGATACAATTAGCACTTGCGAGCAAGGTGAAAGAATAATTTGGTTAGGAGATATGAACGGATCGGTTGGCGTCCAACATCAAGACATAGATACAGAAAGGGTACTAGGTAAATTCGGGGATCCAAGAAAAAATTATAACGGGGAAAAGTTAGTTAGCTTATGCTGAGCATGAGCCTAGAGTAGAATTCCCGGAAGAACCACATACCGAGACGGGAAACTACCTGGAGCCACGGCAGTAGAGACGAACACTGAAACTACTGACGTGGCATCAAAGGTCACTTACGTCACGCATATGTTGACGAGCATGCGTGACGATCTGCTAGACGAGAAATTACCAACAGAAATTCAGAGGAGATCCAAGTGTTACGCTATTAATATACAAGTAGGAGGCATCTTGACAAAAGCATTAGTCGACACAGGAGCTGAAGTCACTTGCATCTCCGAAGAGTTCTTGAATGGAAACAAAGAGCGGTTTACACGTTATCCCAGCCTCCCACTAGCAGGTGTTGCGGTAGCCGGACCCCTGGGGGACAAAGCTACTCGTCTAAGTAAGCAGATTTATGCGGACGTGCAACTACCGAATCAGATTATTTAAATGCCTTTTCTTGTCATTCCTCAACTCTCGCCTACCTGTATTATCGGTATTGACATGCTGGATGAGCATAGAGCTAACATCAACGTCGACACAAAAATGTTAACCTTCCCATACCTGAATGAAAAACCGACAACAAGAATTGTGCCAGACGAGAATTCGAGGAAGAAGGAAAATGAACACGAGATAAGTTTCGTAGAGTGCGAAATAGAGGAAAGGACGAAAATATCGATTACACAAGAAATTGAGAACCCCCAAACAATGGAAACTCCTTCGTTGGATATGACCTGGACTGAAGTCAAAGAAAAAGTGTCAGAGAGTCCCAACCTAAGCCAAGAAACAAAGGATAAACTCGGCAACATTCTGTGGAGGCATCGACAAGTATTTCGACGTGCACCCGACTTTAGACATCGTACCAGCATACCCTACGAGTGCGAGAAGGACAGCCTTTCTTCGGAAGGAGTTATCCGATAACTATGGCCCACCGGGAGAAGGTTGAAAATGAGATCCGACGAATGCTTGAATTGGGCGTGATACAGAGATCACGAAGCCAATACATAAATCCCATCGTACCAGTCATAAAAAAGACGGTACAGTGAGGCTATGCCTCGATGCCAGAAAATTAAATAAAATTTTAGTTGAGGATTGGGAGTGTCCGGAACCTGCGTAAATCTTATTCCAGAAATGCAAAGGAATAAACATTATGTCAAACCTCGATATGAAGAGTAGTTTTTGGCAAGTTCTTTTGCATCCGGACTCCCTAAAATATACCGCATTCCAGTACAGAGGGCGGAGCTACGATTTCAAAGTTTTTCCGTTCGGACTAAAAACGAGTACAGCTGCACTGGTGAGAGGTCTGGATCATGCTCTACAAGGAATCGGCGATCATATCATCACTTTTATAGACGACACGCTCAACATCTCGGAAACTTATGAACAACATTAACAACATCTTGAGGAATTGTTGGAAAGATTGTCTGAAAATAATCTTACGCTCAATCTAACGAAATCACATTTTTTCAGAGAGGAAACGAAGTTCCTTGGCTTCATATTAAATATTAATGGAATTAAGCCAGATCCTGAAGAAATTCAGAGTACTCATGAGTTTCCACCACCGAAAAATGTCAAACAACTTCGAGGATTCCTAGGACTTATAAATTTCTACTTGAAATTTAGCAGCCAGCATACAAGACTACCGGATTGAGATTGAGCATTTACCTGGGAAGGAAAATGTGATGGCAGATGTGTTAAGCAGGTTACATGATGAGGAAACCTAGAAAAAAATCGTGGTGAGACAAGAGTAATAATAAACGCCTTAAATTACTCATGGACTCCAGAAATTCGAGAAATGTTGAAAGATCTGCCAAGATTGCAAGCAAAGGACAACAAAGTAGAAGAACTAAAAAAAATTCACAGTAAAAAATGAAGCGAACACCCGGTATAAACTCCTGGGTTGCACTTTATACCACCTTAATGGAACATCCTATTGGATTTACGTGCCAAAAAGGATAATTCAGAAGTTAATATGGGAATGTCATTTTGCGTACGGCCATCCAGGACCCGAAAAGACCTACACAATTTTACGTGAATCTTTTTACGCGCTGTGACTTGCAAAACTCACTCGGCAGAGTTTACACAAATGCGATTCGTGCCAACGGAACAAGATATCAACCACGGCCCCTCAAGCGATCATGGAACCAGTCCTATCTGAGAAACCATTAGAAATCGTATCGATTGACTTTGTCGGGCCAATGACAAAATCAAAATTCGGTTACGAATATTTACTGGTCATGATTGATACGTTTTCTAAATACACGAAGCTGTACTCTCTAAGAAATGCAAAATGTGACGCAGCAATAAAAAAAATCGATCATTTTATTGAATCCGTTAGAAAACCTGAAAAAGTTTTATCAGATCGCGGCATACAATTCACGTGCAAAAGGTGGTAGCAAGCACTCGAGAAAAGGAACATCCGCATGATTCTAACCTCCATTCGTCATCCACAAGCGAACATGGTGAAAAGGGTCAACCGTGAGATAGTTGGACTGTTTAGGACCCTACTGCCGCCCGATAAACACAGCACGTGGTACTCGCAACTTGAGAACGTTGAAACGATCATGAACGAGTCTCATCACAACACGACGGAAATCACACCGTACGATGCTCTGTGGGGTAGGAAGCCATTAAGATGGTGAGAGCAGTTTCTACCTGACACCCACACTCCACAAAAAAGGGAATAACTTTGAAATAGGAGAGAGTGTGCTCGCTAAATCTTGCGATGTTTCAAACGTAATTTCTGGTACCGTGGCAAAGTTTCTCTCTCTCTACGAAGGACCCTATACTATCCGTAAGAAATTGGCCACAAATGTCTATATCCTATGGAATCATATAACCGACAAGGAAAGAGGACAATATCATGCAAATGATTTGAGAAAGTATAGGAAATCAGAAAAGAAAGAAGAGAGGGAGAAAACAATAGAAGAAAATCTAACTGAAGGGTCAGACACAAAAAGAAAGCGCACAGAGGCTCAGTTTTATAGCCAATCTTGAAGATGCCGGACGCACATACCGAATACGAGCTGTTGGACAACCATCGTCACGTTGCCATCCAATGTGACATGGATTGTGAAGAGGATGACGTGATCGAAGAAGAAGAAAATTTGTACCGAGAGCTTATTGCCAGGCCTCGATTCATATCAACCATTCGGAATCAACCACCAAGACCACTTGGAACATCCGTATCGGAAGTTAACCCGATGAAAATTCCAAAAGACGTCAGAAAACAGGGAGTCAATACAAGTGAGGATCAAAAAACAGTGAGTGTAAATACCATCAGCAAAGCGGAAGAAACCAAGCCCTCAACCTCAATGGAACTCACCGAGGATGATCTAGAAATAATAGCCGTCATTTCGCACGAAGAAAGAAAGATAAAACCACGATTCAAATCCTTTTTGAAAACCAGATAGCATGGGACATTTTGAGAGAACTTCATTCAATAAGAATTGTAACATTCGAAGAAGAAGTGGAGATACGAACAGCAGAAGAAAAGACGGTCGCCGGTGAGAAAGACGAGAGGAAAGATGATCGGACGATCGAAAAGTTGAAAGAAAATAAAACCTTAGAAAATAAAGGGGAAGAGGCTAAAACAAAGAACCGAAAAATTAAAAATGCAATACCTGGAATAAGACGAAGTATACAGGACGCCTTCCTTAAGGACTTTATGAAGGAAAGTACAAACCATCCAACAAAGAAAACTCATAAGGATCCAAAGGAAGAAGAGAGAGAGTCTCAGCCCAATAGCAAGGAAAGGAGAACAAGGAAAAGTTACCTGCAGAAATGAAGAAAAATCGGAGTCTTCATCCTCAAGGTAGCAAGGCAGAGAGCCTCAGCACAGACAACACAGGGTGACACTTAACGAAGAGAGCTGTCAACAGAGCGCCAGGCTGGAAGAGGGACGCAGCCACACCTAAACCTGGGAAAGAGCGAGAGAGATGTCAAGCTTCAGCCAGTGCAGATACGAACAACACTGCGGAGAATACCCCCCCCCCCCCCCCCGCCTTCGCAAGATCAAGGCAGGATACCGATGGTCACAATCAAGCGCTACCCTACATGGACGATACTTCCCATGGAGAACGAGACACTAGTTGAAAACTATGGACAATGGTCACCATCACAGAACTGGCCGATCACATCAGAGTGGACCCGAAGAAGAGAAAATTCAACACGGAACCCTGATCGACACTGCAGGTTTTAAAATTATGTATATATTTAACTGTAGAATTTGAAATTTTAACAGCTGAATATTGGTAACATTTTATGTTATCAGTGTTAAAATTTCAAAGGGGGGGCTAATGTAACCCTCGAGTTACATTGAAAGCCTGTTTGTAGGTAATTTCTCAAACTCATGAGAAAATATTAAAAGAGTTGCCCACAAGCAGGCGAAATAGTAACGCGATGACTCTAGAATCCCCACTAGAAAGATCTCTGAGTAGTGGGAGGATGAACTGGGTCAGAATCCTAGGAGGTCCCAGTCACGAAAAAAAGAGACAGTTACGAACATCCCGGCAAAGGGTAAGGATCGTAAGATCATCTTGAGAGCGGAGCGAGATCTATCTCGTACACCGGTCTCACACAGATCTTCATCGTGAGGAGATATTAAAATATATCTGAGGTAAAATCCAAGGATATATATTAATCCTTCCAAAAAGGGTTAAATATTTTCAAGGCGGAGCAAGATTAATCTTGTGTACCAGTTTACAAAAATATTTTTATTCCATTGAGCGATTGCTCGACTTTTGCTTCGAAGTGAATTAACGCCACTTAGTCACCGAATAGATGCGTATATGTCAGGTGATTCTAGATGTGCACTTTTTGTGATTTCAAAAATAATTTTGAATATTTTAAACGATTGAACAAAATTCATTTTGTGTAGGGAAATTTTATAAAATGTATATTTTCGAGCAGAGGAAGGTCAACCTTGTCTACTGGTCCACAAAATTCCCTACGTAAAATAATACGACAATTAAAACTCAATTTATTTGCAAGCAGACTCGAGTCAACTCGACAATCTGGTTGGGAAAATGAAACGATTTTAATTGGCGTTCATATCTCATTCTATTCAATAAATTACAAAAGGTGTGCATGCCTCAGAGGCCTCACTTTATTTTGAGAACTTTCTGTGTGCTCGATCAGGGAAATCCCTCATGTTTCGATTGTCAGATCCTTTGCAAGAATATAGTGACAGTTCACATTGGAAGCTTGACATATTATCTCATTCAGAACCATAAATCATTAACGAGAAGAGCGGAGTCTACTCCCAACTCTTGTCCAGGTAGTGATTCCTGGTTTCAATACAATCTGCTGCTTTTCAGAACGCTATATTTTTGCTACTGCGTGGACTCTGAATCCTATCGCACGTCGAGCTACCTGCGCCAGGCTACGGCCCTTTTTCGTTTAAAGAGTAGTTTTCATAAAATTGTCTATTTCTTTCTCTTACAGAATTGCTGTGAATATTTTAACTAGGCTGTGTCAAGTTTCTCTTTTTATATCTTGAGTTATGTAGAAAAAGTGTTTATTGCAGTCTACTGGACTTTTATTTTACTGTACCTGTGTGTTCGCGTTTCCCTCGCGTGGAATTAGATTTTAATCTTCGATTATTGCTTGATTAAACATAATTTACGCATAAAGGATAATTTATAATGTTCTAAATCGTATTTGAGTGAGTGTTTTTCTAAGCGTTTTATATCTTTTTGAAAATGATTTAGTTATAAAATTTTATTGCTAGGATTACTCCTAAATATTGATTATTCTCGTTACCCTCGTGTGGGTCTGATATAAATCATTTTTATCTATTTTAATCTCGTTGAATTGAGTAGAGTTTTTAAAGCATAAGAATTTCTATAGTCTGAGAGTGTGCATAACAGAATAACCGCACGAGCGCATTATAAGAATCCTAGGTTTTATACCTGTATGTTGTGTATGTTTGTGTGCGTGATACCTTAAGAATGGGTGATAATTACATTTTTCATTAGTTAGGGATTATAGGGACATAGTGTAAACTGAGCCAGCTAGGTTTTCTGAATAAATCTATTATTGTACTGAAATATCCAGCCTCATTCTCACTCTCATGTGATCCCTTCTTCTCTAGATTTATTATTATCATTATTATTTGCTGGGTTGATGACGTCATATCACCCGAAATAGATAACCTCCTAAAAGTGGAGGGTTACAATTGACGCCCAACGTGGGGCACGAGAAATTCAAAAAGTGAATCAGGCTTGATTCAAGAATATTGAAATCCTTAAAACAAAAATTAAAGACTGTCAAAAGTTTAAAAGCATACTGGACACTCAAAAGGCTGTTAACGCGTTTTTTAAAGGTGACAAAAATGTTCGACGCGTTTATTTGCAACCAACTACAAGCCAGAAAGTGATTCCTAACGGTACGAAAGGATTAGACGACTATTTGCGAGAAAAGAAGGAATTTGAGAGTCAAGCTGCCAAAATCGAGAAAAATACAATGCCACAAGGAAAGGCAAACTAAAAGCGAAAGAAAAAGTTTATTCAAAGTGATTGTGTGCGAACTAAAACAATAAGCGAGTGAAAAAGTGCCGGGTAAGGAAAGAAGGACAAATAAAAACAGTGAAAATTCTTTCTCTATCGCGCTGAGTAAGAATAGAATAGCGAGAAATTGTGTGAAAAATATTTAAGGCAAAGGGATATTAATTAAGAGTAACCTCAAAATGAGTAAAGGCAGTAATCGATCGACGCGAAACTCAAAAAGGACGAGCACCGATAGCGACGGGCAAGAAGATCTCGACTCAACCATTACCAACGTTGACTTCGAACATCCAGAAGAACCATCTACCAATACAGACATGATACCTCCAGGAGGGTGGATGGAGGAAATCAAAAGAAAGATCGCAGAGATGGAGGAAGCGTCAAAAAGGTTGATAGAAGAGGACCGGAAATATCGAGAGGAACAGGCCGCCCTTAGAGAAAGAGAGATACAACAAAAGATTACGGCAGTCGAAACGAACATAGGCAGAACAATCCAAGCAACTACCTGCCTCACCCAAAACCTTGAAGAACGGGGCTGTCGCATGCAAGCACAGCTTAATCGACTTGAGACAGCACAGTCCAGAATCGCAGAACGCCTCACTGAACGGCAAACGGATCGACGTGAGAACGGAACGCCGACAGGTCACTTGCCCCAGATCAAATATGTATTGCCAGAATACAATGGAGAGAGAAATCCTATTAGATACTTGAGGCAAATGGAACAATACTGGGCAGTCGTTCGTCCACGCGATTGTGATGCCAGTAACCTCATTGAGCCATCTTTATCAGGTCCACCGGAAACTGATGGCAGGTCATTAAGAGCGAAGTGAACAGTTTCGAGCAATTTATTGCAAAATTCCGCCAAAGATACTGGAATGATCAGATCCAGTATGAAATAAAAAAGAAGCTGGAATTTGGCAAATATCAGCAAGAAAAAGATTGCTCACGTGCCGAATATGCACTTAAAATATTCGCACATGTTAAAGAACTCACGCCCATCCTGGAAGAACATGATGTCATCAAGAGATTGGCGAGGCTCTTTCCAGAAGAAATAAAACACTCTATTATCGGAAGAGGAATACGAAAGTGTGAGGATTTGATTGAACTTTAGGAAGAGTAGGACAACATTGGTACCACGAGCACCGCTTATCCCGAAAACGACAGATGGAAAGGACAAGGAAACAATCGACCGGAGAATTACAACAATCACAACAACACCAAAAACAGTAACAATAACAACCAAAATTCTTGGAAATCATCCGGTCAGGGGGGCTATGGACAACGCAATAGCGGAAATCAACAGAACAATTGGCAATCTCAGCAAAATCAGAGAACTAACAGGAATGGAGGCTATCAGGGCGCTGGACAGAGCCAAGGTAGCAATGGACAACGTGGCACAGGAGAAAATAACTCATGGAGACAGCAGCAGCCACAGACCCCCTTTAAGGTACAAAGCATGGAGGTGGAAGTCGACACAGAGCATGAGCCTAGAGTAGAATTCCCGGAAGAAACAAATACCGAGACGGGAAACTACCTGGAGCCACGGCAGTAGAGGCGAACACTGAAACTACTGACGTGGCACCAAAGGTCACCGGATTCTTTGGGAGCAAAGCTACTCGTCTAAGTAAGCAGAGTTATGCGGAGGTACAACT
This sequence comes from Andricus grossulariae, assembly GCA_011634705.1. NCBI lineage: Eukaryota > Metazoa > Arthropoda > Insecta > Hymenoptera > Cynipidae > Andricus > Andricus grossulariae. The sequence goes on along the minus strand of JAABKJ010007545.1, from coordinate 28,126,745 downwards.
ACCGAATCAGATTATTCAAATGCCTTTTCTTGTCATTCTTTGACTCTCGCGTACCTGTATTATCGGTATTGACATGCTGGATGAGCATAGAGCTAACATCAACCTCGACACAAAAATGTTAACCTTCCCATAATTGAATGGAAAAACGACAATAAGAATTGTTGTTTTATTGACTACGAAATAATGGACGTTACATCAATTTTGTCATTAATGTTTTTCCGACAATTTTCTCGACTTCAGGTAATGTTTTTATTTGTTACCAAACTTTATATATTTATTACTTTCGTTGGTTTCGACTTTGTTCATAAAAACTTGTTCATTTCATTACCTTTTATATAATTATTTGTTTAGATCTTGATAATGGCTCAAAGCAGAGCGGAAAGGTTGATTAAAATTTTGACACCATAATTAAAATGAATTCTCAGAGAGTCCCAACCTGAGCCAAGAAACAAAGGATAAACTCGGCAACATTCCCTGGAGGCATCGACTCGTATTTCGACGTGCACCTGGGCTTTTGACATCGTACCAGCATACCCTGCGAGTGCGAGAAGGACAGCCTTTCGTCGGAAGGAGTTATCCGATACCTATGGCCCACCGGGAGAAGGTTGAAAATGAGATCCGCCGAATGCTTGAATTGGGCGTGATACAGAGATCATGAAGCCAATACATAAATCCCATCGAACCAGTCATGAAAAAAGATGGTATGGTGAGACTATGCCTCGATGCCAGAAAATTAAATGAAATTTTAATTGAGGACTGGGAGTGTCCGGAACCTGCGGAAATCTTATTCCAGAAATGCAAAGGAATGAACATCATGTGAAACCTCGATATGACGAGTAGTTTTTGTCAAGTTCCTTTGCATCCGGACTCCCGAAAATATACCGCATTTCAGTAGGGAGGGCGGAGCAACGAATTTGAAGTAGTTCCGTTCGGACTAAAAACGAGTACAGCTGCACTAGTGAGAGGTCTGGATCATGCTCTACAAGGCATCGACGATCATATCATCACTTTTGTAGACGACACGCTCATCATCTCTGAAACTTATGAACAGCATTTACAACATCTTGAGGAATTGTTGGAAAGATTGTCTGAGAATAATCTTACGCTCAATCTAACGAAATCACATTTTTTCAGAGAGGAAACGAAGTTCCTCGGCTTCATATTAACTATTAATGGAATTAAGCCAGATCATGAAAAAATTCAGAGTATTCATGAGTTTTCACCACCGAAAAATGTCGAAAAACTTCGAGGATTCCTAGGACTTATAAATTTCTACTCGAAATTTAGCAGCCAGCCTGCAGCAGGGACCTCTTTTAAAACTAATAAAAAAGGGAGCGAGATGGGATTGGGACGAGATTGCACAGGAGAGCTTCGAAAGAATAAAAAAACTCTTCAGTGAGTCGATTCTACTCTACTTTCCGGACCCGAAAAAGAAGTACTTTCTAGAAACTGATGCAAGCAACTACGCTTTAGGAGCCGTCCTACACCAGCTCGATAACAACGGCAAAGAAATCATTACATTGGCCAACAGAACGCTGAAAGGACCCGAGCTGACCTACAGAAATTTCGCACGTACCTGCATGGCGCAGAGATTATAAACCGAACCGACCATCTGGCCCTGACATTTCTGAAAACTTTTAGACTCGTCAACGCTCGTTCAACACGCTGGATATTGGCAATCTAAGACTACCGTATTTAGATTGAGCCCTGAATGAACCTGGGAAGGAAAATGTGATGGCAGATGTGTTAAGCAGGTTACATGACGAAAAAAACCTACAAAAAAATCGTGGTGAGACAAGAGTAATGCTAAACGGCTTAAATTACTCATGGACCCCAGAAATTCGAGAAATGTTGCAAGATCAGCTAAGATTGCAAGCAAAGGACAAGAAAGTAGGAGAACTAAAAAAATTCACGGTAAAAAACGAAGCGAACATCCGGTATAAACTCCTGGGGGCACTCTATACCACCTCGATGGAACATCTTATCGGATTTACGTTCCAAAAGGGATAATTCAGCAGTTATTATGGGAATCTCATTTCGCGCACGGCCATCCAGGACCTGAAAAGACCTAAACAATTTTACGTAAATCTTTTTACGCGCCGCGACTTGCAAAACTCGCTCGGCAGATTTTACACACATGCGACTCGTGTCGACGGAACAAGATATCAACCACGGCCTCTCAAGCGATCATGGAACCAGTTCTATCAGAGAGACCATTGGAAATAGTATCGATTGACTTTTTCGGGCCAATGACAAAATCAAAATTCTCTTACGAATATTCACTTGTCATGATTGATACGTTTTCTAAATACACGAAGCTATACCCTCTGAGGAATGCAACGTGTGACGCAACAATAAAAAAAAATTGATCATTTTATTGAAACCGTCGGAAAACCTGAAAAAGTTTTACCAGATCGTGGCACACAATTCACGTGCAAAAGGTGGAAGCAAGCACTCGACGAAAGGAAGATCCGCATGATTCTGACCTCCATGCGCCACCCACAAGCGAACATGGTGGAAAGGGTCAACCGTGAGATAGCTCGACTGTTTAGGACCCTACTGCCGCCCGATAAATACAGCACGCGGTACTCGCAACTTGAGAACGTTGAAACAATCATGAACGAGTCTCACCACAACACGACGGAAATCACACCGTACGAGGCTCTGTGGGGTAGGAAGCCACTAAGATGGTGGGAGCAATTTCTACCTGACACCCTGCTCCACCCTCAAGTGAATAGAGAAGAACAAATTGCAATCCTACGAGAAAAAATTAAAAACAAAAGACAGAGACTTCTAAACAACATAAATAAGAACAAACAAGGCATTACCTTTGAAATAGGAGAGAGTGTTCTAGCTAAAGCTTGCAATATTTCAAACGTAATATCTGGCACAATGGCAAAGTTTCTCTCTTTCTCTCTCTCTCTACGAAGGACCTTATAATATCCGTAAGAAAGTGGCAACGAATGTCTATATTCTATGGAATCCTATAACCGACAAGGAAAGAGGACAATATCATGCAAATAATCTGAGAAAGTATAGGATATCGGAAAACGAAGGAAAGAGGGAGAAAACAATAGAAGAAAATCTACCTGAAGGGTCAGAGCCAAAAGGAAAGCGCACAGAAGCTCAGTTTTAAAGCAAATCTTGAGCTGTTGAATAACCATCGTCATTTTGCCATACAATGTGACGCGGATTGTGAAGAGGACGACGTGATCGAGGAAAAAGAAAATGTACATCGAGAGCTAATTGCCAGGCCTCGATTTGTATCACCTATTCGAAATCGACCACCAAGGCTGTTTGGAACATCCGTGTCGGAAATAAACCCGACGAAAATTCCGAGAGATGTTAGAAAACGTGGAGTCAATAGAAGTGAAGATCTCAAAAAGGTGAGTGTGAAAACCGTCGGCCCAGCAGAAGAAATCCAGCCCTCAACCTCAATGGAACTCACTGAGGATGACATGGAAATAATAGCCGTCATCTCACACGAAGAGAGAAAAATGGAACCACAACCTCCCACGTCAATAGAAACGCAAACGGAAAACAGTTTCGAGGATGAGATCAACAAATTGTAATTAATAACTCTCCAAAATGACGAGGACGAAGAAATCAAGATCCTATTTGAAAACCAGATAGCGGAGGACGTCTTAAGAGGACTTTGTTTGATAAGAATTATACCATTCGAAGAAGAGGTGGAGATCAGAGCAGTAGAAGAAAAGACGATCGCCAGTGATAAAGAAGAGGAGAAGGAAGATCAGGCGATCGAAACAAAGAAAGAAAATAAATTTTTAACAGATAAAGGGGAAGAGAATGAAATGAAAAGCCGAAAAATCCAAGGTGAAATTCATGGAATACGGAGAAATATATAGGACGCTTTCCTCAAGGATTTTATGAAGGAAACTACAAACCATTCGACAAAGAAAACTTGTAAGAATCCAAAGGAAGAAAAAAGAGCCTCAACTCCAAAAGCAAGGAAAGGACAAGTTCCTAAAGGACACGTTTCTAAAGGCTCTTTATTTCAGCCGCCTCATCTATGTCTAATAGCATATTCCACTGGTTACACTTTTCTTACATTATAGTGTAGCTTTTACGGAATTTCCTCCTTGGCAATCTAATCTCAACAAAATCGATTTCCTACACCAGATTTTTGAATGACCAATGACTATAGATTTCGCTACACGAGCACATTTAGGTGTTGTAGCAGAAGTCAGCGAAATAGACGTCTTTCACAAATTCCGTGCAGAAATTTAATTTTTTAGGTTATATTGCCAAAAAAGAGATGTAGGATAAGTACAAAGGCTACACTAAACGAAAAAAAGTTGTCTGGAAAAAAGCCACGAACTTGTAGCTAGGTCTCGGATACGAGAAAAAAAAATGGAATATTTCATCTTATTTCTATGAGAAATATATGGAAAATTTCAGACGTGAATTTGAAAAAAAAAATTTATTTGTGCCATTTAATGTATATAATTTATAAATTCGCAACTCTGAGGATTCGAACCCTCAAAAACTGCTGACTTACCAGCTTCTAAACATCAACCAAGAGTGCGAAAACACGTGCAACCATCGAAACCAAACAATATAGGTTTTATAAAACTTCTAGCCACTCATCAGACGAACTCGAACCACATATACACATGTGGTGCGCGCATGGGTGGTGCCGAAAAACAAGGTTTTAGAGGCACTTTTTTGCGCCTCGACTTTCGAAGCTTCCCACAACCAGCGGAGCGTCTTAAAAAATCTTTTAAAAATTCACAGACGCTCCTCGAGGTGTTGTTTTATGGCTTAAAATTTGCAGTTTTGTAACGTGATTGAAGTACACTTCAGAAAAATTAAATTATATCAATACTTTGCGAAATAATCATTTACGAATATTTAGAGATTTGATGAGAGTAGCCAGAGTACAAAAAGTGTTAGAAAAATGTTTCCATTTCACAACAATAGGGACCTCAGAAGGAAGGGGATATCGGCTCACCCGCAGGTTAAGAGCTGGGAGGGGAAAAGGCAGGGACGTCAGTATCCCCTTTCTTCTGCGGTCCCTATTGTTGCGAAATGGATATTTTTTTCCAACACTTTTTATACAGTGGCTACTCTCATTGAATATCGAAACATTCGTAAAGGATTATTTCGCGAAATATTAATCTACTTTCATTTTTCTAAATTGTACTTCAATCACGTTACAAAACTGCACATTTTAAGCCATAAAACAACTTCCTATCATTATTTCTTTCCAAGATGATACGTTTGTCGAAAACGGTCTGTAATGAGTCCTGCAAAAGAGTTTTTTTTTCTACTTTGAGGCTCCTGAGTTTCTCTCTAGGTTCTCGACCAATCAAATTTGAGATTTCAACATTGCGAGTAATATTTATTTGAATAAATGTGTTTCATGACTCAAGACTTTCTTAGTGTTAAACTATTGAATCTGACCCCCCCCCCTCACACCCTGATCCTACTGTTAGCGTCCTGCATTTGAGCGTTTCAAATAGGGTCACTTCATCAATTAGTCTGGCATCCAAGGACACCTTATTGTCCATTTAAGGTCCGTAAGATTCAATGATTGATTGTTGTGCAGAATGTTCTCCTGATTCCGAGTATATCGGGTGCACATGGCGAATTCCCGGTCGTGTTGTTGTTATTTGACATTTTCTGTGTTTAAGTAAAAAATGTGATATCTCGGAAAGTTATGCAATTGTTCAAAATATTTTTTTATAATCATTTGAAGAAGTGTGACATGCACAAATTTTATTGGTGGTGTATGTTGATTCAATAGATACCTTTCGAGAAAAACAATAAAATAGCATTTTAATGAAAAACTATTTCCACAGTGTATTTTTCTTTAATTTCACAATTGTTTTCTTTAATCATATAGTACTTGCCGAGATGAAGACAATTTGTTTTGAATTTTTTTCAATTGGACTATTAGTTCAATTTTTACAGAATTCGACATAAATACAAATATTAAGTTGGGTGTTTACCTGTGTGCGCCTGTGTGAGGGTTCAGCCGAGGTTTCAAACCTGCAGCTTTTAAGCTTCCCCCGCTGTCACGATTCGATGCTCTTACTAAACTCGTACACACAGACGTGAAAAGTCTGTATTTATTTCGAATGTTGTAGCAATTAAACTAACAGTCCAGTTGAAAAAATTTTAAAAGAAATTGTCTCCGTCTCGACGAGTACTATATGACTAAAAAAAAAATTGCGAAATGATAAAAAATACACTGTAGAAATGGTTTTTCATTAAGACGCTATTTTATTGTTTTTCTCGAAAAATATCAATTAAATCAACATACACCATGTATCAAATTTGTGCATATTACACTTCTTTAAATGATTATGAAAAAATATTTTCAAAAATTGCATAACTTTCTGAGATATGACATTTTTTATTTAAACACAGAAAATGTAAAATTAAAACAAAACTACCGGGAATTTGCCATGTGCACCCGATATATTCGGAATCAGGAGAAAATTCTGTACAAGAATCCATCATTAAATCTCACGGACCTAAAATGGACACTAACTCTCCTCTTCGGATCCCAGACTAAATAACCATCTTCTTCTTAGCCGTAGTATACAGGGCTGTAGAGAGGATAACCAGGCCCGAGGTTTGGGAATGGCAGGCCCCTATATGTAATTTTGAAAATTTATAATTCAGTCTGATGCAATCTGCGGGCCCCGGGAGAATCTTCCCGTTATCCCCCACCCTCTCGTTAGACCTTGTATTATATCTGAAGTTTTAAAAATGTAAAGTATGATTCCCAAGTATTTGATTCTTGGAGCAATTAAAAATTCATAATGAAAAGGGTACTTTTTATTTCGTGAGGAACAGAGTATTGCAGTAAATAATTGAATGTTACTCTCAGTTTCTTGAGAATAGACGGGAATGACTTCCCGAAGCAAATACTCGTGAAACAATACAATAATGGTCATAAAATTTCCCACAAATCACATTAATCATATAATGGGAGTTTGAGAGAAAATCATTTGTTTTTCAGAAAAGAAAAAGTTGTTTTGTTACTAATTGTACCTACATGACCACAGTTAACCCCAGATGTTTTTTGGATATATATGTTGCAAAAATGGACAAATACGATTATCCGACATAACACAATTTTTAATTGAAGGCTTGAAAATATTTTTTCTTGAACTTATAACAACCCTATTTAAAAAAAATTGAAAATTTTGTAAAAACATTAAATATAATGAAAAAAGTTTCAATGCTCACTTTCGCCTTTCATTGAGCACTTGAAAATGCATTGTACTTGACAAGAATGTATATATAGATATTACATAAAAAGCACAGAGGCGGCGAGAGATCGACACTATGGGTAAAAGTGTACCGGGTTCCACAATTTCTCTCGACGGCCCAGAAGAAATGAAAATGTTATAATCATTTAACGACACACATATACACTATCATTGTTAACCATGATTGCGTTTCTATTTACACTATTCGTTTTATGAATAAAATCAGAAAAAATATATTTAAGCTACAAGGTTTAGTACTTCCACTATATATGAATCCTGCAATCCTCCAATTTTATATATGTTTAAACTCACTTGTGTAACGCATGCCTTAACTGTTAGTGATGCATTCGATCGACACGATCCGAGAAACGAGCGAAATTTTAATTTTTCTCATTCTGACAACTGCAATTGTCATACATCGTTCTTTAAAGACGATCATCTTCGACTTCCGAGCGACTTAATTATCCATATAATATGTGCGCATCCGCATGAAAAGGGCCCTTATGGCAAGTATATAGTTACACATAGAAAAATGGAAGGTCAGTTTGGCCTCTAGATGTGCAGACAGACTATATTGGAGGGTCAACTATAGGACAGCCCGTGAAGATGGCTGAACTGGCTTTCTCCAGAAGGTTAAAACAAGAGGTTCAAATCGATTATCTCAGACACTCTTCTTGATCATCTCGGACGGTCGACTCGAACGTCATAGAGAGTCGAACTGATCATCACAGAAGGCGGAATAGATCATTATAAAGAGTCGAATCGCTCATCGTAGAGGGTCGATTTGATCATCTCAGATAGTCGAATTGATCTCCTCGAACAGTCGACCTGACCATCTTAGGCGTTCGATTTGATTGTCCTACATTTTCCATATTTATTATCGATTTCCTACTTATTCCAGTCTCTCTCTTACAACAGATTGCAAATTATAAAATTAAGTGGAACCTTTACAATCTAAAATTTTGTATGAAATGAATAAATTCTGAAAGCATTTTTTATTGTTTGCGGATAGCGAGGTGTATGTGACATAATTTGATATGCAAGAACATTGCACATTGAAAATATATTTGGAGCACGAAGGGCTAAGGACACGGCGTCACTGTACTGCACTGACTTGTGAGATTTCAAATATTGGAGTGAATTCACGATGACAACAAATTGATCGCTAAGCGTCCAGTTACGTCTTTATCCTTAATCCCTTCGACGAATCAAATTTGACGTTGAAAATTCAAAGGAATAAACCTAATTCACTTTCTGTCATGTTATCTCTTATGCACTCCACTCTCCAGTGTCCACGCATGTTTGAAATATCAAAAAGCAGTTTAAACTTATTAAAAATATGTTGAAGTTCAATAAACAGAAAATGTGACGCTAAACGACTCAATGGCATTCACTCACTCCGAAAATGCTCTGGAATACGGTGCTCCCAACTCTCGTATATCCTTTCACACTGCATTCATCGCGTCGAAAACCAGATTGGGTAAGATTCGCGCGCTTATTTGAAATGGTTAAATGTGAAAAGCAACTTTAATTAAAATATTTCTTTGCACCCAAGGAAGACATGTAAAGTAAAATTTGAATTATTTATTATATTTGCTCCTTCAAAATAAATGATTGATTTTAATTTTAAAGAAAGGCATATCTTTTTTATATTAAATGTGAATTTACAATAATTCCTAATATTCTTATGCACTTTACATTTATTATTTGTTGTGAACATTTGACTTGCACATTTAATAATTTTAAATAAACGCACCAACGGTAACTAATCATGTTGGCCCTCCGCGATGGGTCACTTGCTCTTCCGTAGATGATTGAAATGAGTGAAAAAAATATGATCGTGTTGACCATCGCGAAAGGATACTTTGATTATCCCTGATAGTGAGTCTGACCTTCTTATAACAGTCAGACTGGCCATAAAATGAGAGTCTCCCTGACTATGTCGAAAAAATTATGGAAGGCTCTTTAGACCATCTAGAAGAACGGACTGGCTCTCTAAATTTTGACCCTCTAGCTTTGGCCATCCATTTTTCTCTGTGTACGTATAGAGTCATAGAGCCGGGCCATTTTTGAAGCTGAAACATCGAAAAACCTCTTTTCGTGAAAAACGCATCTAAAGTCAGCGAGTGCATATACGTAGGTTTAACGAAGTCACCTTTTAGACAGGTTTCTTTGTATGAATTCATTCAAGAAAGTCCCTGGAGCTAAATAGCCCTCTGAGGAACAGGATATTACAAGGTCATTACAAATTTGTGCAAGCACTGATCGGCAGTATACTTGATTAATCTTATAATTTAATCTATAAACTAAATAAAATAAATAAGCAGAGTGGACCTCAGAATAAGTATCAGATTGGGTATTAGATTATTGTGTAATAATCAAGATTGAGTGAATAATTAATTAGTAGCTCTCTGTGCATAGTAAGGCATAAATGAAGAATGAAAAACTATGTGCATAAGAAATAAATAGTTACAAAAGATAATGGAGATAGAAAGAGATTCGGAGACGAAATATTCGAGAACTAAAAGTGACAGTTTACCAGTGAATAATTTCAAGAGTTGGATCAGGAGTACTGTACAATGTGCATTTCTGATATCGTATGGAATTTTATGCCACAACCGGACACCTCTTACTATAAATGATCTTTGAAGCTGACATGTTCTGTGAAAAGGAATCTTAAGTATTTTATGTCTTTTACGAAGATTAGACTGTGCTGGAAGGTCTCTGTCTACAAATTGGAAGAGGTTAAATAGATACTCAGGAGCATTGTTCTGAGAAATAGTATAGAGAAAATTACCCATAAAAAATGGTCTACTCTTGGCAACATCAAGCAGACCAGCCAGTTATGTGTTCGTATTTACGCAAATTATAGATAAAACGGACGCACGCGTTTAACGCACGCTCGAGCTTTATATTTAAATCTTCGGACAAACCATCGTAAACCACACAACCGCAGTCAAAGTGTGGCAGGATTAGACTCTTAACCAAAAGTATCCGAGTAGAGGTAGGTAAAGAATCCTTATTTCTACATAGTTGCTGTAGAATACTGTATATTTTTCTCGAGATGCTCTGTACCTGTTCCTTCCAAGACAAGGTACGGCTATGGAAATATCCCAGATCTTTAACTACTTTCGAGAAACGGATAGCAATATTCTCGATACAAAGTGGTGAAAATGATGCCAAAGTTTCAAGTAACGGAGATGAAGTAGGTCCAACAACAATTGGCTGAGTTTTTCCCGGGTTAAGAGTAAGTCCATTCTTCCAGGCCCAGAGGAGCACACGATCAATATCCTCCTGGACTAGAACAAGTAATCTTCTTAGCGAAGAAATTGGTCCCGATAAATAAGTTTTGAAATCATCAGCATATTTTTGGTAGCTGCAATGTTGAAGTTCACTTCCAAGTTCATATGTGAACAAATTGAAGAGGGGTGCCAGAATGGAGGCCCGTGGAACCCCACACTTGACTTCACCCCAGTCAGAAAGTCCACACTACTATTAATAATTCTGTGAGACCGATTATTGAAATAGGATTTGAACCATTTGATGACAGAGTTTGATACTTTGAAAGATTTTAACTTTTATAGGAGTAACTTATGGTAAATCATATCAAATGCCTTCAAAAAATCAAAGAGAACAGCAATCGTGATCTCCCTGTTATCCATTGCTAATTTGAGATCTGTCGTTACCTTAAGGGAAGCAGTAAGAGTGCTATGTTTTGCCCGAAAGCCTGATTTCATCGGGTCAATGGCCTTAGATAGTTCAAGAAATCTGGAAAAATGCAAGTGAACAATTTTTTTCTAGTGGTTTAGAGAGTGCACATAAAATAGAAATTTACCGGAAGTCTTTCGGGGTAGTAGGTTTGAAGATTTTGGGAATTGGGCAAATAACAGCCTTTTTCCAGATATCTGGGAAGGTGCCGACCTGAAGGCAAGTATTATAAATATGCAATAGGATAGGAAAGATAATTGGAAGGGCAAGTTTAATTATTTTGATTGATATTCCAACAGTCCCAATGGCATTTGATTTGGTTTCAAGTGTTTTTTCCAAAAGTATTTAATGTGTGATGTCATCGAAATAGAACTCAGAGTCAATAAATGTTGAATTAAGAGATGTAGTGGAAGATGATGATTTTAAGTCTGGAACTGGGAATGTAGAAAAAGTCTTTAAAAAGGCATCAGGCGGAAAATTACTATCTATAGATTCGTTCTTGGGCGGGATTAGGTGTAAACGTCTAAGGAGATGCCAAATGTCCTCTTTTTTGTCTCTATGTGCAATCTCATTATATGGATGACCTGAAGATCTATGCCTCTGGTAAAGGCAAACTTCAAACTGCCGTAAATATCGTCAAGAAGTACACAGGAGAGATTGGGATGGATTTCGGATTGGATAAATGTGCCAAAATTCATCTGGAGAAAGGAAAGATTGTTGGCGTTGCCAAGGACCCTGAGCTTGTGGATATAACTGTTATGAGACATCTTAACACTGGAGAAACCTATACATACCTGGGCGTGTCTCAAGGAGCTTATTCGTTTGTGTGGGAGGGTTTATTGTAGGGCCTCGCCCAATTCACCGTCTAATATATGAAAAAAGAAATTTTCATTTTTTTTCTCCTTCAATCGTATCAAGAAACATTTTTTTAAATGAATTAATTTCTGGCCTTGCCGAAAATTCATTTATTGGGGGGAGGGGTATCGTAACGTGCAGGTTTTTCCTATCTTTTATAGAAGTAAATTTCACACACTTTCCGAAATAATATGCGCGCTCTCGTGCTGAGAGGTCGTGTTTGTTGTCGCTCTTGCTTGTGCCAGGTTAACATAACTTCTCCACACTCGTAGTCTGTCCTGGCAACCTTCGAACAGATGCAGAGCTTGATGACAAGCCTCGAAGACAGGCTCAAGGACGAAATACACGGTGTAGAGAAGAATATCCTAGAGAATAACAGCGAAAGCTTACAGAGATGTGAAGCTAGAATAGATGCTGTAGAAAAAGAGAACGCTGAGCTCAGATTGGAGATCGCTAAACAGACACAACGGTTGGATAGGCTTACCAGAAGGAGCAATTTAATTCTTTTTGGCATGCAGGACAGCCCAACCGAAAAACCATTCATGATAGAAGACAAAGTTCGTAATCTACTTGGATCCAAAATGGACATAGTGCTCAGTCGGGAATCTCTTAATGGAGTTCGGCGCCTCGGACAATTCAAATTTAGCAAATCGAGGCCTGTCTTACTTTCACTTGCCTCAGGATCGGTAAAGCATTTTATTTGTCAAAATCGATCAAAACTCAGAGGCACGAATATTTTCATTAAGCATGATTTAGATCAAGACTCTGTTAAAATCCGTATAGTCTTGATCCAGGAGGCAGCTAAATTAAAAAACGCTAGACTAAAACCACGTATAAGTGGTAATTGCCTTAACATTAACAACAATACCTAAAGGATAGAAGATTTAGTCAAAATGAGCTTACAGAAAATAGTGAGTAATAATTATCCAAACCACAAGCTTCCTAATATTGAGAGCTCTGGCAATTCTCCAAACAATAACATGGCAACTGTATTAGACACTCGGAACCAATATTCTACGACGTCACAAGGGACTATAAACAACGCAGCTGGCCCATCTGTTTATGTAAACACAGCTGCTAAGCATGACACACAGCTGGGCGGTACAATTTCGGACAGGTTACATGCTAGTACCTTTAAATCTGGCCAACCTGTATCCTGAAGGAAAGGAAGAGGAGGTTCACAGGACGCGGGCTCCCTCAACAAATATGTTAATAGAGAAACTTCTGTAAGACCTGGACAGCAATTAGACTGACTCAAAGGACCTTCTGCGGAAATAGTAGGAGCTCTGAACTCTTTTTTTATGGGTGAATCATCAATGCAGGGGATCTACAACCGCACGCAAAATTTTAGTGTCTGTTATTGCTATATCAGTGGTTATAATAACTTGTGCAAGCTAGATGAAAAGCCGAAGGCCTACTTAACAAGTCATTGTATAATTTGTTTAGGTGAGTCATGGCTTACAAACACATCTGTAAAGTTGCCGAAATTTCTAGACAGTTACACCCCTTACTACGCTGTAGCTACTAAAGATAAAAGTAAAGGTCGAGGCAGTGGGGTTTTCATTATTTTAGTTAATAATTGTGCAGATTATTCATATTGTAAAGTAGAGGCCAGTAATCTATGGTTATTTATGAAACTGATCTTTAAAAATTCCTTCATTCTGTTTATCGGCAATATATATTTTCCTTCATCAGCAGAGTCTGCATTTTGTATAGAGGCACTTCAAAATCTTTTATTTTCTTTAGACAATACAAACACGCATTTGTTACTAGTTGGTGATTTTAATGCTCGAGTGGGTATCCTAAATAACCTGTCCTAAGAAATTTTTGACAATTTCTAATTTTTCCCCAACTGGATCGGCTTTACATGTTAAAACCAATAAAAGCGGCATAAAACTGGTAGAGTCGCTTGAATCTTGTAATTTAACTCTCTGTAATGGTCGTACTTTTTCCGACAATCTTTCTCAATACACTTACATATCAAAAAGAGGCTGTAGTACCATCGATTTGTTTTGGCTAAGTATTGATTGCATTAACTTCGTCAATGATTTCTCTGTCCGCAATATTTCAGACCAATCCAATTATTTACTTATTGCTATAGATTTTAATGTATTGCTTAAGGACCCTGGGCTTGGAGAGTCTTCCATTTTTAGAGATATGTCAACACTTATAAAATGGAATGACGAGGGAGCAGACACTTTTTATAATGCTTTATCTCAATCGCCGCTTATCTATAATAACAATGTAAATACTGATATTTTATATGATAATTTCATTACCGCAATAAAATGTACCGCTAACGATTCAAATATGGTAGTAAAACATAGGGGTGCCTCCATTGCCTCTAAACCTAATGAAAAAAAAATGTTTGGTTCAGCTCGCCTTGCGCTCGTCTCAAAGCAGTAGCTTGCCAGACATACAAACATTATTCTCGTAGCCGTTCCGAGTCCAATTTGGCCCATTACATATAATCTTGCGATTTGTATCAAGTGCAACTTAAAGTAGCAAAGGAAGGGCATATCAAGTTGACTCTTATGAAATTAGCGAATGTAAGAAATAGTGGAGAATTTTGGAAAACAGCAAAATTGTTTGAAATTAAACCTGAATATACTAATTTAATAAACACAAGGGACTGATTAAAATTTTACAGGGGAGATTACCCGCCCTGATTGCTATCTGGTGGTGACTTCATGTCAGTATTGGACCCTGTTCTTGGTTGACTTCACTTTAATCGAACTTCAAAAAGTTATCTTGAGCACTAAAAGGAACGAAGCTGCAGGGCCGGGTGGTATAAGCAATGAGTTCTTTAAATAGCTAACCCCAGAGTGGGAACATTATTTGCTTAACCTCTTAAATTCTGTCTTAAACTCAGAAAAAGTTCCTACTCAGTGGTCTGATGTTAATATGTTCATGTTACATAAGTCTTGCGACAAATTTGACACTTTAAATTATCGTGGTATAGCTCTTATGAACTCAATAACTAAAATCTTCATGACGCTGCTCACTGCTAGATTGTCAGAATGGGCAGATGCATGCGTGTTGTTGCCGGAAAAGCATACGGGTTTTAGAGTAGGGAGGGGCTGTAGAGACCATTTGTTCACTCTTCATTCGGCAATAAACATGCACTTTGCTACTAATGCTAAGGACTATTTGTATTTCATATTTATCGATTTCGAAAGGCAATGCAAGTCTAAGAGTCAAATTTGTTGAGTCTCTCTCAAAAAAAGTCGAAGTAACGCAGGGAGTCTTAAAGGGCGACAGCCTCAGTCCACTCCTCTTTATCCTGTTCGCAGCTCATATTGTGGATTTTCTATAAAGAAAAGAATCAAGGGTGTGAAACTGAGTGAGGTTAGGTCCCTGATTATGCTTCTTTTTGTGGACGATATAATTATTTTTGCTACATCTTGGCATGACGCTCGTGACAAATTGAAAGTCTTCGAGGATAATTGTGGTCTAAGTGGCCTTAAGCTCAACCCAAAAAAAATAAAGATCATTCCACCTACACGTACCTCGGAACCCCGTTCTCTTCAAAATGAACATGTATAGTTGCTAAGAGCCATTTTGTCAAAAAAGGGACGTCAGCAATTTATAGAGTATCAAGTATTTTGAACAAATCAAAAAATAGTTCATGGGAAACCATTATCGTGCTTTCAAAGTCAATTATCGAGGCCACTCTATTATACGGTGCTGAGGTATAGGCCCTGAGATATCTTGACGACCTTTATGTAGTCTGAAATACATTTTTTAAACAATTATTCTATTGGCCCAGGAACACTCCAGCACATTTTATCCGGATTGAGACAGGTATAGATCAAACATGCGTCAAAGCATTCGAGCGCACCTATAATTGGTGCATTTCTTTGATTAACATGAGCAACGATAGGCTGCCTGAATTACGTCTGATGAGGCTCTGCGAGTTGGATCAGGCAGGTGTCGCAAATATAAAACTTAATTGGGCCTCTCAGCTTAAGTCTCTACTTGGTTCTACAGGTGGGATTGATACATGGAATCGACAATGGAGTCACCCTAATGTAGTCACTGCAGAAAAGTTGAATATAATTGAAAAATGGTCAAATGATAAGTATAGTATTGCTATGGACCGTGTAATCAAATCAAATTATAACAACGTCTTCAGAAACTCAAGTCAACTGAATTTAACTGAAGGCTATCTCTCTCTTAATTGTCGTACGGCAAAGAAGCAAGTAATTAGTCAATTAAGACTTCAGTTCCAACCAGATTAGATTATATTTCAATGGAGTATATTGGTAAATATCTAGAAGGATCAATAAATGACCTAGAATCCATTGAGCGCCTTTTAATTCTACAAAACATCGAGGAATTGAAGAATGTTTTCAGATATATTGTGCAAGTGTTGAGGGTTATATCCCTTATCATCAATGAGTAATTTTCAATTTTTAATGTGACATGTATGGCAACTTCTTCTCTTATTATAATTTTAATTCCTAGTATTAATTTTATTGCAGGTCTCAAACCTTAAGAGCGAAAATTCGAGATTTCCTTGTAAAAGCCAGTGAAATATTAAAAGAAACTATATTAGTCGAATTGTACAGATAGTTATTAGTGTGAAACATATCCTTTCTTTTTGTAAATATTTCTGTGCAACCCTAACTTTATCTCGTTGTTGTTAATAAATTTAATCTATTTATCTATCTATCTTTCTATTAAAATATTACCAAATGGAACGAAAGGCAGTTGAACGGAAGACAGGACCCACTCGGTTCTTCACTTTCATCCTGAGGCTCATATAGGTCGAGGTAAATAGATCTTCTTTTGAGTAAAAATATCTTGAGTTTATCAATTGCTTTTAAAATTCATATTTTGTTTAAATTTAAAACCGAAAGAGTTCGGTGATTCCACCTTCAAAAAACCTAAATGACTCAAAATAAATTTTGAAAATAAATGGGGAAACTTCATATTCTTTTAGAAAGGGAATTAACCCGATCCGCTTATCATGGGTCGTTTCAGACCCAAGAGATTTTTCTTTTGTCTCATTACTCAGAATTCGCCCTCGCACTGAGCAGATCAAGTTCGCGTTGGGTCTGAAACGACCCAAGATAACTTTAACTTCTGTGCAAACTCGTTTTGAGCGTCAAGGTAAGTTTTTGAATTTTTATGAAGTTTATGAGTATTTTCGAAAGATTTTTCTTTTTTTGGGTCATATATTGATTTTTCATCTCTTATAGCATGGTGCAGCGCACATCCACTAAAATCTCGAGAATTCTTTGTCCACGTACGGAACGAGTCAACGAGTAATTATTATGAGATGATAGAGTTTAAGGCGTGAAAATATTGTTTTTTTTTTCTTCATGAATATGTATGATTTTCTACGAAAATAAAATTTGTATATATCGAAATATGTAAGCGTCCACATGAAAAGGGCCCTTATAGCCGATTATAGTTTAGGAGATATTCACGTTTTTCTAAGTTAAGGTCAAAATTATAATTTTTAAATTGAGTTGGGGATGATACTGAAACCTATAGTGAATTAATTGGTACTATACTCGTATCCAGATAGTAACTGGATGTGGGCATACTTCATGTTTGAAGACAAAATAGAACATGTGTGCTTACGGCACTCGCGAAGTTTAGATGCGTTTTTCTCGAAAAATGGTTTTTTGAAGTTGCAACTTCAAAAATGCTCCAGTGACTCATGTTTCAACTTAGGGGGTTCATTTTGGGCCTCAAATGCGGGGAATTTATCCGACTATTTGCTTCCATACGTAACTCCATATCGAGCATATGGGGCCTTTTCATGCGAACGCCCACATATAACGAGTTATTTCTTGAAACTTCAAATTCCCTCTTTCGAAAAAAGCACTAATAAACACCACAAACTTGAGCATTTCTTTTGTTCCCATCGAGTTTATGTCTTTTTTTGTTAAACTGCGCTTCTTAAACTTTAAAATGCTATTTCAAAAATTCAAATATCTCAATTTTTTCAAAAGTTATGCATTTTTTTGTAAATATCTGCACTTTCGGGAGGTGGGTGTATTTATAACGAAAAATAAAATATTCGTTCAAATATTTTTGCAATCTTTATGATGTGCTCTTAAAGGAGAAGTGTTTAAGAGTGTACCAGAATTTTACCACATTTTTTTATTGATAATTGAGCGTTTTGACATGCCTTGGGTCTGAAACGACCCACGATAACTTGAGAAGGTGCCAAAAAATGCGATAAGCTGATCGGGTTAATTCTGGCAGTGTCATTTTTATCTCGCTATCACTCGAAAGGCAGCGAAAGCCGAATTTGCGATGTGCTTGTTATGGAAAATATCTTACATAGCTGATGGCGAATGGCGGCGATGTCTGACTCGTGTTTCGCCACCCTTGCATCGCTTGGGCGGCAACTTCACACTAGTCAGCCATCGTCGCCTTTCGCCACTAGCTATGTAATATACTTTTTTCCGTTGAATACGAACCTGAAGGAGAAAATTTTACAATTAAAAATAAAATGTCTAAAACCTTTTTATTACTTCATTATTTTGCTAAAAGATTTAATAATATCATCCTTACTGGATACCAATTCTATCTTTGTTTTTTATTTTACTGCTTCACCTATTTTCTAGGATTAGAGATTGCTACAGTCTTCCAATTTACTGGGTTAAATAATAACTTTATTTTTTTTTATTTCTACTTTATTATGGAAATAACTATTCCCTACTTTTATTTCTTTGTTCAAAACACAATTATCATGGTCTGTAGGAGCGATGTGATTGATGTTCTTTCACTTATTAATCTACATGAACTAGAATGATACGCAGTATACAAATTAATAGTTAAAATCACTCCATGGATCAGAGGGCGAATATGGTGAATATGCATATAAACTCCCTGACAAATTAGTCTAGGAGCCAGGGGGGTGGGGTGTCGTGGCCGATAGGGGTAACGGGCTCCACCCAAGTGCTTTTTATGTATTTTGATCAGGATATCTCGACTTCCATCAAACATTTTTCAAATATGAAAGAACCTACGTGTTCTGCAAGAGATAAGGAATGTATGGTCGTTTATAGAATGTTGGTAAGTCTAATAATAAACTATTTATAGCGGTTTAAACATTTAAATTGTTAATAACTAATTAACCGTTGGTTTTTGGACAATCCACCCTCTACATTCGTGTTCAGCGGGTCAAAATACATAAAAAGCACTTGTGTAGAGCCCGTTACCCCTATCAGCCACGGCCCCCCCCCTGGCTCCTAGACTATATGGGTGATGTCAGCGGATTTGACTTTAGAATCTAGGACTATGAACTTAGCTTGTTTATTTTGATTAACAAAATAAAGACAAACATTCCTTGTTCTAACAAAAGCTAGAAGACGAGAAAATGCATTGATCCAGTAAAATGCGATTGACTTGAGAAATCTTTCGGTTAATCGCAATTTCGTCTATAATCATGGATTATATCCTGAAAAAATGTTATTGTTAATAATTAATTATATTCTTTGCAGATTGAATGCATTTTATTGAATCAATTTGATTTTCTTACTTTAGCGTTTTTCCGTACAAATAAGATATTTCATTATATCTACACAATACAAATTTTCCTTAAACATAACCATATTGTCACTACAACCAAATAATTTTATTGTCTTTACAAAAATATGTTTAAATCTACAAAATATATTTGTTCTGACAAAAAAAATGTTGTTGTTTCCGCACAAAAATGTTCTTGAGCGTACTAAATGTTTCGGTTAGATCAACCTAACGGTCCATCAAAATAATTCTGTTGGCTCAACCAAATGGTTTTTTGCTTCGTTTGGCTTTCAAGCTTTCGTTTGGCCAACCAAGCATTTTTCTCATTGTAAAAGACTTGTAACTTTTGTGTCCGTTTTCATACATGCCCGTGTAGAAATTGTTCTAATAGTCCCCAACAATATTGGGTTTTTTGTAGGGGTTCTAACACTTTTCCCTCATTAGGGTGGCCCTCATCAGGACCTATTGTCCTGTAATTGAGCTGTAAAAGGGGAACTCTAATACTAATACGTGAAGTCTTGGCTTGGAGAAAGCTGGATAAGGGACATTCGGACATTTAGGGGTAAAATTTGGGCCTAGAAGGAGCTTTGAAAAGGGTATTAGGACACTGATGGGTAAGTTTTGTGCCTGGTGCGAGCTGGAGAAAGAATATTGGGTTACTAAGGGGTGAAGTTTGGGTCTGGGAAGAGCTGAAAAGGCGCAAATCGGAAAGTTAGGGGTGAAGTTTGAGCCTAGGGAGAGAAAGCCTAGGAAAGGAACATTCGGACACGGATGCGTGAAGTTTGGGCCTGGGGAAAACTGGATAAGGGACATTCAGACATTTAGTGTTGAAATTTGGGCCTAAAATAAGCTGTAAAAGGGGCATTACGAAACTAGCGGGTAAGTTTTGTGCCTGGGGAAAGCTGGATAAGGGACATTTGGTCATTTAGGGGTGAAGTTTGAGCTTAGAAAGAGTTGAAAAGAGGGAACTCGGACACTCATTGATGAATTTTGGGACTACGGATAGCTGGAAAAGGAGCAATTGGACACAGATGGCTGAAGCTTGCACCTGACGAGAGCTGTAGAAGTGGCATTCGGCCACTAAGGCGTGAAGTTTGGGCCTGGGGAAAGCTGGATAAAAGAGATTCGGACATTTAGGGGTGAAATTTGGATCTAGAAGGAACTGTAAAAGGGGTATTACGACACTGACGAGTAAGTTTTGTGCCTGGGGAAAGCTGGATAAGGGACATTTTGTCATTTAGGGGTGAAATTTGAGCCTAGAAAGAGCTGAAAAGAGGGTACATGGACACTTATTGCGGAAGTTTGGGACTATGGAGAACTGGAAATGAAGCACTCGGACACGAATGGCTGAAGCTTGGCCTGGTGAGAGCTGTAGAAGGGGCACGCGGACACTTGGGAGTGAAGTTTGGGCCTGGGTGAAGCTGGATAAGGAGCATTCGGACATTTAGGGGTGAAATTTGGGCCTAGATGGAGCTGTAAGAGGGGTATTGAGACACTGATGCGTACGTTTCGTGCCCTGGGCGAGCTAGAGAAAGGAAATTCGAACACTAAGGGGTGAAGTTTGGGTCTGGGAAAAGCTGAAAAGGGGTAACTCGGAAAGTTAGGGCTGGATTTTGAGCTTAGGGATTGATGGAAAAGAAGCACTCGGACGACTGAAGCCTGGGCCTGGCGAAAGATGTAGAAAGGGCATTTGGATACTTAGGCGTAAAGTTTGGGCCTAGGAAAAACTGGATAAGGGACATTCGGACATTTAGGGGTGACGTTTGAGCCTAGAAAGAGCTGAAAATGGGGATCTCGGACACTTATTGCTGAAGTTTGGGACTATGGAGAGCTGGTAAAGCAGCACTCGGACACGGATGGCATGAAGCTTGGACGTAGCGAGAGCTACAGAAGGGGCATTCGGATACTTGGGAGTGAATTTTGGGCCTGGAAAGAGCTGGAAAGGAGGAACACGGACACTCATTGCTTAAGTTGGGCTACGTAAAACTGGAAAAGGGGCACGCTAATAATGAACGGTGACGTTTTGGTTTGACGAGAGCTGCAAAATGATCGCTCTAATACTGATGCGTGAAGTTTGGGCCAGGGGAAAGGTGGATAAAGGACATTCAGATGTTGAGGGTGAAGTTTGAGCCTAGAAAGTGCTGTAAAACGGTACTAGGATACTGATAGGTAAGTTTTGTGTCTGAGGCGAGTTGGAGGAGGGAAATTCGGAAACTTAGGGGTGAAGGTTGAGCCTCTGGAGAACTGGAAAAGGAGCACTATGGCACTGATAAGTAAAGTTTGGGCTTGGGCAGAGCTGAAAAGGGAAAATCAGGTGCTTAAGGGTGGTATTGGGGCCTGGGGAGAGCTGAAAATGGGACACTAGGAGAAGTTTGGTCCTGGGGAGGGGTAAAAATGGGGAATTCGTGGAAGTTGGGGTCTGGGGAGAGCTGGGAAAGGGGCACTCATACACTTGAGGTAAAGTTTCGGCCTGGGAAGAGCAAGGGTTTATGAGTTTAGAGGTTTTTTTCAAGCGTTTTCAATGTGTTTCAAAATATTTCAGGGCATATCACAAAAGCTTTGAAGGCTTCAATGGATTTCAAACAATGTTTTCGAATTGAAAAGTATTTTAAAAGATTTTAGGGATTTTCAAAACATTTGAAAATATTTTAAGAGATTTCACAGCACTTCTAATATAATTGCGATTAACTTTGAAAAATTTAACAGATTTTCCTATGATTTAAAGTGATTCTAGTATAATTCAACGGATTTCCAAGTATCTTTTCAGATTTTATGTCCTATGAAAGGATTTTAAGGGGTTTCAAAGTATTTTTATAAATTTCAAGTAATTTTAGAAGACTTTAAGGTAGATTTGAACGATTTGGTAAAAGATTTGAATTGGTTTCAAAATATTTTATGGGATATTATGAAACATTTAAAGGTTTCAAGTTATTTCACAACATTTCAAGAGATTTTCAGAGACCCTAAAGTTTTTAAAAATATTTTAAGGATGGCCGAAGCATTCCAAAATATTTCAAAAGATTTGACAAGATTTTAAGTTATTTCTAATGATCTTGAAGGATTTCACAGGATCTTAAGTAATTTCTAAAAATTTTAAGGAATTCCATCAGATTTCTGGGGATTGCAAAATATTTTGAAAGATTTCAATGGGACTCTAAGGATATCTAGTAATCTCAACAAGCTCAAAGAATTATAAGACTTTTCAAATAGAAAAAAATGTGACAGATTTTCGGGGATTGAAAATTTTTGAACTGATTATGAAGAATTTAAAATTTTTTTGAAATTTTTCGAGTTATAAAGTAAATTTAATTGTTTCAAAATGTGTAATAAAAGCAATTCAACTGTATTATGTAAAAAAATTTAAAATAAATCTTACTTTAGGTTTCTGTTAAACCTTTGGGAAAGGTAAAGGAATTATTGTGGAAAAATTTCGAAAAACCTGATTAAAATATAAATTCAATCTTTTTCAGAAATATAAATCTTTGAACAAATTGAAATTTTGTTAAATTTCGTCAAAAAACTCAGCTCTGTTTAATGAACACTACTCTTGACGTTACTATGCTGTGACATAATCCCTAAGTTTTGACGCCGCGTTGTCTACGCACTGATGTCGAGGCCAAGAATTCTGATTTTAGACCCAGCGTCTGCCAACGAGAGACTCTTGAAATTTCTAATTAAAAAATATATTGATTCACTTATAAAAAAAAAACAGTGCGGGGAACTCCCTACAGTAGATAATGCAGTCTAAAATGGATAATCCTTAATTAATAATACTGATGTAAAATAACTAATTTAAATAGTAGTTAATATACGTGTTGATAAATTTAAAATAAAATTAAATATCTTACGTATATTTCTGCAATTGTGATTAGAGTGCCGAATTTTTTTTTTGGAGTCTCATTTTTGATAGCAATTCAATAATTTTGATAGCAATTCAATAATTTTGATTCAAACAGTGACTATAGCGTGAAATATTCAACTTTATGTGAATCTAAATTAAATTATTGTATGTTTCGTGTAATATACTTGCATGTGAATTTATTGATTGCATTTACCTCCATTTTGGAAAAATTCTCTGAAGGGCAAGTTATGAGCTTACTCAATCTCATTATATCTATCATAAATGTTGATGGATAGAAACGAAACAAAAGGCTGATACCGATGCCGATACCGATGGATAGTATCGGACCTCTAACCTGACGTACTTGAAATTAAACTCTTGCCAGGAGCAAGTAAAATAAATTCACTGACTTAATATTCTACAAAATTTATGTTCAGGATTTCACCTTTCTTTTGAGCCACTAAACATTGAAAAATCTTCACGGGTTCATGAAATAATAATTCAAATAGAAATTGTGCAATTTGGAATACTTTACATCAGAAATTATATAATTTCGACCAGATTTTTCAATGTTTAATGGCTCAAATGAAAGGTGAAACCCTAAAGATCACTTTTGTGAAATATCAAATTATTAAATCAATTTTTCTAGCTCCTGTCAAGAGTTGAAGTTGAAGTAAGCTATGTTAGTGGTTCTATACTATCTATCGATATGGGTCTTCTTTTTTTTCTGTCAATCAAAATTTATCATAGATTCAATGAGATTGAGTGAACTCATAATTTGACATCAAAGTAATTCATCCAAGATGAAGGTAAATTTTGATGGACAGAGAAAAAAGCCGATAACGATACTGATGGATAGTATCGGACCTCTAACGTATCGTACTTCAACTTCAACTTTCGATAAGAGTTAGGGAAACAAATTAAATGATTTGATATTTCACAAAAATGATCTCTTTCACCTTTCATTTCAGCTACTGAACACTGAAAAACATTTTATAAATTGTATAATATCTACTTTAGAGCATTCAACATTGCAGAATTCTATTTTGAAAAGTATGTCATGAACCCGAGAAGATTTTCTAATATTTAATTGCTCAAATAAAATGTAAAATCCTAATGATCACTTTTTAAAAATATCAAATTAATAAATAGATTTTCCTATCTCCTGTCAGGAGTTGGAAGTTTGTAGTACAAAATTCCTTGAAAATCGGAATTTAATTTTTGTCTTTCTCACGTGAGAAACCATTGGTTTTCAAAAAGCATTTTTATCTTGATTCTGGACGGTGATATTAGCTTCCAAAATCAAGGCTCATTTTTAATAGCTATTAGTGGTCTGATACTATCCGTCGGTAGTGTATGTGAGATCTTGTGACTGCGACTTTTAGTCAAAGAATTTATACTTATTTAAAAAAAGATGATAAATGATTTATTTATATACTAATCATTAAGGGTAATTAAGTTTTACCTACACTACCGACGGATAGTATCAGGCCACTAATAGGATGATCTATTGAAAATTAGCCTTGACTTTGAAAGGTGATAGTGCCGTCCAGAATATAGATAAAACCATTTGTAAAATACAGCTGGAAAGCTTATTAAATTCTACGTTTAGTGAACCGTATTTGAAATATTTTGGTCTTGTAGGCATTGATTAATCACGTGAGAAAGTCAAAAAAAGTCAAGTTGAAGTAAAAAATTCCTTGAAAATCGGAATTTTATTCTTGTCTTCCTCACGAAATTATTAAATAAATATGATGCCAAATTAATTGAAGTAGGGCTCATCTCACGTAGAATTCAAAGAGCTTTCTAACTATATTTTATAAATGTTTTTATCTATATTTTAGACAGCGCTATCAGCTTCGAAAAACAAGAATAATTTTTAATAGGTCACCCTAGTGGTGCGATATTATCCGAGAGTGGTGCATGCGACATCTCGTGACTACAACTTTTTAGGAAAAGAATTCTTACTAATTTCAAAAATGATTTCTTAATAATCATGAAGAGTACCCAATTTTTAACTGCACTACCGACGGATAGTATCGGATCACTGATAGGATGACCTATTAAAAATTAACCTTGACTTTGAAAGTTGATAGCGCCATCCAGAATATAGACAAAAATATTGATAAAAAACTGTTGAAAAGCTTATTAAATTTTGCGATAAACGAACCCTAGTTTACATAATTTGGCCTTGTGGGTAGTGAATTATCACGTGAAAAAGACAAAATTAAAATTCCGCTCCTTGGAACCACTGTACGGTAATTTAAATTTAGGATACTCTCTCAAAAAAATTATTATTTCATGAACCTGCAAAGATTTTTCAATGCTTATTAATCCTTAGAAATCTGAATTTTATTTTTATCTTTCTCATGTGATAATTCAATATCCACAAAACCAAATTACTTCAACTAAGGCTTATTGGACGCAGAATTTAATTAGCTTTCCAGCGATTTTTTGAAATCCCTTCTATTTATATTCTGTACAGCACTATCACTTTTCAAAGTCAAGGCTAACTTCGAATAGGTCACCCGGTTAGTGGTCCGATACTATCTGTCGGTAATGCAAGTTGTCCACAATATATGAGATTTGCGTTTTGCAGAGAAGCAAGTATATAGAGATGAGAAATATATTTTGAGATGGTCATTTCTTGGAACGACCTGGCCACTCTAATGTATCAAGTGCAACCAGGGACGGCTTTCTCAAAATAAAATAAAATTATATCAAACATATTTTAAATGTTAATTAATTTCTACATATTTCAGTTAAAAGATATAGAAATTGAATACAAGCAGAAGAAACTCAAATTTAAGGTGATCCCCAAAAGAAATGAAATTTGAAATTCAGACCAAGAGAATTTTCACCAGAACCCAATTTCGCTCAAAATTAACCGGATTTTGGTACAGAATGGTCTCTTCATTTGAACTGAAAGTAATGTCGTGTTCTCTATCGTTAAAGTTCAATTTTGCTTCGTTTCAAGTTGATTTTTTTTGGTACAACTTGAGAGCGATTTGTCGTCTCCGCAAGTCATATTGTAGTGATAGTCATGATTTAAATTAATTTTAATAATTGAATCTTTAATAAAAAAAATTTTGAACTTGCACTTCACGTAAGTGCTGGCATGCATTTAAGCGTCGAACTTAAACTTGCCTGGGTGAGCGGTGTTGGCAAAGCTGGCCCTAACCTATATACCGCGGGCTATAATAGAGAGCAGGCGGATAGTTAGATAAAGTAGATGAATAGATAAATAGATTTTTACTTGATAGTCAAGATTTATGTGATAATAAGATCCGGTTTAGCCTATCGGTTTTTCGATTTTCTCGCTTTAACAATGACCATCTGAGCGTTCGATAATCACAGGTTTCAGTTTTTGAGGTCAAAATGAAGAGTGAAAGGTATCCCTTATCTCAAACAAACGAAAGATAATTTAACACATACAACGAACGTATTTTTATCTTCGAAAACGAAGCTATCGATTCATTTTTTTTAAATTGCTACTTTTTGTGAATCATTTTAACTCTGAACGCACTTTTCCTGGAATTTAGTAAATATTACAAATTAAAATAGCCGCTTTTACTATATTTTCATTGTATATGTTAACACTGTAAAATAGTAAGAATCAAAATTAGCTGAGCTCTTGCTGATTTTTTTCCTGAACAATTTTTCATTTTCCCTGAACATTAATATTCAAAGACCAGCATTTTAATGTTGTTTAATTGTTAACAAAAAATCGTTCATAAACGGAATAAAACAATTTCTGAATGAAATTTAAGAATTGTAAATTTATTTATTTCATACAAAAAATATGAATTTTCTATCGTAAAGGTGAATGTTTAATAAAAAAGGACGAATTTTGACTTTATAACAAAACAGTTGAATTTTCAACATAATAATAAAATTGTCAAACAAGAGAGATTGATCTTCAACCAAAAAGAACCGCATTTTCAACCAAACTGTTGACTTTTCAAGCTAAAAAGTTAAATTTTTTAGAAAACAGCTTTAGCCTGAGAAGATGAATTTTCAAACAAATAGTTGAGCTTTGAATAAAAAAAATAATTTTTAACTAAACAGTTGAATTTACAACGAAACTCTTGAATTTTCAATTTACAAATATAAATTTTCTACCAAATAGTCGAATTTTCAAACAAAAAAGTCTCAAAACAGTTGCATTTTCAACCAAACAGTTGATTTTTCCAGCTGAAAAGTCAAATTTCTTAGAAAAAATATTTTGACCGCAAAAATATAAATTTTTAACAAAAAAGTTAATTTTCAAACAAAGGAGATAAATTTTCAACCAAATAGTTGAACTTTCAAGCAAAATAGATGGATTTTCAACAAAATAGATACACTTTTAAACAAATAGTTGAATTTTGAACCTACAAATATGAATGGTCAACCAACTGGTCGAATTTTTAATATAAAAAGGTTAAACTTCAACCAAAAATAACGAAATTTTGACAATATAGTTACATTTTCAACCAAAAAATAAAAATTTTACCAAAAAATATGTCTTTAAA
Organism: Andricus grossulariae; assembly: GCA_011634705.1. NCBI lineage: Eukaryota > Metazoa > Arthropoda > Insecta > Hymenoptera > Cynipidae > Andricus > Andricus grossulariae. The sequence goes on along the minus strand of JAABKJ010007545.1, from coordinate 28,099,092 downwards.
ACAAAAAACTATCCATTTTTTCCAGAAATGGAAAAGGTGAATTTTCAGTACGAAAATTAAATTAAAAAAAAAGAGTTTTCAACAAATTGTCTTAATTTGAACGAAAGAGATGAATTTTTAATCAAAATGATGAAATTTTCTACCAAAAAGACGAATTTCTAACTTCAACTGGAAATAATGTCATTTTCTATCAAATAGTTAAATTTAAAAGCCAAAAGGACGATTTTTCTTAGAAGGTAGTTAAATTTTGAATGAAAAGATTGATTCTCAACGAAAAATGTAATCATTGATATTTGTATAAAAAAACAACTAATTTTCAACAAAATACTTAAATTTTCGAACAAATAAAATAAAATTTCTGCGAAAAGAGATACATTTTCTACTAAAATGATGAATTTTCCAAACAAATTATGAATTTTGAACCAAACAGTTGATTTTTCAATCAATAAAGAAAAAAAAGTTTATACAAATTGTTAATCTTTCAGCCAAAAGTCGAAATTTCTGTAAAAAGGTTGAATTTTTATCCCGAAAATGTGAATTTTTAACAGAAAAGTTAATTTTCAATCAAACAGTTGCATTTTTACCACAAAAAGAGAAAATTTCATACCAAAAAAGATTATTTTTTTACTAAAACGACGAATTTTCAACTAAAAAAGATCAATATTCAAACAAAAATAGAAATTTCACATTTTCAGTTTAAAATAATAATTTTTAACCAAAACAATAACTAATTTTCAATAAAATTGTCAAATTTGCAACCAAATAGATGAACCTTCAACAAAAAAAATCAATTTTGAACAAACTAGTTTAACTTTTACCCAAATAGTTGAGTTTTCAATTTAAAAATATCAATTTTAAACAAAATTTGTTAAATTTTAACCAAATATATGAATTCTATACTAAAATTATGAATCCTCAACTGGAATAGTTAAACTTTCAGTTAAAAAAATTAATTTTTAAGAAGAAAAAAAGATAACAAATAATTCAATAATTGATATTTCACTGAAAAATTATTTTAATTAAAAATAAAAAGCAGATGAATTCTACCCAAAAAAATTCGATCCAAATAATTGCATCTTTATCCAAAAAAGATGAAATTTTTTATACAAAAAATAAGACGAATTTTCAAAAAAACAAAGTTGAACATTCAACCAAGAAAGCTTTTAATTGCATTTCAAACCACAAAATATGAATTGTCAACAAGAAGATAATTTTTTACCAAAATAGTTGAATTTTCAATCCGAAAAGAAAATTTTCCAATCGAAAGGATGACTTTTTAAAAAAATAGTTGAATTTCCAACAAAAAATAAAATTTGAAACTAAAAACATAATCGTCCGGAGAAAGCAGCTGCAAAAAAAATAGAAACGGAATTACAAGGAAATTAAAATAACTAACAAGAATAATATATCAGAGTGATCGCAAAACTAATTTTTCATTTTTCCTAACCATTATTATTAAAAGACCAGAATCTTATTCTTATAACATTATTAACATAGAATCTTTTGTAAGCGGGATAAAACAATAATCGAATTTTTGCGCAATATTCAAACAAAAAATAAGTATTTCTCAATAAATTGAGATAAAATATTTTTGCTTGCCTCATTTTCCGTACAAGAAAAATCCTACATTTTTCCTAATTTCCATGATTTCCCTGACCTCCGGACCCTGACGATAAAAATGGCAAATTTAGCCATTCACTTTTTTCCTTGCTCCGAGAGCGTGAATTTCATAGTTGAACTTCTGTCTAAAGGATTAGCTATCATCTCTGAAATATGCACAATTTTTTTTTTATATTTCAAGATCAATTAAAAATTCGCATACTATTTTTAGCTCGCATCCAGATTTTCTTTCTCGTTCTGTTGGCATTTTTATTGCAAAAAATTATGTCGAACGAAGACAACCTTAATATGACGTGATAGAGAGGATTTAAAAAAGTGGAAAATACTATCTTTCAAATTAAATACCATGAATTTTACTTCTTTTAAATTTGAATCCCTTAAAATACTCAGCCCTTTCAAATTCAAAGGATTTTCAATTTAAAATCTATTCATCATTCTTTGAACACATTTCATTTACTGTCTTTTGGGTAATCGATGCGATGGTTGGCCAACCAATTCCCCACCCCTCAATGATTTGTCAC